>OY728142.1:337116994-337741994 GCA_963277665.1 Viscum album | reverse complement strand
GAACCTTATAAAATTAGGATAAGTATAATATTTTTGAGTTCTATTATCTTTTTGAGTGAATGATGAGTTGAAGGTTGAAACACTAATTTTCAAGAGATATATATATACCTATCTCTTATTCAATGAATAAATTAATTCATAAACTTTAGTAAAGGGATATTAAAACAAAAAAATGTGTTATCCTAATACCTCATGTCTTGTTGAACTGATGATATTTTAAATCAACATAGATTGAAGGCTTTGAGGCCCTCAATTTGACAGTTGATTGTGATTGATGACCTCAATCACTCCCTAAAAATATTTACGTTTTTCCTCCAATTATATGTCTCTAATTGCCACCAATGCTCTCCTAATCGAGATCATAATTGGCTGGTTACTTTTTCATTTCCATTTCCCTCTTATTAAGGCTAAATTTTATTAATCTTATTTCCGATGTGGGTTTTCCTCAAAGGTATTTTCTCTTTTCAACCATTTATTTTCAAAGAAAAATTTCAAATTTCGAGGACGCAATTTATTGAAGGAGGGGAGAATGTAACACCCCAAGCTTCCACGATACGCTTCTCATTCAATAATGCAATAGCTTGCATTGTACGCAACTTTGAGTTTTAAAACACCGCGGCTAATCAAAGTAGCCATTATGAATAGTAATAACCTCTTTTTAAAATTATTGAAATTTTAAATTTCAAAATGGACTTCATTTTTGAATTCGTAATATCGAAATTATCCTAAGTTGAATTTTTTGTAACTTTCTGAGAACTTCCAATTTTTTTATGAATAGTGAAAAATACTTAAAACAACTTTTTTAATCAAAATAATTTATTGTGATAAATTATACTATTTAGTGGTTTTAAAGTATAATTATAATATATTTTTACCATTTTATCCAATGGTGGTCATTAGAATTAATTTAACATTGAAATTGGACATAAACAATTGCCAATCTTTTGATATAAATTGTTTCTTAAAAACACGCTATTTGTTGTGACAGCGGGAATTAATTAATGCAACTTATATGTTTGGAATTTTGTAAAATAGACATCATTTTTTAATTCGGAATATCAATTATAGCTTAGGGTGAAATTTTGGCATTGTTCTGAAAAACTTCAATTTTTGATGAGTAGTGAAACCACTAAGTGGTAGTTAAATAACTGATTTTTCGCTTAAAATGAAATATTACCACTTCTGTGAATTGATTTTCAAAAATCCAACATACATGGTTGTCATTAAGAAGTAAAATGTGATTCAATGAGATTAAAATAATTTTTTGGTGAATAGTAACTTTTAAGTTCTTAATCACGATTAGAGGTAATTAGTGTAGTTTAAGGTAAAAATAATATTTTAATAATATGAGATGATCTTGACACTTGTCCTACTCCTATTGGATGAGTCATGGCCGACCAAGAAAACCCATGGGTCAACTTGGGGACCCCATGGAGCCACTTTAGTTTGAAAATGACATTAATATATATTTATTTAATGTTAAAATTAAATTGACACAAACATGAGTTATTTTACTAAAACAGTTTTTAAGTGGGGTTACACAAGTCCACATTTTGACTATAAATATTCATTAGAAAGATAAAAAAATTTCCTACATCATAGTATTTTTTTTATAATTTTTAGACATTAAATAAATTAAATTATTTATGACATCATTATGATGCAGCGATGACCTCATTATTTAACGATTTAAATAAAATGAGAAGATAATTCAAACTACAGGGCTTACACTTGTCCAAAGCCTATTGGATTATGAGATTTAGAACCCTTATCACCTTAGCCACGAATTATATAAGTTTGGGACCTTTAGAATCCGAAAATCATTGTATAATAATGTAACATTTCAATCTTTCCAAAAGAGCCCCTCCTCTCCACTTATAAAATGCCCCCACCTCTCCCACCTTATTCACACCGTCAAGCCATTTGGCTTGGCCAACCTCTGCCCAAATACTCTCCCAACTTCCCCCTCTTACTCCTAGAAGCCTCACTTTTGGCAGAACCATTTTCAAGGAAGCCTTTGGCTCAAATCAAAAAGAGTTACCCGATTTTGAGGTAATGTCTTCTCTAATGTTGTTTTGTTTTATTTTTCTTCTCTAACCCCCTAAACTCTTTTTATTCATTTATTTTGTAAGAACACCAGTATCCTAAATATACTAGGATGTTTTTATAAGAAGGATTCGAGCTACACTTACACACACATACATCTAATGGTTAAAGAACATACGGTTTATGTGGATGGCGAATTTTTGCCTCACGAAACGATGATTGTTCAACACTCATATAACACCTTCAAAAGTGGCCATTAAGATGTCACTATTTTTATATATTATATATAATTTGTTTATGTTTTACTTATGCTTATGTATTTCTCATTTATGGAATACTTTATGATTTCCATTATGGGTAAAATGTGATAATTTCATTTTAGGAAGTGCGGACTACCGCCCCCTCAAAGTGATGTGAATCGTTAATGCCATATGTGGGATGTATAAAGGATGGACTAAATGATATTATATATGATATTATACTGGAACTATATTATACCTTTATATAATTATGATTTCATTACATTAAATACGAAATAGAAATGAAAGTAGCGTTCATGCGTACGTACGGCTTACCGTCTCCATAAACGGTGCATTTCATTTCTTACCTCTAAATGTTACGTGACATTATGAATGAATGTATATACTGTATATATATGATATATATGATATCTACATCATTAATATAATTCTGGATATAATGGATATTTCACCACATGAACAACTTGTAATTATAAGAAGTTTATTTTTGACTCAAGTACCAAAGATCGACAAAACGACCGTTATTAACTTAAATAATTAAATAATGTTCATAACATTGTAATAAGTGATATAAAAAGGACAATTAAAATGAAAATGGTTCTTAATAAGGTATATATTAACTCTAGTTTATTATTCAGGAGGTTAATGAATGGTTGAGTCAAGTCGGACATGAGGTAAGGGAACTTCTTAACCCAACTTCCATTCTTTGGGTTAATCTCCTACTTTCAAATTATGTCATGATATTATTATGTCATATTTTGTATTTTTACATTCTTTATGTGTACCTATAGTGAATACACATAATAGATCTATTTTATTTTAAAAATGATCTTTTTAAGGACTTCGTCTAAATCTCCTTTCATTGAGGAATATATGGTTTTATACACAACTTTATTTTATACGGTGTATAAACCCCTTTGACTTTTACGGTTATTAAAAAGGTTTTCTTTTATAATTATGTGATTTTTAAATGATTTCAAAAAAGAGATATTTCTCTCCAATATATGAAAATCCAGTGCAAATGTATACGTACTTAAAGCAAGTTTGAAAATGTTTTCAGAAAACCCGACTCTCGAGTGTGTTAGACAGGAAGGGATTGGGCGTGGACCCATCATCGCCTGTAATTAGTCGAGCAGTCTCAGAATTAGTTATTTTGTTTTCAGAATCTTGTATAATGTTTTCAGAAAAACACTGGAGTATATTTGAGCAATTTTAAACGTAAGTATCTTCTAAAAAAATTGCATCGGCAGGTCTCATGAGACAATCTAGTGTCTTGGCATGAGGCCTTGACAAAATCTTATTTGTGGTCTTGGCACGAGGCCTTGGCTACGTGGTTATGATAGTCTGGCATTATGCATTCCATCATTATGAAAGTGGTTGTTGATATTGCATGTGATTATTCGACCAGTAGAATATCCATGTGAGGAAGTGAATGGCATTATCTCATTTTACTTTTTCCATATTATGTTGATGTTCAAGTTTAAAAGGATTTTGTTTTAGTTATACATTGCCTTAAATTTTTATGTTTATTATTGAAAGCCTTCGCATTATTGTTATCCTTACTGAGCATCTGAGCTCACCCCTTTCAATGTTTTAATATTTTCCAAGATGTGAAGAAGTATTTTATGAATGACCTGCAGGGATAGTCAGAAGAGGATATGAGTGTGGACTTTGGAGACTTTGTTATTGCAGTTTTTCACTTTATGATGTAATGTAACGTTTATGAATGTATCTAGTGTTTCCAAGGCTACTAAACTAATCGGTCTTTTGAGACTTGATCTTTTGTGATCATGCCAATGTTACGAAGTAATGCACCGACTCTGGGTAGCTGGGGTCGGGGCGTTACAGTTGGTATCAGAGGCATTTTAGTACTGACCTTGGAAGCTAGATGTAGATAAACTCTTATTAGAGCACATAGCCCAAAGATAGACTTTGAGGATTAGTATAGAAGAACTTCCTAGAATTTTGGCATTATAGAGATGTTATGAGTTTTCCGAGCAATACATCCCTGTCTGGATACGATCAGGTAGAGGCGGCTCTGGCACAGATGTACCTAGGGGTAAAACCCGAAAACACCGCTTTGAGCTAGACTCGAACGGGAACTGGTGCACGACAACGGGCCTTGCTGCACTCTTGGTTACGACACTCCGTGTAGGGATTTGCTTAGGATAATTCTCATTTTATTTACAAACCACTATGAAGGGTTATGAGTATATACTTCCTCAAAGAAAACATTTCTTTTTATGATTATGGATTATATCCATAAATAGTTCAATTTATGTAAAGTATTTTACAAATATGGAATTATGTATTTTATTTCATAAACTAATCTAGTTTATGCCATTGTTTAGAAATGGCGCCTAGTGGAAGGAATGGAAACCGTATCAATGCACGCACTCCGTGTAGGGATTTCCCTCCTGCTCAAGATAATTATGGTGGAACTAGTGATACAACTGGTGTTGATCAGCTTCTCACCGTACTGGGATAACTCACACAGGTTATGAATAATAACCTTACTCGTATGGAGCACCCTGATCCGCAATGTGGAGGATCAATGCTAGACCGTTTCATGAGGCAACAACCACCAACCTTCAATGGGAGTACAAATTCTATAGTAGCTGAGCAATGGATAAATTCCTTAGAGAAAATATTCCATGCCTTGGGGAGTAGTGAAAGGGAGAAGGTTGTCATGGCAGTTTACCGCCTCACTGGAGATGCCGATCAGTGGTGGTCGCTGATTCAAAACACAAAGGAAGATGATGACGTATCGAATATGGAATGGAGGGAGTTCAAAGAGCTTTTCTTAGAAAAATACTTTCCTCGTGACCATCGAGCAGATATGGAAAGGCAATTTCTGAGTCTGAGGCAGAAGGAGGATGAGAATGTCGCAAAGTATGAGGCTAACTTTACAAGGTTAGCGAGGCATGCTACCGATTATATACGTAACCCAAGGAGTAAGATTGATCGTTTCTTTGATTGGTTAAAACCATTTCTCCGTCGATCTTTAGTATCACAATCCTTCTCATCATACGAAGATATTGTCTCGTGTGCTATCAAGACAGAAAAGGAATTCTCTAAGTCTTATGACAACAAATTAAAGCAAGAGAAGAAGAGAACGGTGGAACAAGAGACAGATAAAGGGAAAAAGGGAAAGAAGGATTTTCCATTATGTGATAATTGTGGGAAGAATCACCCTTGTACGTGCCTAAAAGGAATGGGAGTTTGTTATAAATGTGGAGAAAAGGGTCACCAGGCTCGTGATTGCAAGGGAAAGAAAGAGGCTGTCAAAGTTGAATGCTACAATTGTAGGGAAATGGGGAATTATGCAAATGAATGTCCTAAGCGTCAAGGAAACTTACCTCAGAAAATTCCAAGGGATCAAGGCCAATATTATGCTGTGACTACAGTTGAAGCGGAATAATTATTGTATTGGTGCTTTTGGACTCAAGGATTATATTCTGGTTATAAGAATAATGTGATATATATATAAGGATTGTACTGCAGAACTTGTTTATTTCAGTAAGGTTTTAATATGATGAAGTTAATTATATTTTTAGTATGTGACAATAAGAGAAACTTTACTTTGTTTGGGGAATCTGATAAATTTATTTTGGAATTAAGAGACCTTTTAGAGAAAGTCTGGACAGAGGTATTTTGGATAACTATAAAGGTTGGAGTGGATTAAGTTGATCTTTGGATAGTATTGTCTAAGGTTAAAAAATTTATGAAGATTATTTTTGGAATATTATGATACTCTAGTTTTAGGAAAAGGACAACCTGCAGGGTGGGCATAACCCGTCGCGTCGGACAAAGCTGTAGGAATCGAACCCACAATCATGGTGCGACATGCCTTTATTTCCTACCACTAGCCTACAGGAAGTCCCTGGTTATTACAAAATAATTTTACTAATCTAAATGGTATGTGTTAACATTTGGAACCTTATACAATTAGGATAAGTATAATATTTTTGAGTTCTATTATCCTTTTGAGTGAATGATGAGTTGAAGGTTGAAACTCTAATTGTCAAGATATATTTATATACCTATCTCTTATTCAATGAATAAATTAATTCTTAAACTTTAGTAAAGTGATATTAAAACAAAAAAATGTGTTATCCTAATACCTTATGTCTTGTTGAACTGATGATATTTTAAATCAACATAGATTGAAGGCTTTGAGGACCTCAATTTGACAGTTGATTGTGATTGATGACCTCAATCACTCCTTACAAATATTTACGTTTTTCCTCCAATTATATGTCTCTAATTGCCACCGATTCTCTCTTAATCAAGATCATAATTGGGTGGTGACTTTTTCATTTCCCTTTCCCTCTTATTAAGGCTAAATTTTATTAATCTTATTTCCGATGTGGGTTTTCCTCAAAGGTATTTTCTCTTTTCAACCTTTTATTTTCAAAGAAAAATTTCAAATTGCGAGGACGCAATTTATTGAAGGAGGGGAGAATGTAACACCCCGATCTTCCACGATACGCTTCTCATTCATTAATGCAATAGCTTGCATTGTACGCAACCTTGAGTTCTAAAACACCGCGACTAATCAAAGTAGCCGTTATGAATAGTAATAACCACTTTTTAAAATTATTGAAATTTTAAATTTCAAAATGGACTTCATTTTTGAATTCGTAATATCGAAATTATCCTAAGTTGAATTTTTTGTAACTTTCTGAAAACATCCAATTTTTTTATGAATAGTGAAAAATACTTAAAACAACTTTTTTAATCAAAATAATTTATTGTGATAAATTATACTATTTAGTGGTTTTAAAGTATAATTAGAATATATTTTTACCATTTTATCCAATGGTGGTCATTAGAATTAATTTAACATTGAAATTGGACATAAACAATTGCCAATCTTTTGATATAAATTGTTTCTTAAAAACACGCTATTTGTTGTGACAGCGGGAATTAATTATAAAATTAATTAATGCAACTTATATGTTTGGAATTTTGTAAAATAGACATCATTTTTGAATTCGGAATATCAATTATAGCTTAGGGTGAAATTTTGGCATTGTTCTGAAAAACTTCAATTTTTGATTAGTAGTGAAACCACTAAGTGGTAGTTAAATAACTGATTTTTCGCTTAAAATGAAATATTACCACTTCTGTGAATTGATTTTCAAAAATCCGACATACATGGTTGTCATTAAGAAGTAAAATGTGGTTCAATGAGATTAAAATAATTTTTTGGTGAATAGTAACTTTTAAGTTCTTAATCACGATTAGAGGTAATTAGTGTAGTTTAAGGTAAAAATAATGTTTTAATAATATGAGATGATCTTGACATTTGTTCTACTCCTATTGGATGAGTCATGTCCGACCAAGACAACCCATGGGTCAACTTGGGGACCCCATGGAGCCACTTTAGTTGGAAAATGACATTAATATATATTTATTTAATGTTAAAATTAAATTGACACAAACATGAGTTATTTTACTAAAAAGTTTTTAAGTGGGGTTACACAAGTCCAAATTTTGACTATAAATATTCATTAGAAAGCTACAAAGATTTCCTACATCATAGTATTTTTTTTATAATTTTTAGACATTAAATAAATTAAATTATTTATGACATCATTATGATGCAGCGATGACCTCATTATTTAACGATTTAAATAAAATGAGAAGATAATGAAAAATACAAGGCTTACACTTGTCCAAAGCCTATTGGATGAGGATATTTAGAACCATTATCACCTTAGCCACGAATTATATAAGTTTGGGACCTTTAGAATCCGAAAATCATTGTATAATAATGTAACATTTCAATATTTCCAAAAGAGCCCCTCCTCTCCACTTATAAAAGGCCCCCACCTCTCCCACCTTATTCACACCTTCAAGCCATTTGGCTCGGCCAACCTCTGCCCAAATACTCTCCCAACTTCCCCCTATTACTCCTAGAAGCCTCACTTTGGGCATAACCCTTCTCAAGGAAGCCTTTGGCTCAAATCAAAAAGAGTTACCCGATTTTGAGGTAATGTCTTCTCTAATGTTGTTTTGTTTTATTTTTCTTCTCTAACCCCCTAAACTCTTTTTTTTCATTTCTTTTGTAACAAAAACAGTATCCTAAATATACTAGGATGTTTTTATAAGAAGGATTCGAGCTAAACTTACACACACATACATCTAATGGTTAAAGAACATACGGTTTCTGTGGATGGAGAATTTCTGCCTCACGAAACGATGATTGTTCAACACTCATATAACACCTTCAAAGGTGGCCATTAAGATGTCACTATTTTTATATATGATATATAATATGTTTATGTTTTACTTATGCTTCTGTATTTCTAATTTATGTAATAATTTATGATTTCCATTATGGGTAAAACGTGATAATTTCATTTTAGGAAGTGCGGACTACCGCCCCCTCAAAGTGATGTGAATCGTTAATGCCATATGTGGGATGTATAAAGGATGGAGTAAATGATATTATATATGATATTATACTGGAACTATATTATACCTTTATATAATTATGATTTCATTACATTAAATACGAAATAGAAATGAAAGTAGCGTTCATGCGTACGTATGGCTTACCGTCTCCATAAACGGTGCATTTCATTTCTTACCTCTAAATGTTACGTGACATTACGAATGAATGTATATAATGTATATATATGATATATATGATATATACATCATTAATATAATTCTGGATATAATGGATATTTCACCACATGAACAACTTGTAACTATAAGAAGTTTATTTTTGACTCAAGTACCAAAGATCGACAAAACGACCGTTATTAAATTAAATAATTAAATAATGTTAATAACATTGTAATAAGTGATATAAAAAGGATAATGAAGATGAAAATGGTTCTTAATAAGGTATATATTAACTCTATTTTATTATTCAGGAGGTTAATGAACGGTTGAGTCAAGTCGGACATGAGGTAAGGGAACTTCTTAACCCGACTTCCATTTTTTGGGTTAATCTCCTACTTTCAAATTATGTCATGATATTATTATGTCCTATTTTATATTTTTACATTCTTTATGTATACCTATAGTGAATAAACATAATAAATCTATTTTATTTTAAAAATGATCTTTTTAAGGACTTCGTCTCAATCTCCTTTCATTGAGGCATATTTGGTTTTATACACAACTTTCTTTTATACGGTGTATAAACCCCTTTGACTTTTACAGTTATTAAAAAGGTTTTCTTTTATAATTATGTGATTTTTAAATGATTTCAAAAAAGAGATATTTCTCTCCAATATATGAAAATCCAGTGCAAATGTATACGTACTTAACGCAAGCTTAAAAATGTTTTCAGAAAACCCGACCCTCGAGTGTGTTAGACAGGAAGGGATTGGGCGTGGACCCATCATGGCCTGTAATTAGTCGAGCAGTCTCAGAATTAGTTATTTTGTTTTCAGAAGCTTGCATAATGTTTTTAGAAAAACACTGGAGTATATTTGAGCAATTTTAAACGTAAGTATCTTCTAAAAAAAATTGCATCGGCAGGTCTCATGAGAAAAACTAGTGTCTTGGCATGAGGCCTTGACAAAATCTTATTTGTGGTCTTGGCACGAGGTCTTGGCTACGTGGTTATGATAGTCTGGCATTATGCATTCCATCATTATGAAAGTGGTTATTGATATTGCATGTGATTATTCGACCAGTAGAATATCCATGTGAGGAAGTGAATGGCATTATCTCATTTTACTTTTGCCATATTATGTTGATGTTCAAGTTTAAAAGGCTTTTGTTTTAGTTATACATTGCCTTAAATTTTTATGTTTATTTATGAAAGATTCCACATTATTGTTATCCTTACTGAGCATCTGAGCTCACCCCTTTCAATGTTTTAATATTTTCCAGGATGTAAAGAAGTATTTTATGAATGACCTGTAGGGATAGTCAGAAGAGGATATGAGTGTGGACTATGGAGACTTTGTTATTGTAGTTTTTCACTTTATGATGTAATGTAACGTTTATGAATGTATCTAGTGTTTCCAAGGCTACTAAACTAATCGGTCTTTCGAGACTTGATCTTTTGTGATCATGCCAATGTTACGAAGTAATGCACCGACTCTGGGTAGCTGGGGTCGGGGCGTTACATCCTACCACTTTTGTGATTTCACATCATTAGAGAGTTATATGAAAATTTCTATTATGTGTAAAGGTATCATTAATTATATGGGTAAAACTGCATCAGTTCCATACACCAATGAATACAACATTACTTGTGTAGTAGTGTGTGTGGTGGTATGGTAGGACCATAAAGCATTGTTGATTTTATATGGTCGGGACTTCCGATCCTTATTCAATTTTTTTGGATTATGTTTGACAATGTATAATTTAAGGCCTCTATCCATCCATTTTTTACCACATGATAGTGGGATGATTGATTGGACTTGATATTGTAATCCAAGTAATATTTCGTCAAATCTGTAGAATATAATTTGGTGTCGTTGTTTGTCAATATCATGTGAGGGATGCTGAACTTGGTGATTATTTAAGACATTATGAATTTTATGATGTTCTTTATCCTGAATTCATTGAGTAGTATTTCCTCATCACATTTATAGAAGATGTCGGTAATAGTAAGGGTATACTTGATCTACTTGGATGTGGTTGGGGGGTATGGCCCCACAATGTCCATTCCCAATATATAGAATGGATAGAAATAATTAGCTAATTATTACAACTTCACAGGTCGATGGATGAAGTTTACGTGAATCAGGAATGCATGGAATTTCATGCTGTATTCAACATAGTCCCATATCATGGTTTTATTATAGTAACCCAGCATTCTGATTTGGGAGGAGAGCCTGGTCCCAGGATGAAGAGCACCATAGGAGCCTACGTGAACTTATTACATTACATATAGAATATCCCATTCTTCTATGAATCTAAATAGGAATCCATTGAATCCATTATTGTATAGATATTTCTAATCATTTGGAAAATACCATAGGGTATTGTTTTATTCTCCCCATAAAACATACTCCCTTCTAGCTCAATATGTCAAAAGAGTCCCATTTTTGAGAAACAATTATGGGATCCATCCATCCAAAGGTTGATTTAGGTTCATCACACCTTGGGGTAGTGATGAAATGGTTGATTTCTTCCATATCTTAGATGATGATCAATGAGACCATCCATCAGTGTGTGATACTTAAGATGGATTCCTCCTATTTAGTGTCATCCATGACTGTGGATGCATTAGCCAATGTGTCAGCATTTTAATTCATTGATCAAGGAACATGATAAAATGTGGACTAAAAAGGTAAATACACCATTTATTCCATGAAATAGAGAGATATAATCTATTTTATTTCTTTTTTATGTCATGTTCACCATTTTTTTATCTTTCACCAGCTCTAAATCCCCTTTCATGTTCATGTAGGCTATTTTCTTCTAAAAGGCTAGATTAAGCCAGTGATGAGGTCTTGGTACTTGATCTAATTATTTATACATCCTTCTGATAGTGAGTTAGAGTAGGGAAAGATACTATTAATAGAGAAACACATATAATAGATAATACAACACAATTGATCCTTGGATTTCTAGTCTCTTTCCATTCAGACTCTAGGAGGCACCATCAAAATACATCCCCAATGTCCGAGGAGTGTCATGGGATGAGAAAAACTCATCATCTATAAGCTCAGTATATACTATTTAACTTTCCAGGGTAAAAAATTCTGTAAAGAAATCATCTTGGGAATTACCATTCACAATCTTTTGTGATACAAACTAGATGCCGTGTTATTATAGAATGACCTCCCATTGGTATGAATTACCATTAAAAATAGAGAGGCCAAAGATATAATTGAGAGGATAAATACAAGAGAATAGATGGAATTCATGATTTTTCTTATAAAGCCTTATAATATTCACTATAAAGATGAGTGTCAGATAGTTCATACCGACATCAGTGTATTGGGTCTCAGTACCTAGAATTATTTAGCTATGGTGGTAGATACTTTTCTCACTCCCCACATCATTTTTTATCATGTGGAAGGAACCCATTGATCATTCCATGGATTCCACATTTAAAATGTGTGTCTAACCTTCCACCAATATCATTCGGACTGGGTTTATCATATAAAACTTGAGACTCAGGATTTATTATTGGTTTTCATCATACCATTAATAGGAAAATCCATTTTTCATTGTCTTGGTGAAGATGAGAGATTTGTTGTCCATGTTGTCTATGAAATGCTGAATGTAGGTGAGGTTCCCTTGGAGTCCCCTCACTTTATTTTTATTTTTGGGGGGATGAAATTCCTAAACTAGAACTATTATTTTCTAGGTAAACCTAAATTTTATGGTGGAATACTAAAAATCTGTGTAACTTCCCTGATGTTACCCTGAAAGCACATTTCAATGGATTTATATTCATATTGTGTGGTCACAAATTTTCAAAGTTTGTTTGAAGATCCTTGAGGTGATCACATAATTGTTACGATTTAACCACCAGATCATCAACAAAACAATTATCTATTCATCCCAAGAAGGGAATAAAGATATAATGCATCTCACATCGGTATGTATATCACATGTGACCTTGGATGACCTCCTCCGACTCATTATTTGTAAATGAGATGGAAACATGGAATTTTTATGTCATGGTCTTCACTCATATACCTCAAATGCATCGACTTATATCTCAAATTCCAATGGGTTTTGGAGGGCTTTAATGAGTTCCTACCTGATTTATTTTGAAACATGGAGCACATTTATGATTGAGATCTTGGATGGGATAATCGATAGCTACTTCAAGATGTCATACTTTTGTTCCATAGGTCGGTACTTCCTTAGTTTGGTTTTCTCCTTATTATGTGGACCAAGAGATAAATAATTTTTTGTAGATAGACCCGGTGCTTGTATAATGGTTCAAGGAGAATCTACTGTCGTGGTATAGGTCATGTCAGCTTTCCTCATTTTTTTCCTAACTAGATAATCTCTCCCTTTGCAACCGGTCATGTTGGATGGTTGGACATGTATGTCTACTAGAGGGTTCTAGAACACATCTACATTTCCATTGGTCATGGTGGTGTGCCTCCTAATTTGTCTCAACTATTTATGTTTCATATGTGAGGAATTGACCAAAATAATGTGTTCGACCATTCCCGTTCTATCCCATGAATCATCGGTTCCGTTGCTTACATCATCCTATTCCGTAGTTGAATATAATGAACTCACACTAAAATTAATATTAATCATCATAGAAGGGCTATACCAAGGGCATCATGTTAACAGATCTAGATATGAGATATTAATCTGATAAGGGTTCTGTTTGGTGGGGAGGTGCTTGTGCTCAGATGTTGGAGGGATGAAATATGCAAGAGTGAGAGATTGTGTTGGAGTAGAATTTGAAACTTATTATTCTATACAATGATATATATGATGGTAACATCCACCATTTTGATACATATTTTATGTCTCCTTCTTATTTGGTGGAGCTTTTGTGGTCTACAAATCCTTGATCTCAGGGAGGCATGAGCCCAGTCAACTTTCTTTCGTGTCATCCAATTGTTGTACTTCTCTTCAATCCTGGATAAAACATTCTTCCAGTCACCCTCATCTTCTAATTGGGTTATGATTATGCACATCAAATTCTATGAGGAGTTATCCAACATCACCTTTCTATAATCTACCATGATTTGGAGGATGACTTTGAAGATAAATAAGTACTAGATTTTATGACCCAACCTCTTATGGATAGGGAATTAGTCAAGACGATCAGTGAGGTTGACCTTATTGGGATTCCATTGATGTGGCATCTTGAGTAAGTTATTGTCAATGGATACCAATAAATAACTAATTACTTGTTAATTTTGGAATGATTATGTTTTATTTATATATTCCTCAAATCTCGGGCGACACCGATCTCTTATGAACTTTTCAACGAGGAAAATTTTGTTATTATTACTGCTAGATATGAGTTGTTGTGTGGTTAAGAACCTCCCTGGAGTGATTTTATGGGAACTAATACTGGTTTAAGAGTATCATAGGTATTTTTTACTTTCTAATCCATTTCCCCTATGTTGATGATATGAGTCAAGACATATCTTTTTTCCACTAAATAGAATCATTCAAAAGTTTTTTCATTTCTACAAACTCACAGAACCCACCTAGATACGTCATTAGAATTAGAGGCCTATACAACTCATTCAAGAGGTTTTCATCATTGAGTTTCATCAATTATTCCTATGAGAGAGGTCTGTTCAGTGAATTGGTTAAACCTTTCAATCTATATATGAAGGTATACACCATATCATTTTCATATTTATTAAACATTACCATGTTGAAATTTTTTATTTTTCTCAATTTGAAGCTAAATTGATAAAGGAATTGACGATGAAGGTATTACCATCTAAATAATGTACTACTGGAAGGCTGTTATACCAAACAAAGGTTGTCCCTATTATAGTCTTTACAAAACACCTCATCTTGGTCCTCTCATGTTGATATCGAGGTCCTATCATCAGACTAGATCAAGAGACAATGTGTGTGAGATGTTGTTCGGGGTCACCCATTACATAAAAGGTAGTGAAGGTATGACTTTCAAAATTGGGTGGGGGAAAAGTTTCGTCCTCCCACATGGGATATGGATTCTTCTCAGGATGCACAGGTGCGCTTCACCCTTTAATGGATTCTATTCAAGAATCCAAAGACACAATGATGTTGAGATTTTTCGGAGGTATTATTGTCTAAGCCATCTCCCATCAATAGGGAGCTTGTGGGTTGGATAAGGTGGCCCTATCTTCAACTCCCACAAATTCACTATCAATCCTATGATTGAATGATCACCCTAGAATCCGAAATTCTATCGCCGTAATAGAGGGGAGTCATTATCATTTTCAAGTTCATCATTTATATAGACCGGTTTCCTAGATGCATAGCCTGTTCGATTCTCATGTGAAAATCTAGAATGTGGATCAAATATTTATAGTTGCATGGGAGGAGGAATATTTTTCTCATCTTGAAGAAGATGCATTGTGGGAATGTTTCCCTGGATTTGATGTACATTGATTTTTCTAAGAGATTGTATTTCACTCTCATATCATGAAAACTAATCCTCTATGGAAGGATTTCTGAATCTCTTGTGAAGTGACTGGGATGGGGCCACACCATTACCTTTATATTTGGTTGTGTTCTAGAATAGAGGTGAAAACATGATATTCATAGGTTCTCGGTTTTGGATCCTCTTTTGATTTTAGGTGTGTGTACCCTCATTTGGCATATCAAGATCACCCTCAATATAGGATAGGTTTTCCCTGTTGTGAACCTCTAAATCATCATATTGATCCCCATTTTTGGTGTGTTTATGGTGACGAAATTTATAGATGTGTAGAGAGAAATGGTAGTTGAACCATTACATTCAATTCAATAGGATGATTCCGCACTTCCTATAATAGGGTTGTTTCTTGAACCCCTGGCCATATTGGCCCATTTCGATTTGCAACCCTAGTAGGTTTTGATTGCCTTCGCCATAAGTTTCTCTCATATTGGTATGTGAACAATGAACATGAGGGAGTTTCTTGTCATTATTTTTGAATGGGCCCCAAATAGCAGAGGTTTGTCTTTGATTGGGAGGAATAAATGTGATATCGACTAATTATATTCACCTCCCAACTAGGAGAAGACTGATTTACTATGCGGTGATGATGATTGTGAAAATTTCCCATCCCATTGGGCTTGTGGTTATTTGGTTTTGGGATTGATTCATTCTATTTTGAGGATATGATGATTATTGTCAAAGATTTTGTGACTCATGGAATGGGAATTGAGATACAAATTTCCTCCAGCCTAGTGGGATGGGGTTGATCTTAAAAAACAATTAATCTCCCTAGGATCATCATGGTGGATGAAAAACATGGTGATGGTGATTGAGATAAGAATTACACCAGCCCAATGGGATGAGTTTTTTTGTAGATTAAGTCTATAAGTCCAGAATTCTATTTGGAATTGATGTTCCAAGAGTTGGACGCAGTGGTTGTAATGACCCAACCAAAGCAAGGGCTCAAGTCGCAATAACCCCAAGGTCGCCTTCACAGGCTAGGGTGGTGATAAGTGCCAAAATTCATAAAATAAATGGGATTCCTTTTCTTAAGTATAAGTACAGACAAAACCAACCATCTAAATGTATAAGTGAAGAGTAATAATAATACAAATATTCCATAACAAGAATGTAAACAAAGAATGAATAAAATCTAATTTGTACAAGAGTACGAAAGTGAAGTTTGAAATATAAAGGGAAAAAATACACACCAAACCAAAAATATATCCCAACCTAATAAAACAAGAAAAGTAAACTGATGAGAGATCCCATCTCTTGATCAAAAAGTTGTGACCACCATATGTAGTTCGAAGTACCATACATCCCTAAGCTCCTATGAAGTCATCATTGACCTATCTGCTATTTGTATAAGATATGACACATGCAGGAAAATCCCATGTAGGGGTGAGTATATAAATACTCTTAGAACACCCCAAAAGATGAAGGGGGAGAAGTAAGAGATACAATAGGAATATAATTATATTAGATAGTACACAAGACGCATGATACAAGGAATTAGAAAAAATCAACCCAAATCAAGAGAGAGAGAGAGTAACCTCATCCAAGAAATGGGGGATTAATATGTTGAGTAGATGAACTATACGTTGAGCCTTTTACACCCACAGTAGTACAGTAAACTCATCCAACCATGAGAAGCTAAATATGGAAATCATGTGGCATACCCTATCCATCTTCACATCTCATGTAAATAGAGTAACCAAAAATAAAGATATAGATACTGATGTATAGATATATATATTCTCAACTATAATAATCCTAAATGAGGGAATAAGGGGATCTCCATCTCATAGATCATCCCAGAAAGAAGAGTAAAAAATAGTTCCAAAGGTCCATCAACGGTTCCCAGAATCCCACATGACTTCTAGAAGTAACCATCAATGTAAAACCATGACTCATCACTATGGAACATAATCACGGAACCAAAAACTCTTAGTAGAGGATCCACACACTATTGAATCATGGGGTTTCCACTCTATAATTATATATTTAGGACCCATGACTAAGCTGATGGGGGGGGGGGGGGTCCCACTCTATTGTCACAAGGATTTGTGCCCTATTAAATAGGGGGTTCCACACTTTAGGTAGAGGAACAACCCAAAAACTAAGTGGGGTGGGGGGAGTCCACTCTATAGGTGAAGGATCTGCAAAATGGTGTGATATTGGGGTTCCACTCTTATCATCGAGGAATCTTACCCTATTTGATATGGGGTTCCACTCAAAAGGAAGATGACCCATTCCAATGTTGATTTGGGGGGGGGGGGGGGTTCTATTCTATAAGTCAAGAAACTACACCCTACATTGACAGGGGGCTCCAATATTTTCATCGAGGACCCACACCCTATCTGATAGGAGATTCCACTTAGTAAGTTGTATTAAATTACATGCACCAAAGTTGAGGGGGGGGGGGGGTCCACTCTATAGGAATACTCTAGTGATCCTTCCTGATCACTACCTTCATCGGGCACCTACTCAAATAGGAGTTGTGCCTGAAAATTTTCAGATCATATTTGTAAATCCATAATAGGGGGAACCATCTTGTTCTATGTGGAAAAAACATAGGTTGGGTACTCATAGTCCAAAATAAAATTAAAAAAATGACATGGAAGGCCGAAGTTTCCTCAAAATGAGAAAACTAGCACACGACATGTGATGGGGCCCATAGGATCTGTGGTGACACTCTACCACTTTTCCATGTCTCTGGCTAATACATGGCTCCCAATCCGTGTAGGAGTACATGAATTTCAGGTGTATTACATAGAATGTCTAAGATATACCTAATTTGGTTGTTTCCTTCTTGTTTTTTTGAATTTATTTGGAATGTGGTTTTGTACTTTACATTGTGTCTATTTACATTAACCTGTGTCTGTGTACTTCGGTAAATGATTGTATTCATGGCCGTGTACTCCCACATGGTGTCCTAACCATTTCACCCGCAACATGAATCATTAATCTAAGGATGAGGTACATGACATGTAGGAGGGATACACATCATTCCATCATTATAGATTTCCAAACCCTAGCCTCTATAGCGAGGGGATATATGTTGTGTGTTCATTGCGATAGACACCATGTAGTCTAGGTTTACACATAATTATAGATTCGCAATTTGTGCTCCAAATAATGTATCCTCACTTGATTCCAGCTTCTTCTAAAACCAATATTAAAATATTTATGTGTCAATCATCATTTATATCCATCTGATGGCTGAATGTACTTTCTCATCAACCTATAATAGTTCCACCATATTCTCCATTTGTCTCGCATATTTTATGGGTAATGATTTTACTACCGATCATCCAACCTATTATCCATAATCCATAACTATTCCATATATGTTCATTATTCATCAATCCATCCCTATATCATGAAATTGCTGTGATTTTGGGGGTTCGACCAAGATTAGTACTTCTTAGTAATGTTAACCCAAGATCACGCAGTCCAACTTGTATCGGACAGTAAGAAATCGAAGGGTAAAAGAAGAATATCAATTATTTAAAAAAAATTCCAAGAATTCCTGGTGAATGATCAATAATAGGTGATTTTGGTTTAGAAAAAATGGCATAATTAAATTATACTACTACGTTAGATAATTCCAAGGATACAATTGGAATAGATCAATAGAAGTTATTAAAATGCTTAAAAAATTTAATCAACTAGGGTGTAAAAGACATGTTTATGGATCCAAACTAGAAATTGAATAATAAATCATCTAAGGATGAACTAAAAAATGATTGGAGGTTTTACTTGTAATCAATGCACTCTGATCTACTCTGATCCGGAATTTTTTCATTGTCCAATGTGATTTGACAATAGAAGGAGAGGAAGAGTGTCATTGAATATTACAAGATTATGAGGATAACCTTGGGAAATTCACAATGATTTTTTGTCTTTAGGAAATAAATTTAGTTAAAATGAATGAATGAATGAATTAAATAAATTAATTAATCCGCTGACCAACCCATCAATGGGTGAGATGTCTGAATGCCCTACACTGACATATTTTAGGTTGCATCTAGGGTAAAAATGTGTTCTGGACTCAACTGTGGTCTCAGATTTCTAATCCAATATTTATTTTATGATTTATCCCATTTTATTTAAGAAACATCACACATTTAATATTAAATATATCTAATATTTTTTTGAAATTAATTTTGGCCACATCGGGTCATGGAATTGTACTTCGTCTTAGCATCTAGTGCTAAATATATGTATTGAAATATTTAAAAGTATTATATGGAAAAAACTTAGTCTCTATATCATTCCCCCCTTTAGTATTTTTATCCTAGAAAAGAAAAACCTAACAAAGAAGTCAGAATACTAAGTCCCCATCTAGATCTCCCAACCCCAGGAGCTTTCCTGCGTGTTCCCATGCTGCCACAACACATTGACCAAAGGGATAGTTCATGCATACAGGGTACTCTTCTATCTATACATGATCACCACTGGGTGCTTGATAAATCTGTATATATCCTCGATGACCAGCTCACCCCAGTCGATGTTGTGAATAGGGTTATTTAGGTGTCTTCCTTACTGTGACACATAGCAGACACCGTGCTCCCGCTCCAGTTGTGGGGGTGGGTAGAGGTGGTAACCAACCATCTTCATGATATCTAATGGTCTAATTAACCTTAGGGATAACATTCCTCCATTTGTGAACCTATGAAATCCTCATTTGGGGAGAATTTCATGAGAACATGGTCTCCCTAATTGAACTCCAAGGGCCTAGAATTCCGATATGTGTATTCTATCAGTATTTTATAGGCCATCCTCATCTACTCACAGATGTCATGGAACTTCTATGTCGTCACCTGCAACAACTTTGGACCCACAATAGATGTCTTTCCAATATTTGTCCAGTGAAAGGGTAACCTGTAGGGTCTCTCGTATGTGGCCTCAATAGGTTCCATGTCAATGGTATAATGCTAGTTGTTGTTGTAAAAAAACTCTACTAAGGAAATTGATCCTCCCATCTCTGGGTAAAGTATAACAAACAAGGTCTTTGAATATCCTCCAACACATGGATAATGCACTCAGTCTCCCCATTGGTCTGGGGGTGAAAGGCTTTACTCATCCTCATTTATGTCCCAAATTAATCCTACAAGACTCTCAAGAATCATAATGTAAACCACACATCACGTTCATAGACAATCGTCGAGGGTGACCCATGATGGAGAACAATCTCCAGTATGTACAAATTCCCCAAAGTCCGTATTGAACTATTCACCCTTGTAGAAATTAAGTGTGAAAACATTATGACTCGATCAACTATCACCCAGATTAAATCATGTCCCTATACTGTGTGTGGAATTCATGTCACAAAGTCTCTAGATATACCAACCCACATCCGCTCTGTGATCTAAAGTGGTAGCAACAAACCTGCAGGAACTTGGTGCTCAGCCTTCACTTGTGGACAATTGGGGCACCAAGAGATGATATCAGTTAGGTTTAATATCTATTTGGACCACAAAAACATAAAATTAAGATCTCTATAAATCATACCCACACCATGATTTATAACTATGGGATAAGTGATGAACTCTTTCATCTCCCCTCCCACATCATGGCGGGAACCACTGTCTGTCCCTAGAAAAAGATGATGCAATTAGCTCTTTTAGAATATAAATATTTTGTGTCACCTATGTATATATAGTCATGTAATAACTAACAGTTGATATATACCAATAAGGACTCTCTCACATGCTCAAGAAGCATAAGATTCATCACCATCGACTATAGAAAAGTTGTACCCTCCTGCTCCACCAGGGTCAGCTGTAGGGAGGCCAAATGCTTTGAAACCTCTTGCACCAAGAGAACCTAGAATTTACTAGGTAATCTTATACCACATTTACCTTCCCCTGAGTATAGAATATCTCGATGTTATAGTCCTATAGACACTCCAACTAATTCTAATATATTAGGTTCAAGTATCTCTAAGTGAAGACATACCTTATATTATGATGGTCTAAGTAAAACACAATACACTCTCCCAGAATGCAGTTCCTACGAATCCTCAGGGTGAAGTCTAATAAATCCAAATCGAGGTTGTGAGTGACATAGTTTTGCTCATGGGGTCTCAATTACCTCAACCCACATGTAATAGTTTCTTTTCACAACATTAACATGAATCCTATCCTAGCTCATATGTCATCAAAGTACACTATGTACTCCATGCCCTCCTATGGTAGCCTCAACATAGAATCACTCATAAAACTAAGCCTAAATTTTTTAAAAGCCCTATGGAACTGCCCAAACTAGGTAAAACACATTCATTTCAATGTTAGTGAAGTCAAAGGGAATTCACTTCTAGAGAAGTCTTCCAAAAAAAATCATTTAGTTCCCCATCAATCCAAGAAAGCTTCGCACCTATGAAACACTCTTGGGTGGATCCAAATAAAGAAATGTATCTATGTAATTTCGATACACATATAAAAAATTCCCAAATATGACATTCCCCATAAAGTGAAACTCATTAATCTAGAAATAGAACTTTGAGAGCTTTCGATAAATCCGGTACTCTTGATGAAAATATAGAACATTCATCAAGTTCTATGCCTGTTACTCCTCAGATGAAAAGTAGATGAGTATGTATTTAGTCAAGATGAAAAAATAGGTCTAAGTATTACTATAAGATCAGGTTCATCAGATCCAGAAACACAATGATAGAATCATTTACACTAAAGGGAATGACTAAAAACTTATAGTGTCTATAGCGACATTATAATTCCAACATTGGAATACCAGTCTTGAGAACTGACATCAAGTGGTAGCCGGACCTGTGATAAATCATCAAATAACTAGATCACACCTTGAAATAATCCTAAGGGGCCATAAATCATTTCTAAGAGGTAATTTTTTCTTTATATTGGCCTGGTTCAGCTGATGATAATCCACACAAATCCACAAGCTCCCATAGACCTTTTTCATGAACAATATCAAAGGTCCCAATGGGACATAATGGTTATGACGAAACCCTTCTATCTAAGGGCCTCTAACCACAACCACAACTCCAAGATCTCATAAGGGGAAATTCAATATGACACAGAAGATATCATAGTGCTATCGGGATGCAATTCAATGAAAAAATCTATCTTCCTCATCAGAGGTAGTCCCTGAATGTCCTCATGGGAGAGGTCCATATAATCCTCCAAAATTGAACGAATCCAGATGTTTAAAGAGAATAATTCACCAAGGGATATACTCACTGATTTATGGGTGATGGGATGAAAAATCATGCCCATAGATCCCACTCATCTCACCATGAGATCTCTCTCAACCATAAAGGTAAATCTCATCCCATCAGGTTCATCTGCAGTGATATTCAATCTGGGCTTAGATGATGGAAAAAAACACATACCCAATATGAAGTCATTGGGTTACATTGTGATGACAATAAGGTCCCATAGGGATCTATCTCAACTAAGAAATAGCTTGCACTTCCATCCCTTAACAGATACATAATAAGTGTTCCCTGTATGAACCTCTAGATGAAGTTGTGGGGCTAGTTCTTCAACTGAGATCTCCAGGTCACACAATAATAGTATAAAGATGAAATTAATGAATGTAACATGTGTCTTCTTGTACTAAATAATGTATTGGATAAACACATATCTTACCTCAAATCATTTCATGAATTATAGGGTCATGGGTCTCTATGTCTTGCAGCTATCTGTAGCCTCAACTTTCATCACCCTGAGCCTGATATGGGAATCTAGTTTCTTGTATAGGAATTATTTCATATGACTGTCTACCGACATAGCTCCTTATTCTACTATTCCTACACTACCTCCTTACGGAGCACCCCACCATTTATTGAGAGATCTCTGATCATGACACTGCCTTTTCCATGGAGGTCCATCAGTTATCTTCCATCACTACATGACAAATGTTTTTAGGTATCCTTGTGTGATGTGACCTCACCCTTAAAAAATATCATTGAACCTATCTAGTATGCCCTGGTGATATGCACTTCCCCTAACCACATTCATGAGTCTGATCATTGAGAGGTCGCATGCATCGAGATTCTGTTTGTGGATTCTAATTGCAACTACAGATGACTCGGCCCTATGACACCCACAGACAGATACATTGATCTGGTGCCCCTCTGATAGAGATATCTCTATCACCAGTTCCCACTCTATCACCCTGATATTAGTGGGGATTATCAGGGGCACCATGTTGGAACTGATATCTTTGAGGAGTCCCTGCTCAAACTTACATGCCTATAAGTATCCATAAACGATCATGTCATGATATTTCCATGTAAGGTTTGTAAATATTTCTACATAATCTACCCCTATCATCCCTCTATTCTAGACCTCTATAATATCTTTCTTTCAATTGAGTGCAAGTAGGATGGATAAAACTCATCTCGGAACATGTACTGGAAGTAAGGCCATGAGAGTGTTGACTCATTGTACATCTGCATAACAAGGATCCACTAGAACCCTAATACTTCATGGAGCAGGGTAGCTTCTAGTAGAACCCCTAGATCTATTGGTGTCTAGAAAAGACTGATGAAATGGACCACAGACTCTAGCCAATACTTTGATACCTGAGGATCATTTCACCATAGAATCTCAGTGACCTCTAGTATTGGAAGTTGTTTACTGCACTTAGCTTTCTCATATCCCAAGACAACTATACTAGGATGATCTACTACTCAATAGGTGGGGGTTATTCTACCTACCGACATGGAAGAATAATCTTATAGGATGGACCCTTAATAGAGGCATCATCGCTCATTAGATTATCATCATGATCTGGAACTGGTATCTTGGATTGCTTTCATTATGGAGGCATCCTATAATTTTTATCAAGACATACTACAATCATATGAGAATATATATATATATCACAACAGTTAGGATATGTCTAAAGAAAGATAGTAAACCACTCAATTCTATATGATTCAGGTACCATTGATCTCCAGAACCAAATTCACGATATACCAAGTAGATATATTGATAGTAAAGGACATGGTGAATGGATATATTGGATTCATATACCGTCACAGGATTCCCTATACTATGTTTCATACTCAAGACTCTTTGAAAATATTTCACTCATCCCAACCAAATCCTCATGAGGGGACTACTCCAAACAACTTCCTATGGTACACACTTATCTTATAAATAATTTTCATGACACAACCAAATACGGGGATCAATCTAAAACTACCACAAGACTTCCTCCATATTCTATGGGGTGTCAACAAGAACTAAAAGACATAACCTAAATGGGAAGAATTTTCTTAATTACATGCATGCACTCAAACAAACATCTCATAGAAAAAGTGCATAGAAATAATACTAAAAATATAAAATAGCTAGAAAGTTAACCAAGCAGGAAAACCTCTAAGTTGTATAACAGTATGAAAAATAAAAACAAAATGTATAAGGGGAAATACATTCCCATAATGAAATATTTCCAGAATTGAAAAAATTGGGAAAATAAACTAATAAGAGAGCCCAACTTCTATTCTCCAGGTTGCAACCACCATAAATGTTTTATTATAGTAGGTATCCTTAAGATCCTCTGAAGTTACCACTGGCCTATCCATTATCTACATAAGATATAACATGTGAGGGAAAATCCCATGTTGGGGTGAGTATATTCTTACCCAGTAGGATGCACTAAGAGCTTGGGGGGATAAGTAATAGATAAAATGAAATAAAAATATAGTAGATAATACACAAGATTCCCGATAATATTAAAGATAATAGAGCATACATAACCAATACAGAGAGAGTAACCTTGTCTTATAATTGAGGGCTCAACATGATGAGTATATGAATTAAAAATAGGTTCTTTTACACCCATAGTAGGAGATTAAACTCTTCCAACCATGAGAAGCTAAACATAAAATATATGTGGCATAGTCCATGTGTCTTCTCATCTCATGGAAAGAGAGTAACAAAATACAAAGTTATGGTTATAAGTATATATATATAATCATTCAAAAGAATCCAAAATGAGATATTAATGGGATATCTATCTCATAGTTCATCATAGGATGAATAGTAACCAATAGTTCCAAAAGTCCATCAATGATGCGAACATCTCACACAACTGGTAGAAGTAATCGTTCAGGTCAAACCAAATCTCTCACTATGTTTTACAGTCGAGGGGTAAAAAACCCCAATTATAGGACCCACTGCTTAGTGCATCATGGGGGTTCCACTATGTAATTATCAATAGTGGACCCGCACCTAAGTTGTGTGTGTGTGTGTGGGGGGGGGGGGGGTTAGTTTAGTGTCACGGGACCCCGCACCCTATCCCAAAGGGGGTTCCACTATTTAGGTAGAGGACCCACACCCAAAATAATGGGGATTCCACTCTATAGGTTGAGGACCCACTCCCTGGTGTGACATGGGGGTTCCACTTTGGTCATTAAGAACCCACACCCTATCTGATAGGTGTTTCACTCGTAAGGTAGAGAACTGACACCCTTATTGATGGGGGGTACCACTCTATAGATCGAGGACACAAACCCTAGTGTAATAGGGGGTTCCACTCTGGTCATAGAAGAACTATTCCCTATCCAATAAGGGGTTTCCACTTAGTATGTAATTGTATAGAACCCGTAACCAAGCTGATGGGGGGGCTTCAACTCTATAGGAAGCAAATGGAGATCCTTCCTGATAACTACTATCATAATGTGTTTCCTTAAATAGATTCCATTCCCCTAACATTTCAAATAATATCTCAAAAGACACAATGGTGGGTACCATTAGGTTCTATGTAAAAACACACATAGGTTAGGCTACTTGTGGGCTAAAATCAATATCCAAATGATGGAGAAAAGGAATACCAAAGATTCCAAAAAAGATCCAATCAACACATTGTGTGTGTAGGGACCCACATGACATATGGTCCCACTTTGACACATGGAAATATATTTGTCTAGTACATAGATCCCAATCCATGTATGAGTATACACCATGCAGGTGGACTAAATCTTGGGTCCAAGTTATCTGAGATTGGGCGATGTCCTTCTGTCAATGTTCATGTAATTTGATACACAACCATGTAGTTTAGACCTTTTTATAGACTTTACCCCATATCCAAGTACTTTAGTACACGACCATGTTCATGGCCATGTACTTCCACATGAGGTCCTTACCGTATGATCCACCACATGGATCATCCATCCGGTGATGAGGTACATGAAATGTTTGTGTTCTATACTCGTTTTTATTATTATATATTTCCAAAACCCAAGCTGCCACATCTAGGGGCTATATGCCATGTGTTCATTGTGATACATGACCTATAGTCTAGATTTTCACTGAATCACATATCTATAATATGAGGTTAAAATATAGTATTCTCCATCAATTTTGGCTTTGTTTTCTCCCAAGATTAATAGATCATGGCACTACTCATTTTTTCAGCCATCCAATCGCAGAAAATTTCATCCCATCAATCCACATGAGTTATCTCGTATACACCATTCATCCCACATATTAGGTCACTAAATATTTACCTACTAATTATCTATATGATCATCCAAAACCAACATCTATCCCAAATATGTGACTGATTCATAGGTTTGTCTCTTGCAAAATTGTAGTGATTCTAGTGGTCCAATTGGGCCTCGTACCACCTGGCAAGGTCGAATCGGGTCAACTGGGACCAACTGACGATGAGCAGGAATAAATTTAATGGGAAAAGAAAAATAACAATTGTTTAAACAATATTTTACAAGCATTATTGGAGAATGATCCAAAATAGGGATTTTAAGGATATAAACATGTCAAATAATCAAACTAATCTGGTGTATAGAAGCATGACATGGCTGCAATTGGAACATATCAATAAAGGATACCGACCTACTCAATCAATTTATTCAACAAGGGAATAAACCATAATTTAAAGATTTCTACCTATATATTAGATTTTTTTCATCAAAGAAAATTATCACTAACTATTTGAGGATTTTTGTGTGTTCACTATGCTCCAATATGTTCTGATTCAGTGTTTTTCCATTATCGAATGTGATTCTCCAATGGAAGGAGAGAAAAATAATCATTAAAGATTCAAATATTGTGAGGATAACCCTAGAAAATTATCAATGATGAGGTATTTGTAGGGAAATGGTTTATGTCAAATTTGTTAACGAATTAATTTAATTAATTAACTAGTCTATTGAATATACCACCAATGGGAGAGATGTATGAATTCCCCGTGTCAACCTATTTTAGGTCATTCCTTTGGTAAACAACACTTTCTGGACACAAAAGTGGTATCATATTTCTAATCTAAGATTTTGTTTGAATGTTATCACATATTCTTTAAGAAACCATGTGTGTGAAATATAAAATATATTTACTATTTTTATAAAATTAATTTCAGGAACACTGGGCCTCATAATCTCACAACATCTCAATTACAATATCGGTAAATTATAGAGAAATATTTAAGTCTTATAATGAAAATATTTGTTCTCTACAATGGTGGATAGTTCAACAGCCCAGCGAGATGGTATTTCTCCTAGATGGAAACTATGACATCTGTTATTGCGACTTGTTTGATGTGGAATAATTGTGATCATGTAGGAGTTGGGTGCAATAGAAGCCGATGAATGAAGTCGTTTTCAAGTGGAATTCGTTGAGTTGATTGAAAATTCTTCTTTTGTGTCTGAAATGAATTCCCACTAATTCATGGAGCCCATTTCAATGATATATTTGATATCCTATTATTCGTTTCGAGGTGTCTTGGAATCGTTAAAGAAGGGGAATTCATTTGTACTGAAAAATTGGATTGCGCATTACAAAACCCCCTGATCTCACCAGAGACTATGAAATTGTAGGAAACCATATATGATGGGTTTTACTGTTATAGGGGTGCAGTGAAGGGTAATTAAATATAATTTTCTCATCCTCAAATATGAATTTGTGACATGGCTTCAGAGATTTTCTTTTGAATGGTTATAATGCAATGTTGGAAATTATACAAAAAAAATTCACTGTTCTTTTCTATTTTAGGTATTGTTACATAGATATAGTAGCCAAATCTAGCTGAAAATAGAGTATATTTATTGTTTGAAGGTGACCCTCTTATCCTAGGTAAGTTAGGCCTATATCCTTCAATCATTGATGAGTTATCCATATGTTTTGGTGTAGATAAGGCATGAAATTCTTCTTTAAATCATCTGGGATATCATAGGTAGAAGTAAAATAGTGGTCAGAACATGGGTGGCAGGTTGTTTCGAGAAACGTTTTCCCATATATCAATATATGATTATTTTTCATCATACTTACATACCTCCATCAGATCATACAACGAAAGGTGCTTCTTGGGGTCCCCTACTAACCAAAGTGAATTACTGCTGGAACAGTTGATGGGGAACTATATACGATTGACCTTGTTGTCTTGAGAACCTCTTCAAACAAAAGAATCTATGTTTTGAAAAACTATATATATGAAGGTTTCTAGATAAGGGAACAATTTTATTGTACATGGGAGATATCACCATTGGGGGGTTGACCATGGAGGATGTCAGGAGTAGAGTCCTTGAGGTCTATCTCCACACTACCACTAGATGAACTATCATTGTAATGAGCTCCTTATGCTTTGGTTTAAGAGTCTATAAACCCTTGGGTGTTTATAATAGGTATAGAACATCCTCAAGGTTAGAAGAATTGAGTATATTAGAGATATGAGACTGAATTTTTTATCGTGGATGGAATATGATGACATAAATTTTGAAATTGTGTAGGGATATGATCCTGTAGTATGACGACTGTCGAAACATGTTGATAACTATCTGGTGCTACTAGAGTATGGTCCCATTGCTGAAAATCAGATGGAGTATACCAATTTGATTCCTTATTATTTTAAGGAATATGAGGCTGCCCTGCGGCATGTGCCTCTCTCACTTTGTTAGCCTAAGTCATAAAGAGAATATGATCCAAATCCTAATAATTTGGAATATTCCACTGTTCATTATTGAGAGGGATATTAGACTATCCAAATGCATGTTATACACTCACTTAGTGATCCTCTATTGCATCAGAAATATGATCCTAGTCTGAATATGAATTCCCCATAGAAATATGATTATGGACCTCTAGGATGGGAGAAGGGAAATGAGCCTCCTCCCGTACAACCTTAGATGGATACTTGTGCAAACATCATCAGTGGATGTAGAAATATTTTCATGACTTCTATGAACTACTAGAATATTCCATGTAGATTCAGTAATTGAAATATGAGTATATGCTAAGGAATTTTCTATTCTAAATTGGTGAGCATATGACAGAATGGGGATATGGGCCCGATCCTGGGTGTTTTTAGGATTATTATAGTCTTCTTCGATAGGAATATGTTCCTATTCTGAGGCATGAACCACTATCACATGGTTTTACCTAGACAATATGGGGATATGATCCTGATACTAGGCCTTTGGAATATGTCACTAGTTTTTTCGATGGGCATGTAACCCAATCATGAGGTATGTCCCACTATCACCTGGTGAGCCCCAGTTGTAATGAAAATATGATCCTAGTATGGAGCCTCATACTTTGATGAAATATTCCAACAATCATCCTAGATGGGAGCAATAATGCACGCTATCTCTAAAGAAGCAAATTGTTCATACTCATCAGAGTCTTATAATACCTTGTCTATAAGGATAGATATATATGTTTGTCCCTATATCTGTAACAACACCGAAATATGTAGGTGGAGTTCTTCAGCTATTTATATGATGTAATGACACTTTTTCAATGTTTTCAATGTGACATAAGCCTATACATTTTCTATATTTACTATATACTGGTATATATCTATAATTTAAGTAGGAATATGTCCCCAATTATTTAACTCTAGTACCAATAGAATATGCTAATGGATGTTATGCATTAGGGTTGGGATATATGCCTCCGCCATTCCTATTGTAATAATATTCCCACAAACTAGTTTTTAGTGAGTAGGGATATAAGACTTCTCACTAGATACCTCTAGAATATGCTGGTAGGATTCATCAGTGGAAGTAGGTATATAATCCCACACATGATTATCCATTGCCATCCATGCCTGATGTGTCTTTCTTGTTTCTCGTGAAAGGGTAAAAGAGGTACCAGTGTGTAAGGTGGTATCATCAGTAGGCTACTGAATGGTATTAGTGGGATGGCACTAGGGATGATGGTTGATAGGTTCCCTCATCAGTAGATCTTAAACTAGAATGGAGATAAAGTTTTCTCCTTGTTCCACCTTCATCATATACTGAAGGTGGTGATTTTTTTTTTCTTTGAGGATAATCAACTAAAGTGGTTGGTGGTGGGAATGGGTGCCACTTGATTTTCTACAACATTCCTTGGATTATTTAGACTCATTAGTTTTAGAACATGGAGACCCTCTTGGGTAGACTCTAGGTTCAGGATAATTCCATGTTATGGTATTCCTAGACTATTTCATTCACAAACCTATGCTGATAAAGTTGGGTGGACGAGGTTATTTTTAGACATGAAGTGGTTTCAGTTGTAGTTAATTTACCTAAAAGGTCACTGGATGAAAAAATTATCTTGGATCAGGGTGTTGTTGATGAAAGAAGTATCTAAATTCATGCAGATAACAAGGATCAAGGTCGCTGATCAGTGTGTTATAATGGCATGATTCATGCTTAATCAGATATTCAGGGGTAACAAAATAGTCCTTTTATTCATGATAAGGCCATTCTTCTCATGAGGAATTTTTAACGCAAGGATGGATTTATTTTATAAAAATCACAACTATTGAAGATTGACTGTGATATTTACATCATGTTTACCATTTATTTTTTTCATAGGATATGAAAAACAATTTCATGATGCATGGTTAGATAATAATTTTATTATTTTAGAGATTCATGTCTGGTTTACCATTTTTTATTGTGTATGGTCTAAAAAAATGTCATGACTCATATTTAATTGATCAGTCAATTATTTGAGAGATTCATGTTGTGTTTATCATTTTTTTTTCATATGGCGTAAAAAAAATTCCCAACACATGGTCAACCAATCATTATGTTATTGGAGAGATTCACATCGTGTTCACCATTTTTCCCAAACAATCCAGAATGGTCATTCTACCATTTCTTGGTTGTGAGGGGGGTTAAATGTGATACAAAAAAACTTCATTTAGTGTTTTTTTGTGTTTTTCTTTAATGAAAACTCCCAATGTTTCCCACATCCATAACTAGGTATGGACATGATTTCCAAAGGCTGGTGGTCCTTTGGGGGTTCGGACCCAATGACACTTAGGAACTCACATTGGTTGAGAGGATGGGAGGTAGAGCTCATGACACATTTTTTGGGGGAAATATTTTTCTACTATAGGACTCTATTATAGTCTTAATATATGTTAACGAATCTATTCCTAATCTTGATATGAATTCAGTTACCCCAAAAAATTGTCCATAGGGTAAACTAATTTTATGTGTGAATGGGAATATTTTCCATGAGGTTATATTTATATATCTAAGGCTATATATCCATTCCACTTGATGGGTGGATTATTATATATTGAAACTATGTCATATATCACTTTAGAATATTCTTCCATGCAAGGAGGTGGTCAATATGCTGAGGATGTGATTGATCCATTATGAGGCAACCTACATATCATGAATATAGAATGAATAAAAACCCATGTCATTCATTTGACCAGAGTGGGTTCACATCATACAGTAAGGACATATGTATGAGGGAACATGGGAATATGGTATTTTAGATCAAGCCTTAAGGAAACATCCCACATATTCTGGTTGTAGAAGGAATCAGAGTCATCAATGTTTATTCATTCCCTTGGGACTATCCCAAAGGTGGATGCCTTTTAATGAAGGTAGTCATATCATTCCAATCATTGGGTTTACATCATATGGTTTCCCTAGTTGGTGGATATTCATGATGAATATGAAATTACTATTGTTACTATTTATGCCCATTTTATCCATGTTTGGTTTGAGAAATAAGGGAGAATAAGTGATCGATCCCATTTCATGTGGAAGTGATAATTTTGAATGAGGACTACCCTTCATATGTCTAATATAGAGCTCAACCCTCAAGAAGGAATCCTATGTATCATTGTTATAGAAGGAATCAGATTCATCATATTTCATTTGGCTCCCTAATCTGCTGAGGGATGAAGTATAATGACCGGACCATGGGAATAATTAGGTCTCAATGGTTGAAATTTCAGATACATAGGGGGACTTACATTAAATTGGATGCCTATTTAATATTGAGACTTATAAATCAGTCCTACATATATTGGTTATTATGGGAATAATATTTCTCTTAGTTCATTTGATCAGGGGTTTCGTGTTGAGTTTTCCCATTGGGTTCTTACTAGGGAGCTTGAGCCCTAGAAAAACATCATACATATCCTAATATGGTGGTAATCAGAGTTCTCATAGTTATGTTGATCAGGTCTTACACACTGAGGGTTCCATATGAAAATGTTATGATCATTGTAACTCCCTAATCCCACATAAGGTATGATATTTGTGAGAAACAAGGGAAAAATGTAATCTATCTCATTAGTTATGGATACCATTCTTATGTGATAGGAAATACCATCAAATGTTTAATTATATAGATCCGTCCTTATGAAGGCTTCTTTCGTATCAAGGTTATTACAGGAATCAAAGTTCTCATAGGCCATTTTGATCTGGGCTTACACATTGAAGCTTCCCTTGTATAGAGGCTAGAATAGTTTTTTCATGTCCTAGGATGCCTGGTTGAGCTGGCATGCTTGTCTTCCAAGCACGCGTTAATTGTCTCTTTGACATGTTAAACAATGTTTGTAAATTCCTCGTTATATTTCAGGCATGCCCAATGACAATCGTATGATCTAGTTGGATTGTATAATGGACATCATATTATCTAAATAACATGTCTAAATGTTATCCCAGGATCAAGGATGATTGTTTTGAAGGACATCGCAAGACCTAGCAGGATTGTAGTAGAATCCATCACATGATCACAACTAAAATGCCAAGATAGATTCACTCGATGTAGCTGAATTTCCCTATTTCCATTGTGAGATATGGATAAAATTCTCGGAAGGTTTCTTGAGAGTTTGTTTGATATGTCTGGAGGGTTCTTCATGTCCTGGCTGGGTTGTCTGGATGATGTTTCAAGATCTGATTGGCATGTCAAAATTACATCACATGATCAAGGATTAATTTTCTAGAGGACATCGGGAAAGCCATTTTACATGATCTAGTGTCATCATGAGACGCAACTAATATGAAATAGTTCCAATGAATGAATTTGGAGAGAAGTATATAGGATATCAAAAAACATGGATGGTGATCTTGGAGGGTTTTGTGAGATAGCTGTGGCATGCCTGTGCGGCTCTATGTCTCTTTCTATGACATTTTCAAGGGAGTTCACATAATCCAAATAATATACCAAAGTATTATCATGTGATATGGGAGAAAATTCTTGGTGATGTTGCATGAACATTTTGGTTCATGAAAAATGCATGGGGATCAGTGTATATGTACTTCACATAAGGCTTCCATCTTTGTTATCCTTTATTCCTATTTTTTATTTCATATACCTTAGATTTCTTCAGTTTTATCTTGTTTAAGTCTCGTGTGATTTAGTATATGGGAAGAAAGTCTTTTTTATAGCACACCAGAAGCCCTTCACATGATCTATGAGTGATCGCGTGATGTACCTATGCATGTCACATGATTTCATAGGTTGTTACCTAAAATTTACTTGATGGAAAACTGTTCTTATTGCGAGATAATCGACTCTAAGAAATCTACTCTATTTTCTGGGTACACTGATACAAAGATCGAAGGATTCATTTTGTATGCCTGGGTGGGGGATTCATAGGATTATCTATACTCATTATACGCTGCTATGCATAGTGTGTATTGCATAAATCAAGTCTGGAGTCGATGGAGGTCTTTGGTGTCACACATTTTTCTTGGTTTCATCATAGGTTGTTTTTGGGGACTTACATGATTTTCATAAACTACGAGACCATCCCATCAATTAACCATTTATAATATTATATCCAATTATTTCTTTTTTCCTAATCATGTGTAAATTTCATGTGGATTTCACATTTTCATGCTAACATTTTCTAGGGACTTCACGAGATCATGATATCTATTGAATGGCTTTCGTGTGATCCCATGTGACTTGTATAGGAGCTTTCACAAGACAAGGATGACTTGCCAGGGGGGCTTCGAAAGAACAATCTAACATGCCAATGGGCCTTGAAAGACTATGATATCTTGTCAAGGGGGTTTTGTATGATCAATTATTATCAACATACATTCCTTTCATAGAAAGTTCCCATAATTTCCCTTTTTTATTTCTTTGTTCATTTTACAAAGAATGGGAATCTCGCAAGTTTGTATGAGTATTGTCGAAGAAAACCCGTCTACCTATCAGTGATGGATTTTGTGGAAAAAAGGGGCATGCGGTGTTGAACAATCATTTCATGGAAAATCCCTTGTATTTTACTTTGGATCTAGAGGGGAGTGAAAGAATACCTGGACTTGTTCAAATCCCATCGCGCGAGGAGGGTGACATGCCAGTGGTCTATGGCATGACAATGAGGGCATGTTTCCATGAATTCCACAGTGTTTCATGGACCTCATAGGTAACGTTACATGAATTTTATAACCAAAAGTTATTCGCACCTTTTTATTTTTTCCTTATTTTGCAATTATTTATGGACGGTTAATTAGAAGCTTGTTGGATGAAAAGTCATGTGACCTGGGGGAGCATATCTCAATGCAACCACATGATCAGAGAGTTCCTTAGATGGATTCATGAGAGTAAAAGGATTCATATAATGGGATCCATGAAATATTTCATAGGTAATGAGTTTTACACGACCATATTCATGGCCTTATTAAGGGCATGCAATTGTGTGTCTTAGAGTTTCATGCGATATGTGTGATTTTGACCACATTCATCTTCCTTTTCTTCATGGAGAAGACAATACCCATATTTTTTGATTCCATCCATTGCGGATTATGTGATAATCATTTGGTGGTAATATTATATATTCATATATATTAAAGGATAATAAGAAGAGTAAAAGGATAGATGAGCATAATGGGAAGAGCAATTTAGTAAAGGGAAATAATTGAAGGGTATGATTTCCCACATGTGATAACTATTGATAGAAACACCTGTGGGCTTGTTGAAAGGGAACCAAAGTTTTTTATAAGAATAAAGAATAAGGTGATTAAGCTCACTAATGAATGTTCAAGATAGAATATATTGATATTAAATGATTTAGATATAAGGATAATTGAAATTATGTTAACCAATTCCCCAGACATCAAGGGAATTAAACTCAAAAAATTATAATGTAGAAATTCCATGTTTGTGTGATCAAAATTTATTAAGTCAATTTTCCTAATGATGTAGTGGTAGGAACAATGATTTTTACCTCAAATTTAGATAACTTGTTAGTAAATTCAACATCTTTTAACTCTTTTAAATCACCTATGTTTTCCAAAAACAATATATTTTTTCCATGCAACCTAGTCAGGAGATTATCAATTAGAACACTGAGTATGAGACCAATTGTAATAAATATGTGTCTGAAACCTCCGATTATGATGCATGGGAATACCCAATTTGAAAACCTGGTTATCATAAAAATGATTGAATTCAATGTAATCATTAGTATGTATTAGAATTTAAATTATATTTCAATTTTTCTTCTAAGACAAGGAGACTAAAATTCACTAAGGCAAGTGGGAATTACTTGACTTTAGAGGGGAAACATGATCATATAAATCAATTTTGAATCCTTACATAGAGCACTCCTTAATGAAATTATGGGAAGAAATTAAGGTAAAAAATGATTAGTGTATTAGGAATATAAACCATGGAGGATGTACCTATGGTATAATTTTTTTTGATGTTTTCCCAGAATAATTACTTAGTCATCCACCCAAGTGTGAAGTTGATATCCCCATTAAACTGAATTTTGATGAAATAACTATATTTAAAAATTAATATAGAGTAGAACTTGTGGATTTTGTGGAGTTGAAGAAATAAATATAGGATTTTAGTGATAAGGTTTTTATACACCCTAGAGTTTCACCATGGGGGAGGCCCTATTTTTTTGTGGAAAAATAAGGCCAGGTCTAAGAAATTTTTCATCAATTATAAGGAGGTAAATTTTATTACTATAAAGAATAATTATTATTTACCACACATTATATTTGATAAAATTTAATGAACCCAATAGTTTTAAAAGATCAATCTTTTCTATGGTTGTCATTAGTTAATGGTTAAGAAGTGTGATATTTCAAATACAGGATTTTAAACAAGGTATGGTGATTATAAGTTTATGATAATGGTTTTTAGACTTAATAATTGACCTTATGAATTAATAAATCTAGAGAATACTGTATTAAAGGATTATATTGATATGTTTTTTGTGGTATTAATTGATGATATATTGATATACTCTAAGAGGGATGAAGATAAATAGTTTCATCTGTAAATAATATTGGAGAACATAATTTTTTTTAGTTATATGGGAAATATAAAAAGTGTGAATTTCAGATCAATGATGTTTAATTTCATAGAAATATTTTCACCATGTATGGAAAATCTATTGAACCTTAAAATGGAAATGTATTTAAAAATGGTATACACTAATGAACATTAAATTGATCAATGTTTCTTGGTCTTAGAAAGTTATTATCAGTGGATTGTTTAAAATTTTACCCAGTTGGTGAAACCATTAAGCAGTTTATCATGTAAATGCATTAAATTCAAATGGTTAAGGGAATGTGAGAATAGTTTTGAAGAGACAAAAATGATACTAATTAATTCACCAATATTAACTCTATCATCAAGTAATAAATGAGTTGTAATTTATAGTATTTCATCAACAAATATACTTGGTTGTGTCCTTATGTTAATAATAGGATGATTTCAAATACATCGTGGTAGTTCCAAATCAATGAATAAAACTAACTAGATGATGATCATTAGATATCATCTATAATAATTTCTTTGAAAATATAGATACACTACCTTTATGGTGAAGTATGTGAAATATATACTAACCATAAGATTTTTATGTATATCTTATCTTTGAAAGAGCTCAATATGATGAAAAGAAGATAGTTGGAACTACTCAAGGAATATGTGTTTTTGATACACTAACACCATGGGAATAAAAACAAGGTTGTTTATACAATGATTAATAAGGACCATGGAGTTCTAACCATGATGAGGATTTACAAGGATCCCATATACATTGATCTGGTAATAATGAATATGTTAATTATTAGGAAATGGGATCCATAATTCATTTTTAATAAATTAATAAACTATATTTACAAGAAAATATAGAAAATTACTAACAGGACGATGAGAACTTATTAAGAAATATTAATGTTGTTAATTATGAGAAATTGATAGAGTTCATCTACATAGATTGAGTTTTGATGTTTGGGATGGGGTTATATGTTCCATCCATACTAGAATTGATTATGGAACTACTATGTGAAGAAAATAAATCAAATTTCTCTATATAACAAAGTATCAGAAATATTTATATTGATTTAAGGGATTATTTCTAATGGCATGGAATCAAGAAGGAAATTTTGGAATATGTTTCCAGATGCTTAGTATTCCAATAGGTAAAGGATAAAAGAGAACATCCCTAGGGAGTCATGAAACCTCTACCTATACATATATTGAAGTGGGATAACGTTTCCATATAATTGTTCATTGGAATTCCAAAGAAACCAATGAACAATAATTTATCATTGGTTATCATGTAATATCTTACTAAGTCTACTCATTTCATAGTGATAAGAGAATATATAACACATTAGAAGGTTGTTTGACTCTATATCAATGAAATAATAAGTCTTCATGGGGAACCTCTATCTATTGTATCTAATCATTAGCCTTTGTTTACATTAAAATTATAGAAGTGTATTTGAAGGGACCTTAGCACTAAGATACATTTAAGCATTTCCTATCATCTCCTGATTGATAGGAAATAAAAAAGGACTATCTAGACATTATAAGGAATATTTATAACATGTTATTTTAACTTCCAAGGTATGTGGGAATAGTTTCTACCTTTGGGGAATATTTTAAACAAGAAATATATTCAATTTTATCATTGATATTGGACAATACACATCATTTTATAGGAAAAGGAGTCACACTCCAACCTTATGGGAAGAAGTTGGTCAGATAATGTTAGTTGGCCCATTACTTTTAGTGTTTTAGACTGTTAGTGTACGGATTATTCGAGATCATATTAAAGAATATTATAGAAGACAAAAGAGCCATGTTGATAATTGAAGGAAATATAAGGAATTTTTTTTAGGATAATGTATTGTTAAAGGTTTCATTGTGGAAGGGAGATATAATATTTGATAAAAGGGGAAGTTAATCCCTAGGTATATTGGGTCATTTGAAATACTAAAAATAATTGGAGTTGTAGATTTCCGACTGGCTACGCTACCCAAAATTTCTAAAGTACATGATGTCTTGAATGTTTTATTATGATGTAAATACATTCCGAATCCAATACATGTGCTAAAAAATGTGGTAATATATTTGGATCCCAAATTTTATTATAATTAGGTCTTATAAAACAACTTGAAACTAGAGAGTGGGTATTGCAGAATTGAAAACTTGTTTCATGGAATTCTTACTCAGAAATCACGAACTAGAAGATGAATTCTGAGAGCCTGAAGAAGGTATGAATAATTAATACTCAATTTGTTTCAAAAAAAATATTTACCCAAATTTTGATGATGAAATTATTTATGTCTGGGGGGTATGTCATAATTGTGACCATATTTAGCATGTAAACACCATATTTGGAACCATAACAAAATCTTCCATTTAAAGAGACTTTATTCATGAACATATTTAGAATATTTGTTTTGTAATTTTAAATTGACAAAACTATATTTTTTAATGCATCATATAAAAATTTTCATAGTAATAATTTCTTATCTTTTTCTAAGAAGGTTGATTTTTAGTAAAAAAAGTTTTTTAAAAAAACTTGTAGTTTAACCACCTTATCATTATATAATAAGGAAATATAAATTTTAAAAAATTGTAATAAAATATTAATTTAATTAATAAAAATATTAATTTTAAAATATTCTTTTAACTTATAAATCATATGTCAAACATTTTTAGAACTAACTAAAATTTTACTTTAACAAAAAAACTACTTTATGTCTATTATGAATCAAGTATTTTTAGGAGATATTCACTATAGTCTTGTATTTAAAGCCTCGTATAATTTATTTATATATAATAAATCTAATTATTTAATTTAAATAACTATCCAATATAATTTTATCTTATATGTAAACTTAAATTTTAATAATGATATATTTCTAAAAAATATTTTTATGAGATTATGGGTATTTAATTTAAAATTTACATTTCATAATTTTTAAAAGTTTATTTGATAAAATTATTATTAAATTTTATTTTCGATGTATAAAATTTGATACAAGTTTTAATCTTATTAATTTTCATTAAAATTAATTTTTAAGGTTAGAAATTTATTACCAAAATAAAAGAAAATTATTGTAATAGTTAATTTTTTTTAAAAATACCTAAAACACTAAAATATTCCTAAAAAGGTGTTTTTATATTAGTTTCATCCCATAATGACTATCCCCACATCATATTTCCATTTTATTCCCACTATACATTGAATCGAAACCTTACATTATTAAAAATTTAAGTGTTACTCCCAAACTAACATTTCCTTCACTAATAAAAGTGTAAAAATCTCACCACATCATGGTTAAAATATAATTATAATTTATCCATTAAACTCATAAATTTTTCATCTATTATAACCATCTACCATATTCATAATCTTGTGACCACCATTATTTAGCATAAATCCTTCATTTCCAAGGACAGATTCATGAAAAATTCAAGTCCTCGGAGTGATTATTATTAGGGACTTAGTTTTTTCTCTTAATTATCTTCATTCGGATTTATTACATCCACAATAATATAATGATATTAGTACCATTTATATATTTAAATATTACTATATTATAGGTATAATAATTTTTTTCATATACCATATCCACTAAAAAACCATTGTTTTCATGTTCTGAAGACCACCACCTCCATGGCGTAAGGCGTTTCGTTCTCCATCAACACTTATAAGGATGTATATAAGGATTGTATGAGAAGATAAATAGGTTTTTGAGATATAATTATGGCTATGTTATGAAAAATTATAGAACCTATTATTGATATGATAAAAAATGGTCATTGTTAATTTAATTAGTTAAAATAAGCATGCTAAGAGGATAACCTTTTATTCAAATTGTGTAATATCTTCAAATCCATTAATTATTATAATAATTATTTACTATTATTATATATTACACTAATAAAAACTAAATCAGGTTATTATGTTTTTGGTATTATTATATTACAACAAATCATCATATAATTACTCATTAAACCAGGGTTTGTTCATATTTTGGTTAGTTTAACAACCTACTTGATCAATATATTGAGTTTATATCATGAATGAATATAGAAACATAAATATTAGTATAATATAATATAATCCGTAAATAGTTATTTTTTTTAATATTGAGACATTATACCAATATTTAATTCATTAATTAAGATAACACTAATCAATTTTCAAGAATCACCAAAATATATTTGTTATCGATTTTTTTACTAGTCTTTTATGACTAGATACTTAAATTTGTTACATTTCAAAAAATAATATAATAAAATATTGTATCCTTCAAGAAATATCATATTTTGTGTCATTAATGTTATATGACTATCAGCTCCAGGTTTCTAAATTTCATGAGGTTATGCTATGGATAATCCTAAATATATAAAAACATAATATATTTTTTTTGTTAATTTATAGAGTGTATCCTTTCCTAGAAATAAAATCTCTATATGGATAAAAACTAGTGGATGTATGTTATAGAACATATGAATCAATGGATAATAATTCATGAAAAAGTTTATTTGGGTGTAAACTCGTTCTCCACTCAGTGTACAATAAGGGTGCCTTACTGCACACCAGGCTTGATACTCTAAGGGTATATGATTTAGTGATTCAAAAGCTCTCTACAAACCATTATGAAGGATTTTAACCTATTTTCATGTTAGTTAAGAGAACCTAATAATAATATAAAAATGGGTTACCATGATTAAATCCTCTATCTTCATAAGTTATAGTATTCATATCATTTATGAGTTACTTATTTTATGTTTATAGCTTTCACATTTTTAAAATTTATTGGTTTTAGTATCGACATTCCTATTTTTTTGTTATTTAATGTGATGTATAGAGTTCAGATTAATTTATTTAAAAATGGGTGTGAGGGAAACTTATTTTCTTTCCTAATGAGAAACCGAATAAGATAATATCTGTATCAGTAAATCTTATAGATATTCCGAACCATCTAGTTCATTTTATTATTAACAACTTTAACATAGCTGAAATATCAAACACACAAAATTAAAAAAAATTCTTCATGAAAGTTAAGATCATAAAGTCAATGTGGGAAATAATATTAAACATCCAATGTGTCAATAATGTTAGAAAAGGAACCCCGAATAATGTCTCAAAGTAACAAGAAAAGAATGAAGTGTGGAAGGATTATCTTATGAGATTCTGATTATTTGAGAGAAGTGAAGAGTTTGGACAATACAATAGAAGGTATAAAGGTCCCAAATAATTCATCATACATAAATAAATGATTCTAATGAAAGGATTTTAGGCCTTATGAAAATAAATTCCCAAATATATTATTTAATTATGAAAATAGGCCTCAAGAACCTTCTAGTCCAGGGGAAAAATAAAGGGTTTATGCAATCACAATCGCTATGGCGGATTGTGATAACAAAGTTATGGAAGGAAGACATATTATACACTTGATATATCTATAATGGTATTATTGTAATTTGGTTATTTATAATATTTTATATCATAAATGTTTTTAATAATGTTGATTCACCACCTCAAACCATTGACATTGAATGATTATTGAGAAAACATAGAGGCATGGTGGTTTCATCCAAGATTTATAAATATTATCTAATCTATGTTAGTGGGAAGATATTTCCTATGAATCTAGTAATCCTTATCTTTGAATAATTCAATGTGATGCCTGACATGGATTAAATCTCTTATTATATACAGTATATCAATTATTAAGATATAGAAATCTTATTTCATATCCCTAATAATCCTCATATAAAATTAATATACAATGATAAATATAGAATCCCTCTAAAATAATACCCCTTAATTTTGGCCATAGTACCGAATAATGAGGGATACATGGATAAATCAATAAATGAATAACTCAATATTAAATAAATTCTAATTATATGAGAGTATATTGTTATATTGTTTGATTAATTACATGGAATTCCCCCAAAACACAAGGTTTAATTGTCAATTGAACTCATGCATTGTTCTATGCCTCTATATAAGAGTTCATATAAAATGGATCTTATTGAATTGGGATAATTATTGAACTAACTTCTAGATAATTTGGGAAATGTCTTTATAATATCTAGTTCTTAACCATGTGGTGAAATATTCCTCTTTATCAGGAAGATATATGGGTTAATGTGTATTTGAATTGATTATAACGAGATTAAAAATATAAAGATCAAGAAAAAGTATTATTTAACCCATATTGCTGACATAATTGATTAAGTTAGTTGAAATAAATACTTCCCTAATGTGGATATTTGATCTGGAAACCATCAAATATGGGAAATGACATAATACATAACCAATATTGATTTCCAAAGAAGGTATTAACACTCAATTAATTATAATACCATTAGGATTTACAAATTTCCATACTATATTTTTGGATATGATGAATAAAATATTTATAGTATGCCTTGAAAAATTCAAGGTGGTATTTATTAATGATATTTCATATATCTTAATGTCATGGAAAAGTATGTAATAAATTTGAGAATTATTCTAAAGTCCTTCCATAATGATAAATTTTATTCTAGGTTAAGTAACTGTGAATTTTGGTTATAAAAAGATTCTTTTTTGGGTCATGTGATCCCAAGAGAGTGTATATCAATTGATTCATAGAAGATCTATGTGATTGGAGAATGGGTGAGAGAAACCACAATTATAAAAAATATTTAGTTTCATTGTACTATATGGATACTATCAATGATTTATGATAAATTTCTCATGAGTTTTTAAGCCTATAACTAAGATAAAATGAAATAAAGTGAAGATCTTCTATGTAGGGGAATGAAAAGAAATATTTAAGGATATTAAGAAGAGATTGGACACTACACCTATTATTACATTTCCCTGTAATAGAATATGGTTTATAATATACATTAAAGCATTATTAAAGGTATTGGGATATGTCTGTATGAAAAATAATACTGTAATAGCTCATTATCCATTCTAATTAAAGACTAATGATAAAAATTACCCAACACTTTATTTGGATCTAGTAGAAGTTACATTCACATTCAAAATTTGATGGAATTATCTTTATGGTGAAAAGTGAGATATCTATACTGATGACATGAGCATAAAGTATATCTTTTCATAAAATAGTTTAACTTTTACCATAAGATATGGTAGGAAATGAACATCATTTTTTATTGACTTATATGTTACCACCATAATAAATAATACTAGGTAAAATATTCCTTAATAAAAAAGGATGATACTAATACATCCTTGATGAAAATTGAAAGGGGCCCAACCTTTATGAATATTCAAAGGATAGATATGGATATCATAATGTAAGGTATATAATAAAACCTTTCCAAAATGATTCTTATACCATTCATCTATGTAAATATAATGGATTCCTAGAAACAAGATATCAAGCTGTAGAAGAAGATGTACAATATTTCAGAGTTTGACCTTGATGGGTATAATTTTTTAAAATTTGAAACCTATATATTTTTATCATCAATACCAAAACTAAACAAGGATCTTTTGGATGATTCACATAGTTTATCCTTGTTAAATAATCCATCAAATTCAAAGAGGTGTATAGATACTAAATTTTTTTTGGTGGGATAACATGAAGATGGATATTGTCAGGTATGTATCCTCATGCTTAGTATTATGACAAGTATAAAACTAAAGATCATAAATATAAATGTATGATTCTTCCATTATGTATACTAGTATAAAAAAGTCAGGACAACACTATGGATTTTATTATCATTGTCCCTAATATTTCTAAAGGACTCAATTACATATGTGTAGGGGTGGATAGGCTTAAAAAGTATGAACACTTTAGTTATATTTGATAAGACTATTCACAAGATCAAAATACTATGTTTTACAAAATGTATGTGGTAATACTAAATGGAATACCAATTTCAATTGTATCTGATTGAGATCTAAGGATTTCATCAATATTCTGGAGGATACTTATACAGGAATTGGATATAAAGATGCCGTTTAACAAAACCTATCATCCTTAAAATAATGGTCAACCTAAAAGGAACATTCAAACATTGAAAGATATTATAATATATTCCTCAATGTATTTAAATTTAATTTGGGATCAATATATTACTTTTATCATGTTCTCATATAATAAAATTTTTCATTCTATCATCGAAATAGATCTGTAAGAGGCTTTATATAGGAAGAGATGTGGGAATCCAACATATTGGGATAAATATAAATAAAGGATGTAGTTAGAACATGATATTATCTAATAAAATATGGAAAAAGTTAAAACCATTCAGTGATATATGAAATTAGCATAAATTCTATAGAGGTTCTTTTCTGAAAATTATAAATGACATCTGATGTTTGAATTTGGTGACAAGATATTTTTAGGGTATCTCATTAGAAGTGGGTTACTAGGGTTGGGGGGAAAGGGAAGATGATAGCTAGGAAAATTGGTCCCTTTAAGATTCCTGATCACTTTGGGAATGTATCTTATCACTTTACACTCCCTCTACACCTCTCAAAGTTTCACAATGAGTTCAATGTATAAATTTTGTGAAAGTAAATACCAAATCCAGCACATGTGTCAATATCATATGTTATATGGCTAGAACATGATATATCTTATAATAAAAATCCTTTAGTGATCTTGGATTTAAGATAAAAGGTTTAAGGAAACAAGACCACAAATATGGCTAAAGTTCGGTGGTAAATCCATAAGTTTATGGAAGCTATGTGGAAACCTAAAGATACAAACATGCTCATACAATGACGCACACTAATAATTTTTTTAATATTTATCCATGATTTTATATCATAAATAAATTCACAATATATTATTGAGTTTTTACCATGTTTATAGTGATCAAATACCCCTAATCCTAATGTAACCATGATATTTCCCTAGAATAGATTAACATGAATTTATGGGTAGAAAAGGGTTACAATGATACATACTGGGGGTAAAGGAGTGTATGGACATTATATGTTTGAAAATATTTATGTAAGTTAAAAATTTTATCATAATTTTATCATAATATTAATGACAGGGAGTTGATGAAAATTAAAGTAGAATAATGTTATAATATATTGTGAAATTGATTTGTGCAAATGATGTAAAGAAAAATCAACAATGTAACATATATATCCTCTATTTTTTAAAAATATCTTTAAAGTAAATCAATGTGATTGATATTTTATAGTATATTATAATGCGTAAAGTTGTGTTTTTAATTTTATAAAGGATATAATTCAAATATGGTGAATCAAAATTTGAAAATAATTAAAAAAAATAATTGGATCTATATAGAATGTTTTATCATTGAATAATAAAGTCTATTTTATATAGATTTGAATGAATTTATTATAGGTAGATAAAATTGGAATACATGAAGAATATTGAATATGATTTTATCACTATTGATATTAACTCTATTATAGACTAAGAAAAATCCAAGGAAAACAATTATATCCTGGAAAAAGACACACATAATTATATTTCCCAATATCTTTTCCTTTATATAAGAATTTAGTTCATTTCTTATGTGATATACATGTTCTTGAAAAGTTATATTATACAAAAAAAATTATAAGATTATATTAAAAAATTATCATATATATGAGTGTAATACCTTATCCATTAATTTCATAAATATGTTAGGTGTGTTGGTGAGGAAAAAGGGAATAAATATCCGTTCATAATGACTACACTTAATTTTAAAATAGCTCTATAGTATTCTCCACCATTAATTATTATTAATGATATCATCTTCTAAAGTCATATTTGGTGACAATTGTTTCACCATTTATCTTATCAATCATGACATCTAAAATTTTGATTAGATGATTATACAAGACAATGTTGTTGTTGATGGAATTAAAATCCCTATAAAAGCTCTATGTTACATAATTATTTAGAACTAGGATAACTGACACAACACATGTGATAATACTTTATTTTCCATATAATATTACAATAACTAATATAATTTATTTTTAATTTCATTAATATCCTATGAGTTTGTAATATCTTGACCATAACCATTTCCTTTAAAAGATAAAAGGTTCTAGTAACCATTAGTTTCATCCACCAGATACCAAATGATGGAAATAAATTACAATAGATTACAAAATATGTGGTGGGGGATGATTTTTCCATTAAAGAATCACAAACTATCAAAACAATAATAAAAACACCCAAACCAATACTATATTATGAAAAAAATCTTAAAAAAACAAAAAAAAAAAACAATACCTATAACAAAAAATATCAGATTATTAGAAAAATTTAAACTACAAAATAAGAAACTGAAGAAAAAAAATCATGACTTAGAAACCAAGGTAGAATCGCTCCAGACAACCCGTACATGAACAACTATAAAGATGTAACACAAGATAACTACATCAGGAAGAACCACAATAGAAATATGAAATCATTCCCTTTCTTATATTACAGAAAAAATTTAGTATACTCACTAATGTGTATATAGAGAGGGAGAGTAATCATACCCAGTATGAAATCCAAAAAAATATCCCCACACAAGCCAATTGGATAAGAACATGGTGTCATATAGTTCAAAATACAAATGAAGCAAACGATATAAAATTCAAATCAGTTAACCAATTTAATACAATTAAATATAAATATAAGAAATAGCTTATCTATTCAATTCACATGGAATAAGAATTCCACATTAACACAAACACACATAATCAGGCATCTAACTAGGATTAGTCTTAACTCAACTAAAAAATACAATCCATTCAGTCAGATTTTGACTTGGACTTGAATATAAAGTGTAATTATCTATCCCTAACCCATTATCCTAAACCAATAAGGAATCCTTTGATGTAATATTAACTCCTAAAATTATATTGTATTCCATGGTCTCACATCCATTAATTTCCTAAAAATTGATGAATATTTTCAAACATATAATAAAACTTCTTGCATATATTAAACCAAAAAACCACAGTTTGAAACAATTAATAAAAAGGGTTTTTTTAAAAACCGTTCAAAATACAACATTTCCAATTCAAAATGATCGTTTTCTAAAAAAGAAAGTATCAAAACTTTTGGATGTAAATATATGAAAATAATTTAATAAAATAAAATCCATTCTATTAATGAATATGTCATGAAAATGGATAATACATTAATTTAATAAGATAGAATTCACCACCCAAAAGAGAGAGGGAGAGAGAGTAAACTCACTACCCTATGTTAATAAATCCTTACACAAAGTCAAAACATCCCGAAACACCACCTTAGTGTAGATTGTTTTTTTAAAATAATGAGGAGAGGATGAGAAAGGTATATCATATGTGATTTATAGTAAAAAATAACTTTAAAATCCATCCCAAAAATATTTCATGAATATCCAAAAATCCTCCCCTATGATCTTTGCATGAATCAGGAATTATGTTTTTTGACACACAATAAACTAGGGGTGTCAGTCACAGCCATGGTGCCTTGATCACACCAATTACAAGAATCAATCACGGTGATCCATTACGGTTTGTTGTAAAACACCATTCCATTTTGGACTCTCCATTTTCTGGACTAGGGCATAGTGAGGAAAAATCGTGATGATCCACTATGGCATGTTTCAAAACCCTATGCCATTTTGGACACTACATTTCCTGGACCATGGAATGGTGACGCCTCCACTGGATATGTTTCATAGATTATCCCATTTCATTACATGATTAAGGCCACCCAGGGACCACGAACATCCATGGGTGTTTTGGTGTTCTCGTGTTCAATAGGATCACTCCAATTACACCATGTCCTCTACTACAATGTGTTGCTAATTATTGTTATCCATGAAATTCCCAAAAACTCATGACCTATCAGAGTAACATTTAAATTCTCCCTAAACTAAAAAATTGAATAAGAGGATTTAAAACATACAAGAACATTGAATTACCTTAAGCTGGTGGTGTTATATTCTCCCCCATTAGGCTTCCCATCAGTGGAAAGTTAGAGGATGGTAGTGATTTATAAGTGTTCTGGTCATTGATCCCACATATCTTTCTTATGTTCTCATCTCTTCTCAAAGATTTCTCCATGTATATATAGAACCTAAACAAATGGAATACATTTTTCATGAAATTAATTATCTTTTCTATCGAAGTTATGAATCAGTGCATGAAAAAAATTAACATCATGTTCAATATCGTTATGAACACATTGAATAACATGGATAGTATCAACCTGTAATTTCCTTTGTTGAGATACATAAAAGAAGTTATGATCCAAATTGATCCTTGGTGGCAAATCTAATGGATAATAAATATAAACAATTCATTAATATATCTCAAAAGTTCTAACATACTGGGGATATAATTTTCTTTTCTTATATAATTAATGATTTACCATCCTTAGAGATACATTTTAGAATACATTGTTAACCTATTCAAACGATATTGGGAAATAGTAATGATCTTAATAGAATTTATAATGGGTTTGGTACAAAACCAAAAATTTTATTTGCATCTATATTTTCTATATTTTTTCATGAACAATGATATGTTATAATAGTTATGTTTCTCTAGTATCTTCCCAAAAAAGTATATATCAACCTAGATAGTAGTAAAACACCATGAAAATTTCCATTTTTATCATGGATTGATAACATTTGTTATATAAATAATAAACTAATGGAAGATGAACTTTCCATTAGCCATTAGAATCCTTAACAGAAGCTCAGAACTTGTTTTTCTGTGTAAGAATCATTTATTCTAACAACCCATACATTTAGGGATGATATTCTATGATCATGGTAAACTGGTTAACCAAATCATGAAAAAAATACCATAAAACCTAGTGGTAAATTGGGAATATTTTTTAGAGACAATTAAAATGGGTATTTCATGAAATTTTACCACTTACAAAATATAGATATTTACCAAGACATCAACCATATTGTATTAATAGATCCGAATTAAGTGGAATGACATTGTGAGTTGGTCAACCATCACCCATATTTAATCATGATTCTAAACAGTTCTTGGAAAACCTATAATAACGTCCCTAGCAATCTATTCCCATTTCTATATGGATGTAAGTAAATATTTCATAAACTAGTTGGCCATTGAACCCCAACATTAACTTAATAATAAGTGAGATCTTTGGTAAGAAAGTCAACCACATTTAAATTCATAATTGAAGAAAAAAAATGTTTCCTCATATCCTTGTAAATATTTTGGAATCTTGGATGTTTCAACTATTTATAATGGTGATAAGTATAATGAAATTTATCATGAAAATATAGGTAAACAATTATTCAATTATGAAAATTCAACACCAGATTTATGTCATGTTTTTATCCATCATTGGTCTAACCACCATTATGTTTTGACATAATGGTAAGACAATAATGATCCTATCTTTGAGAAACCATATTATTATCAACCACGTCTGATGTAATAGTTACTAAAAAGAAAACAATGAGTTCATTTTGATCAGTTCAATCCAAATGCACATTTTAATCATACTTATCAATTTCAACAAATCATGGTTTTCTATGGACAGTTGACTATATAATTTTTTTTATTAGAAAAATATCCATATAATTTTATTTTACTGGTGTATAAACCAAGTAAAAATTGGACATTTGGATATATTCCATCCATCATTGTAGTCTCAGGTTCAAATAACTTTTAGAAAAGATGCATTTACAGATTTTATAATCTATGAACATAGTGAAACTCCTTGAAAATAGGCAATGATGCCACATTTTAAAATCATGAACCACTATAGCTACTACCTTGTTAAGGTTTAGATAATTATTTTCATGAATTTATAATTTTCATGATCCATAAACTATGACATGGTATCCTTGTTTTAGAAAACAACCATGTCTAGATATATTCATGAAAAATACCCATATACACTTTTATAGATTTTGTAAATGTGAGAATTGGTTCCATGGAGAGCCTATTCTTAAGATACAAAAATTATTACAGACAATTATCACACCACTATAATGGATTACCCTTTCTTATTAGTTATATCATAGGAGATGCGAGTCATGAGAATCCGGAATAAAGTAGTGATAATAACCTACTAAGAGAAAAACTATGTATCTCCTAGACTTTAGTTAGTGGTTTTGAATAGATGAGGTCTTATATGTTTTTAGGGTTTAATAATATTCCTCTATTAGAAATTACAATCCCATGAATGAAAACTTCTTATATCAAAAAATAAAATTAAGATAATTTTTCATATAACTAGTTCTATTGAATGATGGAAAATACAATCTCAATATGTTTACCATGGTCATTTCGAGTTAATTCATACGATTGAATATTTTAAAAAATCACCAAAACCAAGTTGAATCAGTACTTATTAAATATAAAATTCATCTATATCATGGAAGAAATTGTTTTTATGGCCAAGTGGTATGAACAGATAATCATAATGACCATAGTGTATCTTGAATGCTATTTTTTGAATTATCCTATGTCCTCACTTAATGTTAGTGATACCAGTATTATAGATAAATATTTGAGAACCATTTGAAAACTTTTTATTGATAAAATTGAAGGTTTCGGGCACAGCGGAAGCTCGTGGGTGGATGTGCCCACTTAGATTTTTTTCATTAGCAATGATCAATCCGGGATAAATATGCCGATAAATGCCAGACTCCATGGACCGAATCATAGTAATAAAAAAAGAAGAAGAGTCCCGGAACCAAAAACGAGGATCTTCACAGGTTGATTATAATTAATTTAATTAATTGACAAGAATTACATTTTGGGCATTCTTTCTTCATTGATATTTCTGATCACGTTCAGATGTGAATCGTCTTTGCATCACAAAAGCCAAGTGTAGACTTCCACTTGCGGTGATCCACATGTGTACCACATATATCTGGATATCGCCAAAGGATTCTCCGGGTGCTAGCATAGAGAGACATTTGCTTGTGTTTTCCGCCTTAGATCATCTAGATCTGATAGAGGAGGATCTATCTCAATCATGAGATAATTATTGATGGAAGAAGTTATTTTAGCCTTTAAATAATTCTCCAGAATTGTTGTGCACAACGATTCTCTTAGGAAAGTATTTGGGTTTGTGAGGATATTTATAATCGGGTTTGAGGTTGTAAAGTTATGACAATAAATAAACGCGTTACATGTTTTATTTATTTCATTAACTCTTTTGAAAACCCCATGTCGAGTCATTAACTCCTTGACATGCACCCACACTGATTATAATAAATATCATTTAATAAAATGATATTATTTCCTCAAAATCACGACTAGAAAAACTACACAACGTGTAATCATAAATACACAGTGTGTACTTGTTTTTCATTGAAAACTACATGGCATGTACATTCAACGTAAACATTATGTATATCTTGTTTTCATTTATTCAATTCCTTTCCAAAATGAAAACTACATGGCATGTACATTCAATAATACACAACGTGCACCTGTTTTCAAAATAAAACTACATGGCGTGTAATCATTAATACACAGAGTGTACTTGTTTTCATTTTATTCTTACTCCAACATTAAAAAAATTTAGGGTTCCTTGAATAATTATTAAACCACATGTGGGAATAATAATTATTCTACTTGAGATACTTGAATTCAGTTAGTGTGTGACCCTCTAGGCCTCTTTCTCATTGGAATTCGGCGGGATTGCCTAAAGTCCAAGATTACTGTCTAGCAATGGGTCTAGGAACCCATGTGATTGAAGTTGATACCGCATTGACGTGTCACCTCATACGAATGCTTACCATGTAATTTAATCACTTTGTCTCAATATCTATTCACAAAGGTTTCATGGAAGTGTCATAATCCTATGTGCTTGATCTATTATTCTTTGTCTTCCAGAAATAAACTCGTCATTACACCATTGCCATAGAATTTGGTTGATAGTTCTATTTCAATCAACAGTATCAAGATATCTACTTCCATAAATATGGAAGGGACAAATCCTTCCTCGACATATCCATTAAAAACATGTCATTCATGATGCACCCAACATACCCTACTTTCTGCCAACTCTATTCGTGATGGTTTTCATCAGCAAAAATAAGTGTGTGAGTCATGACATGAGTTAATGATAATATTCTAGTCCAAGGACAATTAAACACACTTGTAGATAGTAATGTCTGATGACACCAATACATGCAGAAATGGTACTAGTGGGTCTATTCTCATAATATCCCATCTTGAAGATTACTAAGTGAAAACTCGATGAAAGAGAGTCTCGACTTCTTACCAGTACTCGCACATGATGATCAGTATAATATGTGTCCTATCGTTGTATTTCATCCAACTGTAGACCTTTATTTAAGAATATTGTTATAGCATTTCAAGGTTCTCATCATATAAAAAATCTTCCATGACATTATCAATGCAACAAATATTCCAGGACATTATTATATTATAGTCATGAAAAACAATGAACTATATACAATAAGTGTACATTCATGTAATCAAAGTACAAAACAGTTGGTTCTCAAGACACTAACCCTTAAAAACTCCCACTTGGACAAGACCCAACTGCCTACGACTTTTAGTCTGCTAGAACTCACATGATGATCATGTTTCTACCAAGTCAACACATTAGTCAAGGGGTCCGCCATGTTGTCTTCCATGGAAATACTGCTCACTAAAACTTCACCTCTCTGAGAAAAATCCCTTAAGAGATGATACTTCCGAAGTATGTGCTTTGTCCACTGATGTGTCCTTGGCTCTTTTTCAAGTGCCACCGCTGTAGTATTATTACAATAGAGGGTGATATGATCTTTACTGCTAGGTACTACATCTAGATCTTGGATGAAGCTTCACATCCATACTGCTTCTTTAGCTGCCTTAGAAGCTGTGATATACTCAAACTATGTTGTAGAATCTACAACCACACCTTGCTTTGAGCTCTTCCAGATCACTGCACCTCCATTCAAACTGAAGATATATCTAGTCTTTGACTTCATGTCATCTTGATTAGATTGGAAATAAGAATCTACATGTCCTATGATGACTAGTTCCTCATCTTCTCCATAAAACATGAACATATCCTTAGTAAGCCTCAGATACTTAAGGATAGTCTTGACTGTCATCCAATGGTGGTCACCTGGATCAGCTTGATATCTGCCTACCGCACTTAATGCGTAAGCAACATCTAGCCTTGTACATAGCATATCATACATGACTGACCCAATCGCGGATGCATAAGGGATCCTTGGAATTTTTTCTTTCCTCATGTGTGTGAGGAGACATTTTCTTGGAAAGATGAATACCATGTGACACTGGCAACAATCCCCTCTTGGACTGTTGCATACTGAATATCTTCAGTATCTTGTCAATGTATGTACTTTGACTTAGGCGTAGCATTCTCTTGTATCTATCACTATGGATCTTGATCCCAATAATATATGCTACCTCTCCCAAGTCTTTCATAGATAAGCATTTGTCCAACCATGCCTTAACTTACTGTAAGATAGGTACTTCTTTTCAAATTAGTAATATGTCATCAACATATACTATTAGGAAAATGACATCACTTCCACTAAACCTTTTGTAGACACAAGGCTCACATTCATTATTAAAAAATCCAAATTCTGTTACGGCTTCATCAAAATGAATGTTCCATGACCTTGATGCATGCTTTAATCCATTAATTGATTTCTGCAATTTGCATACCTTGTTGGCATCCTTTGGAGTCACAAACCCTTCAGGTTGTGTCATGTAGACATCTGCCTGGAGGTTCCCATTAAGGAATATTATTTTGAAATCCATTTTACAAATTTCATAGTCATGGTAAGAGATAATGGCCAATAGGATTCTGATGAATTTCAGCATCACATCCAGTGAAAAGGTTTTATCATAGTCAATTCCTTGACGCTGTCTAAAACCATTTGCAACCAGTCGTTCCTTATAAGTGCTGACTTACCCCTCCATGTCTAGTTTGTTCTTGAATACCCAATTATTACCAACAAGCATTACATCAACTATAGGATCTACCAAAATAAAAAATTGGGTTTGGTTCATGGAATCCATTTTATAATTCATGGTTTCATTTCACTTGGCAGCATTTGGGCCTTCAACTTCTTCCTTGTAGGTAAGATGATCATCATTTTCAACCAATAATGAGTCAACATCCTCAGTGAAAAGAAAACCATAATGTTCTTGTTCTCTCACCTCTCTCGTTCTCCTACGCAGTTCTTGTGTCTCTAAATCAGATTGTTCTTCCATAGGGATTTGTGAAATCTATTCTTCTACCAAATCTTGTGTATCTTGAGCCTCGAATTCCTCAAAGTCTATCTCTCTCCCACAATTTCATTTGGAGATGTGGTCCCTCTCAAGGAATATGGCATGTCTTTCCACTGTTACATTTTTATCTAAGGGGTTTTATATGTAATATCCCCTTGTTTCTTTGGGATATCCTATAAATATACACTTTGTGACTCGAGCTGCATGTTTGATACCTGAAATAGTCTTAAAAAATTCTTCGCTACCCCACACATGTAAATTCGATAACATGGATTTGTATCCACTCCTTAACTCGTATGGAATACCATTTATCAATTTAGTTGGTACTTAGTTTAGTATGTGTGTAGCAGTTTGTAATGCATATCCCCCAAAGGATAATGGAAGACTCGCATGACTCATCATTGATCTGACCATGTTCAACAGGGTGTGGTTCCTCCTTTCACTTACACCATTCCACTAAGGCGTGTATGGAGGAGTGAGTTGAGATAGAATCCCAAACTCCCGTAAGAAATCAATGATGTCCTGATTAAGATATTCTACTCCTCTGTCTGAGCAAAGTTTCTTAATCTTCTTACCAAGCTTGTTCCCAACTTCATTCTTGTATTCTTTTAACCGATCAAAAGAATCTGACTTATACCTCAATAAGTAAATATATCCATATATACTAAAATCATCAGTAAAGGTTATGAAGTACAAGAAACCACCCCTTGCTTCAACTAGAAATGGTCCACACACATTTGTGTGTACAAATTCTAGAAGCTCTTTAGCTCTTTCACCTTTCCCACTAAATGGGGATTCAGTCATTTTTCCTTGTAGACACGCATGACATACACCAAGTTGTTTTAGTTAGAATGAATCTAAAAACCCATCTTGATGTAATTTTGTCAATCATTTCTCATTGACATGTCCAATCTGGTTATTCCAATGTCGGGTGGGGTATGATTCATGTGAATTTACTTTGTCATTGATTACCATTACTTGGTTTGTGTAGTCTTACACATAAAGGCCGTTATATAAATGTTGCCTACCAAAACAAATCCTCTTTTTATAAATGTAGAAACATTCATTTCCAAACATGAAGATGAATCCATCAGTATCTAATCTGGATACTGAAATAATGTTTTTAGTAATAGAAGGAACATAATAACAATACTTTATCACCAAGATAATTCCAGTTGGCAATGTGAGGTGGTAGTCCCTGATAGCTACAACAACAAGTATGGATCCATTGGCTGCTCGTAGATCTACCACCCCTCGATCAATCATCATAAATCTACTTGTTTCCTATATTTGGATGCATATGTGAGCACCATAAGCAGTATCTAAAACCCAATTTGTAGAAACAGATAGATTGAATTTGAGAACAGTCACACCTGAAGCTTCCCCTTGCTTCGTTGGCTGTGTGCAATTTTTCTTCCAGTGGCCCTTCTTTTCACATGTGAAACAAACAACCTTCTATTCTGTTGCCTCCCATTTGATATTCCTTTTCATGGAAGGCCTTGAAGAAGCCTTGGGCTCAATGATATTTTCCTTCCATTTCCTTTTATTCACTATAAGGTCATAAGTTTTTTCACGGTTCATATAATTGTCCACTTGGAGAATAAGGATAAGAATATCAGATAAAAATTGCTCAATGTTGTTCATGTTGAAATTTACAACAATGATAGATAAGATCTGAGGGAGTGATGTGAGAATGAGATCAGTACATAGTTCTTCAGGGAGTTTAAACCTAGAACCACCAAGCGCTCAATGTAGAAAATGAGCATAACTACATGAGGCCCAACTGGGGCACCTTATCTAAGCATACTCTAAATTAGAGCCTTGGATATCTCAAAACTTTCCTGCCTTGATCTCTCCTGGTATAACCCATGGAAGTGCTTGAGCATGCTATAGGCATCCATGTCTTCATGAGACTTCATGACCTCACTAGACATTGATGATATCATCAAACATTGAATGTCGAGTGCATCATTCAAATGTTGATCATAGACTAGGAAATCATCATCACTCTCCCCTTGGGCAGGAGAATCTAGAAGTGAGGACCCCAACACGTAAAACATTCATTCATGGAATAGGATAACTCGAAGGTTCCTAAACCAATCCTGAAAGTTACTGCCGATGAGGTTATTGTCTTTATCCAGAATTGATCGCAGAGAATATGATGTTGATGAGTTTTTCATATTGATTCTAAAAATTAAAAGAGCAGATTTATCATTACTTTCTCAATTACATTTTATGAGAAATAATAAATTTTTATTAAGTCTCCCACTATATTATCATGTCCCAATGGTCCTTACCATTGAACTCAGAATGTCCAGTTTCTTTGACATTCTAGTGGAAATGATCTATATTCCCCTTTTCATAACCCCAAAAAGGGTTGGTCAAGAGATTTGAATGTATTTAGTTAGGATGGTCTTTGCCAATTATGAGCTTATAGTTCTTTGATCTATTTAGTGGAATCCCCACTCCTAAAATCCTGACTTGGATTTCCTTAACACTTGCCTCCATTTTATAAAAAGTCAAGCAAGGGCTACTCTTGATGTAAAATGTTTAAGTCAAACCGAAACTTTTATTATAGTTTCCTTTATAAATATAAGTTTCCCAACAAGGGTTGGTCAAACACATTTTTTTATTGAGTCTTGCCCTTAATCAAGTAACAAAAGTCTTGGTCTGACTTAATATGGTATTTGAGAGATTTTATTCGTTATGTGTAGTTTTTCATTATCACATGCTTTTTAATATTAAGTGACGCTTACTTAAGTGATTAACCATGTTCTGATAATGTTTAACCATAGTCCAGTTTTTATTTTATTCTATTTTTGCATGATTTTTTATTTCATTAATTATGTTAACACGAAAACACATTAATAATAAATAAACCATTCAATCAGGTAGAAATAAAATAACATGGAATGATCATGAGCTTCTATTGGTTAGGTTATCTATCATTTTTGATAAGCTAACCTTGACCTAGGGAAAATAGCTTGAACCTGATGGTTCGTGTTTTGTAATCCCATATATCCACCTTTTTATCTTCTTAGGTTGGTTTTTCCTCAACATCAGATTTTGAACCGTCTCCATTGGATTTGGAGTTCCTCCATTACATGGGGTTTACGTTAAAGAATCCATGGGCACACATGCCCTACATATTATTGGAAGAATTCTCGTAGGACAACGAATTTAAATTAAATAAATTTAAATGAAACCATACACACAGAAATGGAATTTGGTCTAGCTCATGATCATCCATAGCATGCAATGACATTTGCACATATTTTTTATTCGAATTCTATTAATCGTTCTATTTATTCAAGATAAGTTGCGGTTTAATTAAATTAAATATGATCTTATAATTATTCAATTCGTTATCTTAAAATCCATTCTGAATTTTGTTGAGATAATTCTCATCCATATTCCTTGTACATGTATTTGTACTTTTGGAATAAACCTGGTGAGACTCCATTTATGGAAAGTACACGGTGTGTAATATAGCCTACACACCGTGTATTTATCACCCTTTATCAAAAGCAAACACCGGGGGTTTTGGCGTGCTTTTTGTACTTTGGAAATTTTTGAATACATAGAGTGTTGATTAATATAAAATGGCGTGCAATTCCTTGTTATTCGGATATCGGCCAGGAAATCACGTGTACACAGAAAACTACTTTTACTTGTACACAGTTTCACCTGGGCCGGATCGGACAACATGGTGTGTTGATTTAACATACATGCTGTGTATTCTGGTTCCACACGCCATTCATTTCTAGTCAACACGGTGTAATAAATACATAGGCATACCCAATTCACACCATGTGGTTTGGAAAACCAGTACTGGTTCATTGAACCTAAGTACACGCCGTGTAGATTTTAGTACACGTCATGTATTCTTGTGTTGTACGTATAGAAAGAGAATCTCCCTCAGATGATTTCCTCATTTTTAATTTTATCAAAATTAAAATTAAAACCTTATTTCTGTGATGTGAATCAAGAAACGATGGAGTAAGAATAGACCTTGTTCATTCAGTTTTATAGAACAATTTATCATGAATTAAATCAAATATAAATGCATAAATTATCAAAAATAAAATAAAATAACTATAATCAATGTTGTAACGTCCCTTTGATACCAATTGAAGGTTCGAGGTGCAGCAGAAGCTCATGGGTGGATATACCCACTTGGCTATTTGTCATTAGCAATCATCAATCTAGGATCAATACGACAATAAATGCCTTACTCCATGAATCGAATCACAGAGATAGACAAAGAAGAAGAATAGACCTGGAACAACAAACGAGGATCATCACAGGTTGATTATAATTAATTTAATTAATAGATAAGAAGTACCTTTGGGGAATTATTTCATCATTGATATTTTTTATCACTTTCCGATGTGACTCATCATTTCATTATAGAAACCAAGTGTAGAAATCTTCTAGTGGCGATCCACACATGTACCACATATCTCTGGACGTCGCCAAAGGATTCTTCGGGTGCTTGCGTGGAGAAAACTTTGCTTGCATTGTCCACCTTAGATTGTCATGATATGATGGAGGAGGATCCCTCTCGGTCTTGAGAGTGTTCTTGGAGTAATGAGTTCTTTCATCCTTGAATGAATTCTCTAGAATTTTTGAGCACAATGATTCCCTTAGGAAAAGAGTTTGGGTTATGAGGATATTTATAATCAGGTTTGAGGTTGTAAAGTTATGAAAATAAATAAAACTATTACGTGTTTTATTTATTTCATTAAATCTTTTGAAAACCCCATGTCGAGTCATTAATTATTTGAAATGAGCCCACACTGATTATAATAAATATTATTTAATAAAATGATATTATTTCCTCAAAATCCCGACTGAAAAACTACATGGCGTGTAATCATAAATACACGACATTTACTTGTTTTTCATTGAAAACTACATGATGTGTACATTCAACGTACACAACATGTATATCTTATTTTCATTTATTACTTTCCTTTCCAATATGAAAACTTCATGGAATGTACATTCAATAATACACGGCATGTACTTGTTTTCATAATAATACTACATGGAATGTAATCTTTAATACACGGTGTGAACTTTTTTTCATTTTATTATTCCTCTAAAATTTAAACTATATAGGCATTCATGAATAATTATTAAACCACGTACGAGAATAATATTTATTCTACTTGAGATACATTAATAAACTTAGTGTGTGACCCTCTAGGCCTCTTTTTTATTGGCAATAGGTGGGCTTGCCTAAAGTCCAAGATTACTTTCTAGCAACAGGTCAAGGAACCCAAGAGAAAGAAGTTGATGCCGCATTGACGTGTCACATCATATGAACTCTTACTGTGTAATTTAATCCCTTTCTGTCAATATCTCATCAAGAAGGTTTTATGGAAGTGTCATAAACCTATGTTATTGATCTGTTATTCTTTGACTCCAAGAAATAAACTAATCATTACACCATGGCCATGAAATTTGGGAGACAGTTCTATTTCAATCTAAGGGCCCGGGATATCTACATCCAAAAATATGGATGGGAAAAATACTTCCTCGACTTATCCATTAACAACATTTCATTTGTGATGCACCCAACATACCCTACTTTTCGCCAACTGTCTTTGTGACGGTTTTCTTCAGCAAATCTAAGTGTGCGAGTCATGACGTGAGTTAAGGATAATCTTCTAGTCTATGGACCATTACACATGATCATGGATAGAAATGTCAGATTACAAGAAGACATGCAGAATTGAAACTGGCAGGTCTATTCCCATAATCTCCCATCTTGGATATTACCATGTGCAAAATCAATGAGAAAGAGTATCATATTCATACGAATACTCGCACATGATGGTCAATATACTATCTTTCCTATTATAGTATGTCATCCAATTGTAGATATTTATTTAAGAATATCATTATATCATTTCAAGGTTTTTATCATTGTGGGGATCTTCCATGAACTTATCAATGCAACAAATATTGTTGTAAATTATTATATTACAGTCATGCAAAAAAATGAACAATATATATTAAGTGTACATTCATGTAATCAAAGTACAAAATAGTTGGTTCTCAGGACACTAACACTTAAAAAAAGTACACATAAATTTATGAAATATAACATATATTATTTATCACATCCAAGTTCAGTTTATGATATTCTATAGGGTCACAAAAAAATCAGTTATATTCCTTATAAAAAGAAATGAAGCAGCCCAAAGAGACATACTCTTCCCGACAAAACCATTTTTTTAACTACATAAATTTTAAATTCAATTTATTGAATTTTATTGGGTTTATTCTATATTATGGAAGTGAAATATGATTTTCCCATGAAATATATGAATATAAAAATATATATCCCTTTTAGGTTGAAAAGTAGTGATTTTTTTAGAAAATACCTTATGATATTTATCTATAATGGTAAGGAAAAAATATTCTCAGTTATTTCATTAGTCCTAAAAGTGACCATTGAATATTGATAAGAGATTATTCCAACTATTGGTGATAAAGATAAAACACTTCCCACATTTACATCCCAGTCTCCTTTAAAGAGATATACCAACCCATCCGAAGATATAAAATTTACTAGTCGATCATCAAAATTGATATGAGAATTAATATAAACTATCCAATATATTCCATGGATTAATTAAAATATATCTATTTCTAAATTATAGAAGTATAAAAAAACTAGACCCTATTGATGAATCTAGAATAAGACACACAATTAAATCCCCAAAAATATCGTTGTCTGAGAGGTGGGTAGATTATCATCACATGTGGAATTATCTGAATATGAAAAACCATTTGGTTAATGAATCATGAAGGGGTGGAAATGGGGTTTGGATGACCTATTTTTAAGAGAACAAAGTCCTTTATTTACAAACTAAGGAAGAAAATTTGGAAATTTCATCTTACGATCAATCCACTGACCAACACATTATATGTTCAATCCTTTCATGGTCGATCTATATTGTCACTTGTTTAACTCATATTCAATTGAGTTTGAATATATAGTTTATCAAGATTGTTCATATTGTCGATCAAGATAGAGAAGTAAATCCAAATATTAGCTCCACATGGTTGATAATTTATTCAAAAAGTCGATCCAATATGGTCATTTTTCATATTCAAATGGTATATCTTCTTGGTCAGAAAAGTTGAATATGCAATTAATCCATAAAAAGACACATGATTGATAGCTGATTAATCTGAACATGTCATCAATTGGATGTATTTATTCATTTATTCAATAATATATGGTATTTTAGGAAATTGATGATTAATACCCATGGTCATTGGATTTGAGCATGGGATTTTTCCAATATAGTCACTTTTCTACCTCACATGGATGATAAATTTTCTATTTGATATATCTAATACTAGTGATTATTTTTAAATGCAGTTAATTTGTAGGGTAAATTTCCAATAATGATCAATTAAATCATACATGTGGTCTATTGAATGATTGAAAATCAATACACATAGTTGATTGTATCACTTTGTGTACTCACTTAATATAATATATTTCATTCTTCAAACAACCATGGTTGATTTTGGGATTACAGATGGTTTGATGGAGTCATCTGGGAGAAAATTTGAGTCTAGAATTTTTATATTTTGAAGAAATATATATTATATAATAAATGTTTAATGTCCCTCATAGATGAAATATCATGACAAAAAACATCATCCTGATCGATATAAAATCAATGGAGAACCATTTGTGGGAGAATCTGGTGGTGCTGAGTGAATTCCTCACCATGGAATGAGGTTCTGTGTCGCAGTCACATGAATAATTTATTTTTTATAAATATCAGGATAACTAAAATCTATGATATTTTTAGAGATTATATGATATTTTTTTGAATATTTTTAGAGTAAATAACTAATTCTTCAGTAATATCTCAAATTAATATGATTTATGGATGTTTTGGATATTTTAATTATTTATTTAGATCATGATAATTTTAATATCATGTAGTAGAAAAAATATGAGTATTCTTCCAAAACATTATTGATAATTTGAATTATGATTTTACAAAATCATTATGAGTATAAATGAGTCAAATCTTACCATTAATCAAGGTTATTTAAAATAACTATAATGGAAAAAGTATTCATGTAATATGAGTATGTATATTTGAAGAAAATCAAAGGAAAAAGTGAGGAGTGGTGATATAACTCTATTCATATAGAAAACTATCTGATTATATAAAAATAGAAGAGTTCAGTGCCATTCTTATACACTAGAGAAAAGATATTGCTCAATTATTACAAATACATATTTCGTATGTTGAAAGAAAAAATGTATAGTGAGAATCCCAATATAGAATTTATTGAAAACTATGATTTATCGAAGAGATTGAAAGGGGGGACCATTAAATCATATGGGGGATTTATCTTGTGAATTGAAGAAGAATAAAAAGTGGAAGAAGAAGAATATATTTTGAGTGGAATAAATCAATTGATCATACACAGTCTAAATTTCAAAGAGATCCATATGATAACACTCTATAATAGAAGTATGAGTAATGGTGAGATAACACTGAAGATTTCTAAATCATGATAAAACATTCTTGATTACTGCAAGTTTGGAAGAACATCAATCCATACAGTCTAGGTGGGAATCAATACAACATAGTTGATATTTCATATAGGAATTAAAAGTCCATTATCTTGTATAGAGGGAAAATTATCCCTCAATTACTCTCTACATTGTCAGTTCTAGGATTACAAGTTCAAGGTCATACCCCTATATGTTCTTTCTTAAATAGTATGTGGGTATTTATGCATGTGAGATATTAACCACAACATACTGAGGATATAGCCATATGCATAGATTTAAACCTTGTTAACAAACCCCAACACTATCTTTTGTTTCTTTCCTATTCCATTTCTATATACCAATAAAAGAAGAGAGAAATTTTGAGGGATATTCTCGCTAAATATGTTAATACGTTCAAAGGTATAAAAATGAAAATTTGAGTAGAAGTATACCAACACTAATTCGCCCCAGTCTCAGTATTGGATGACACATCCCTTTGTGATACTAACAACTAGTATTAGAGGAGGTCACTCCTCTATTAGATTCTATTTTTTGAAGTTTTATTTTAAAAATTGAATTATATTTCAAATTTATTATAATATATAGATTTAAAGAATTATTTAGAATACCTATTATATAAACTATAAAAGATATTTCTATCAAGACACTAAAAAATTGAATGGAAATTGAATTTAGGAAGTTGAGATTGGACTCATCTAAATGAAAAAAATTAAATTATACCTAATAATTGAATGTCCTCAAAATAAGTTTCATTCTACAATTTCTATTGATAATATCTATCTAAAATAAATCAATAATAATAATACATAACTCATAAATAAATAGAAAGTAATTTTATTTTTCCTATGCTAGAATTCTAATCAAGGAGAATTATACATGAAAAAAGAACAACCAATAACAATAGGGGAATATCACATCACTATAGTATCATGTTTATTTTAATGAAGACATTTTAAATATTTTATAGTGAATTATAAAAATTTTATTTATGGATCCATAAAAAGGATGGATGATTAGATCACCCATCAAGAAGATGATAAAAATATTCAGATAATTATTTGGAACAAAGGTTACTGATGTAAATTAATCAATCTAAAACGTAGGATCCTTAAAAATTATGAATGGAGAGCTTAAATAAAATTATCCAGTTTTAAAATGAATGAATCTCTATAATTCATGAGATAGAAGAAGATAATAAATGGTTTTTATAAAATAACCATGTATTTTAAGATGTATATTTTGCAAAAAATTTATAATTAGTGGTCTGTGAAAAAGGGAACAATGAGTTTGACCGTACACTAAAACAAAAGAAATATATATATATATGACGAGTATGGTGAAAATATGTGGAATCAAAATGAAGAAAAAATAAAAACATTGGTGGATAAAAAAATAATAACAAGTATAAAATACTTGGTGCTTGCAATTAAATTGAAATACATAAATACAAGAGAATATGGATATTAAGAAAAATATGAAAGAAGAGATGATATTAAAAAAACTACCAAGGATGAATTTTATACAGAAATAAAACTATCTGGTGGTAAAAATATCATGACATCATCCACTAATCAATATATTTAATCATAAAAATGAATTATATCATCAACTTATGGAAATAATATTTTTAGTAAATGTATTTTTATGAATAGAGTTGGTTTGAAACGTAAATATGTATAGATTGTTTTGAAACCAAATTATATGGAACCCACCAAAACATATATGGTGGTTAGATGTATGTTTATAAAGATTTTTCCCTAATAAATTCCATTTAGTGAAGGAAATGCACATAAACAACATGAATTATATTCATAACAGATTGTATCTCAGAGGAAATGATCATGGTTTATTGGATATTTTTAGTGATGTGACATGTTTTGGCATATGGATAAAGAATTTTGGGAAAAATTAAAACAAAAGATGAATAAGAATTCCTATATTGAGGGGGGGACCTAGGTAGCTAGGGCATAAACAACTATGAATAAGAATCTACAAAAAAAATTATATTTATAATAATTATAGAACTATATGATATTTTAAAAGGGAAGGATATAATGAATAGGCATAAAAGTATAAATCATTAAATCTTGAAACTAAACAAAATGAGAATATAAGACCACCAAATCTATAGACTTGTGAAAATATGGCCCTGGTAAAGAATACAAATAATTATTCTGAAAATAATATTCCTAATAATTCCATGAAGAAGGAAAATAACTTACCACTTGGTGATGAAAAAAGAATGATAAATTATTCAACACACTGAGGATGATCAATATGGGTGCTACACAAAAAGAGAAGGATTGTTTTTTTCTTGTGAACTAATTGGTCATATAATGGACATATTTCAATAAGTCATGATTATGGGAAATTAAAGAAAAAATATGGTGTATAATCGAATAATAGTTCAATGAAAAATTCAAAAGACTAATTGGTGAATAACTCTTTTAATAATCCATATTGAAATACCAAAAATAATTCACATATTCTTGAAAGGTGTTTATTAATATGGAACGAATATTTGGAGAAACAAAGAAAAATAGAAGATAAATAAAAATAAATATACAAAGGGAAAGATAATATTCCACATAAATAATAAATTGATTTTCTTTATAGGTTTTAAAAAATGAACACTATATTGTTTTAGAAGTTCTCTGAGGGTGGTGCAAGCTGTGTAGACATAATTTAAAGGATTATGTAACAATTATTCCATCCTAAGAAGAAATCATGATGATAATGAATTTTTCACCAACTAATACATGATTCATGATTGATAATGATAAACAAATCCCACACTTGTATAGAATAAAATAACTCATGTTCCCCAAATAAAAAACAGGTTTAAAAATGATATTATATATATGAAGAGTCCATATATACTTGGAGTTAAATTGGGAATGGAAAATAGATTATGATGAAACTGTCAATAAAACTTCTCACAATGATCAAAAATGATTTCCAAATTATTGTATAAATCATATTTGTATTATATGTGTGTCAACCATGAATTTAATGGAAGGTTATGTTGGTTATGAAATAGAGAACTAATGAAATTAAGTAAGCATGAATAACTATTCTAGATCTAATTAAGTCATTATCTTGGTATTATTTTTCAAATGGTATTATAAATAAAACATATAAAAAATAAAATTTACAATTAAAATGAATAGGCTATCAAATATATAGAAAACATAGTTATATTAGTACCCATCTTGGATGAAATGAAATACATGACATCCAAAATATTGTTTGAAAACGTAATTCTACCCTGATAAAGAAAAAACTATTTCACCCATCACGGTGTTATCACAAAAATTAGAATCATAAATATTATTTGATAATGAGATCACTCTTGATTCAGTGAAGAAAAATATCATCCTTTTAAGGGTAGTGTACCCTGAGAATCATCCATAGTAGAAAACATAAATGAATCTAGAATTAATAGAGCATGCTTTAATTTTTTTTAAGATGGTATGAATGTCTATTCTATTATCCATTTTTATTAAAGAATTTGTTTTTTTATTAATTGGAAAAAATTCATTTAATAAATGATAATAATTTGATGAAATATGACATGTTTGAGAGTTGGTTGATTTCAAAACCTACCAGTTTCAATTGAATGCTTTTATTTTTCTACTAATTGAGTGTGTAAGAACCTGGGTCCTCATTCTAGGAGCATATGGAATAGAGAAATCTTCTCCGAGGCACTGATATTTCATCCATTATCTTACTCAAACACCACCAGTTGAGTTGGAATCACCTTAGTGAGTTTGTGGTTCTTCTAGAATCTCTCTTTTGGATTTCTTCTCTCTATCTCTCTCGAGTTATTCAAGGTTGAACGTTTTTGACGTTTTTGTATATCTACAATGTTTTAGGCTGAATCAAGGGCCAAGTTTCAAGAGTGTTCCTCGTAAAATGTCGAGGTAGGTGTTTTTTTTCCTTTATAAGTTTTCCTTTGAATTATACATGCCTATGTTAATATTACCCATGATTTGGGTATTTCTTGTTAAGGAATTAAACCACGTTATCATCTTCCTTAGGTTGATTGATATATTAAGGGTTTTCATTGATATAATATGCTAAATTTCATGTTTTGGGGACACCCTGTGGGCGAATTTCCTTGTTTTAATATTTATGTCTATTCGGTCTAGGTTTCCTATAGGGAATAACTTGTTTCCTTTCCTTGCTTGTTTGGTTGTAATTGATTACTTATTTGCTTCTTGTTAAATTTATGTGTTATGCCTTGTACCTGCTTAGCCTTGTAGTAGTGGAGATTCCTTTGGGTTGATGGATATCATTTGTGTACTATTGTATTGTATATGGCTGTGAGAACTTGATGTAGTAAGACCATAGGGGCTATTCAAGTTAAGGGATCCCCCAGATTGTCTGTTATATTTACGCTGTGAGATCATAGGGGGGATTGATGGTGAGTGATCCTTAAGAGTGTCTATAATATACCTTTTCCAGACCATATGGGGGATTAATGTTGAGTTCTTCCTCAGAGTTTCTATGGTATACAATTACGAGACCATAAGGGAAATGGACATTGAGGGATTCCTCAGAGATTATGTAGCTTATTGATAAAAGATCACATGGGGAATTGACAGAGAGTGATTCCTCAAAGAGTCTTTCTTTTTGTTGGAAGACTTCATCATAGTGGTTAGACTATGTGAGACACCCATAGGGTCAATGTGATACATGGAATTTTGATTGTGATGTGTTTTCTAAGCCACCACACAATCTTGGATTCAGTATTACTTGATTGTTAGATGGTCTTTTGAGACATCTATTTTTCTATTATTTAGAGGATACATATCTTAGGCTAGATCCTATGATTTTATTATTCAGTGGTTTGAATAATTTATATATGTAAAATAATGTAAATGGAAACGGTAGGATTGTTTACTTTTGAGTAGATCCTTGTTTGTTGGTTTATTTTTCATATTTCCAGCTATACATATTCCCTATATGTAAGGCACAAATCTTTGGGTGGTTTCTTACTGGGATTCGTCTCACACCCTATTTGACAACCTGAGAACATGCATCAGAAAACGGTGAGATATAAATCCTAGTAAGGGATTTAGCAAGTTATGTCATGAAAAATACAGTACATGTTATGAAATAGGCATATCAGAAAAGAATAATAGAAACATGAACATAATATCATGATATCACATGATTATCATAACATGTAAATGTGGAAACCACAATTAACATGGTATTATCAGGAGCCAAGGATCATTGCACATGGAGAATTAGTAAACCCTCATTGAACTTGAATTGTCATGAGTAAATCCTCATTTCACTTGATGTATCATGATACTAATTTTTACCCAATGCATTGGAGCGCTTTTAGGGTGCACCATTCTTAAACATTTCATTTCATGAATAAGTGTGGCACATGGATCACACAAAATGGAATCATTAAAGATCATCATTTATTCCATGATAAAGGACTGTGGAATTTATACATGAAACTCTATAATCAATAAGTAAATGTGGATAAAGGTTAATACCCTTAATAGGGAAATGGGCATGGTATTCACAACACAATGACATTGGCTTGGAAAATCGTGGCGTAATTTAGAAAAAAAATGGCATGAAATTATAATTCATAAAAATTGTTGATAAGAGAGGATGTAACACCCCAAAATTCCATAGTACGCTTCTCTTTGAATAATAAAATAACTTTCACTATACACAACTTCAAGTTCTAGCACACCACGACCAATCAATCTAGATGTTATGAATAGTAATACCCACTTTTTGAAATTTTGTTTTTCAAAATGGACTTCATTTTTGGATTTTTATATCAAAATTAGTATAGCGTAGTTTTTTGGTATTTTTCTAAAAACATTCAATTTTTGATGAATAGTGAAAAACACTCCGTTATTATTTAAAAACTACTTTTTATTTAAATAATTATTTATTTTATTCAAATTTATTTTTGGTCAAAATAGATATATAATACATATATATATTTATTTTAATTAATTGTAGTCATTTTATAACAAGATTAGATGTATAAAATTATATTGAACATTTTAACGTCATTTACCCACCTTCTAGGCATATTTAAAAATTTGCATAAAACGTAAATTTACCACTTCTTTGAATTAAATTTCGAAAATATGATAGAAACAGTTGACATCAGTAAATAAAATTTGGTTTAATAAGATGAAAATAATATTTGGTGAATAGTAACTTTTGAATTTTATTTACCACTGTTAAATGTAAATAAGGTAATTAAAGGTAAAACTGATATTATAATTACCCCAAAACGTGTCTTAATTATATTGGATAAGTTTATTTCGACCAAAATCCACCTTAGAAATAAAATATGATCCTCTTTGATCCATATGGATTAGATTAGGACATTTATTATTATTTTATTTAAAGAAAAGTTAAAAGTGTTAAATTCAAATTTTTATAACTAAAACATTTTTAATATAGGGTTATACATAAGATAAATTAGTCTATAAATATTAATTAGAAATATAAAAATATTTATTACATAATGGTTTTTTATTTATAATTTTTCTACATTAAATAATTATATTTATTAATGACACAATGATGCAGTAATTACCTTATTAACGAAAGATTAAAATAATTGATATTATAAATATCCAAATAAATGTAAATTGAGACCTTTGTTGCATTACACTAATTTTATAAGTTAATATGACTTGTTAGGATTTATTTAATTTATTTGGTTTGAAGTAACCATGTTATTTTGAATTTCACAAAAACAAATTAATTAATAGTGTCAAAATTGACATAAAAGTGTTTTTAAAAACAAATAATTTATTATTGAATGATATAATATTCCAAAAAATACAAGGTTCAGAAAAAGGACTCATATAATGATAGATATATCATTAATTAACTACTTGGAGTTCTCTTGTATTTTCACAGTATGTTTATTAACGATTTATTATAATAATAAAAGAATACATGGTAAAAGTTAAACTATTTAACTAAGAGTTAAACCTAAAACACAAGGTTAATATAATGACATAAACCTCTCTAAAACCAACTGGTTGAGAGGTTTTCAACCCATCCACACCTTAACCTTGAAATAAATTCTTTTGGAGCCATTATAATCTGAATATGATTGTATAATAATATAATATTTCAATCTTTTCCTAAAGTGACCCTCATCTCTCTTATAAAAAGGTACTTACACTTCTCTCAAAATCACACCTCCAAATCCATTTGGCTCAGACAAGACCTGATTTAATATCTTACCAACTAACCTCACTTCAACATATAATCCTTACTTTTATCATAAAACTGACCTAAGTTCCCTTTTGATTAAATTAATAGGAAGCACCAAAGAATTGGTAATAATTTCATCATCCCTTTCAAAGTTCTTTTATTCTTAAATTTCTTATTTCATTGTTGTTCCCACACCAAATTAATTAATACAATACATTATACATACTGTGATATTATTATAAATATGTTACAAACATATTCATTATTCTATCCATCATATGAATGACAAAATCACCATACATGTGTACGTACGGCTTACCGTCTCCACGTCATGGTGTAGTTTATCATTAAACACTTCATTTTTTGTATGGGTATAATAATGAGTATAATTGACATAAATAATAAAAATAACATGTTAATGGTTATGTATATATGATATACCATCCAATTACATATGATTTCACCATCAATAGAATGGTATTGTCGCTCGTGCGTACATACGGATTACCATCTTCACGAATGCGATGAGATTCATTCCCCATCATAACCATTCAAGAATAATTTTTATTTTTTGATTAAAAATAATGTTTAAAAACTTAATATTATTCTGGATTTGAATCAAATACATCCTATCCATAGAAAACATGACTTATATAACAAAACGTATAAAGGAAAATGAATCAGTTAACACCAAAAACAATGATACTACTAAAATATTATTAGAAAGAAATTTTAGAAGATCATATATTATATCTTATTTATATGGTTCATGTATAATTTAATAACAATGATTTAACTATTATAGAGGAGTTTAATGCACCTTATACCATGGAAAAGTATAAGTTAAGGGTTAATTTCACAATCTTTTTATTATCCGAGGATGTTTATGCGTATGTATCTACTGGGACTTCTTTATCACCCACATGCATGTCTCTTAAAAATGTATTTCAAAATATTTTTAGTATTTACATAACTATGGGTTAAAGTCATTTATAACCATTTTTTACTTTTTATAAAATTGATTTAAGGAATCTTTCTGTCTCTTTCAAAATAAGGTACTTTATGACCTTTTTGACAAATTAAGGAAATACAGTTTTTTAACATGTACGACTAGTGCAGCTATTTTTTGCCATTATAACACCTTTGAAGATTTCCTTACATGATTATAAGAATATTTTCAAAATAAAAATTTCCTTTTATAATTACATTAATTTTAAATAATTTCAAAATATAAAGATAAATTTCTCTCAGATAGTTTTGATTTCATCTATATTAACATCATTTGTTGGATTTTAAGATTATTTGAAGTTGATTTATTATGATATAATATTCCATATTGTACTGAAGGTTTTGTGATATTTTTAATAGTGGATGTTCTATTTTTATACCGCTAATAGTTTATGGTTAATGTATTGACATTTTTTATGCTAGGTTTAATATGAATTTTTATGTTATGTTTCAACATTTTTATATCAGGAATGCATTGGACTTAATAAGTGATAGGTGGAGCCAGCTATAGATCCTCGATTAAAAGGTTGTTCTCATGAGAAAAACTAGTGTCTGGGCCCAAGTCCTTGCAAAAATCTTATTTGATGTGATGGTACGAGGCCTTAACTATGTGGTTATGATGTCCAGCATTATGCATTCCATCATTATGAAATTCGATATTGATATTACTCATGATTATTAGACTAGTAGAATATCCATGTGAATAAGTAAATGGAATTATTTGACTTATCTTTTCCATATTATAGTGATGTTTCAGTTTAAATGGATTTTTTAGTCTAATACATTTTATTAAAATTTTATTCTTATTTATGATAGTTTCTGCTGTATTGTTATCCTTATTGAGCATATGAGATCACACCTTTCTTGTATTTTATTTTTTCCAGTATGTGAATAAGAATATTATGAATGACCTGTAGGGATAATCTATGGGATATGAATGTATTGCCTGGAGACACAATGTTGATTTTTTATTTATTCATGTAATGTAAAACTTATGTATGTATCTATTACTTCCAAGGATACTAAACTGATCTGTTTTTTGGATAAGATTCATTGTATCATTCTAATGTTATGTAATAATACACCGAGTCTGGGCAACTATGTTTGAGGCATTATAGTTGGTATTAGATTAAGTTTAGTACAAACCTTTGAAGCTAGATTTAGAAAAAATTTGATTAGATAACATTACCCGAAGATAATCTTTGAGGATTAGTATAGAAGAAATTCGTAGAATTTTGGTAATTTAGAGATTTTTTGTATTTTACAATAAATACATCCATTTATAGATACAAGTTGGTAGAGGTGGCTCTAGCACAGATGTAACTCAGAGTAAAAATATTGATAAGGAGTTTGGGGCTAGACCCGGGGTATCCTCGTACACGACAACGGGACCTAACACACTCTTGGTTATGACACTCCTGAGGGATATGCTTAGGATAATTCACATTTTCTTTAAAAACAATTATGAAGGATTTATTAGTAAATACTTACTCAATGAAGTTTTTTTGATAATGTATTATATGAATAAACTATTAAATTTATTTCATGTATTTTACGTGTTTGGCATTATGTATTGTGATTTATAAACTAATCAAGTGTGTGCCATTGTTTAGAAATGACAGCTAGTGGAAGGAATGGAAACCCTATCAATGCACGTAATCCATATAGGGGATTCCATACTACTCAAGATAATTATAGTGGATATGATGATGAAACCAGTGATGAACAACTTATAACCATATTGGGATAACTCACTCAGGTTATGAATAACAACCTTACCTATATGAAGCACCCTGATCGACAACATTGAGGATGAATGATAGACTGAATCATGAGGCAAAACCACCAACATTCAACGGAACTAAAAATCCATTTTTAGCTAATAAATGGATAAGCTCTTTGGGGAAAATATTTCATGCTTTGGGGAGTAGCGAAAGAGAAAAAATTTTCATGGAAGTTTATCGCCTCTAATGAAATGCAGATCAATGGTTGTCATTAATTAAAAACACAAAAGAGGATAAAGAAGTGTAAAATTTGGAATATATGGAGTTTACAGAGCTTTTCTTAAAAAATAATTTCTCTGTGACCATCGAGCGAATATGGAATGACGATTTCTGAGTCTCAGGAAAAACAAGGATGGGAATTTCACAAAATATAAAGCCAACATTTCAAGGATTGCAATGCATGAAACATATTATATACGTAACCCAAAGAGTATGATTGTTCAATTTTTTTATGGGTTAAAACAATTTCTATGTTGATAATTACTCTCACAATCCTTTTCATCGTACGAAGATATTGTCTCATGTTCTATCAAGTCAGAAAAGAAATTTTCTAAGTCATATGACTTTAAAGAAAAGACAACGAAAAAGAGATGTACTGAACACTCTGAAAAAGGAAATAAGGGTAAGAAGGGAAATGTTTAATTTCCACCCTGCAGTATATGTGGGAAGAAACACCCCTGTATTTCCCTAAATGGAATGGGTGTCTGCTAAAAGTGTGGTGAGAAAATCCACCAAGCACGTGATTAAAAGGGAAAGAAAGAGGTTTTCAATGTTGAATAATTCATTATTTTTAAAACCGAGCTCTAGAATTTTATTCAGAGTGTTGTAACAACTAAAGATGTCATTTTTCAAAATTTGATTGATGTTTTCAAGCACAGGGGAAGTCGCATAGGTGACGCACGGTTTGTCTAACTATGCGGCCAAACCGTGCGTAGTTGACATTTTTTGGAAGTGTCTAATGCACGGTTAGTACATGGTTTTTCAAATGATTTGGACTAACTGTGTGAAGAGTGTTTTCCAAGACAGTAGCTAATGCACAGTTAGCGCATGGTTTTTCTAACTGTGTGAGAAAACCGTGCGGTCACTTAAATGAGATCCCTAAATTGTGTATCTCACTTGTTTTTTCCTCTAGATGGCTCATTTTCCTCTTAGGCTGCCATAACATGGGATTACTCTCCCTTGAAGGTTAGAAAACCTCTCCAAAGTGTTTTGGAGGCGATCCAAAGGCTTCTCAAAGCAAATTGAAGTTGAAATCTTGAGGTAGGTAGATGTCCTTTTTCGTTCTTGTTCAGTTTCTTAGATCTACTTAGATCTACATCTCCTCTTCTCACTGTTTCTTTGTTCTATGCTCATTGTTGGTAAATCTATGTGTGTGAATGAAAAGTATGAGGAGTTTTGGTCTTGATATTTCTAAGAGAAGTGATCTAATGCGGGTTCTTGAAGAATCAAACCATTTCTCTTGAGGGTTTTTCGTTCGTTGTGGTTTCCATAAAAACCCTGAGGTAGGGTCCCAAATATTTAACACTTTATTTAAGAATTATAGTTTCTTCGAATAAATTATGCATGTGAGTTTCCTTCATTATGATATTTCACTAATGACACTTTTTATGTTATTAAATAATTCCTCCAACAAGAGATAAGTGAGGAGTTGAACTTGTGTTGAGTTTAAGCATGTTTGGTTAATTTTGATAATGTGATATGATTAATGAGTTAAATAATTAGAATGTAAGAATGAGTAATATGGTAATTAACGGTAGGATTAATTATCATGTCATGAGTTGGAATAAGATTATGGCTTTTAAAAATTATTGGGAATATCGAATATTTGACATGTTTGGAAGATAATTGGAAACTGGTAAGAATTAATGGAGGGATTAATTAATTCATGTTAAATTGTAAATGGTTAACTAATTGATGATTGGTTAAAGAGATAATGTTTGATTAATTAATTGTTGAATTAATTATTTTTCATGAATTAAATTAAGATTTTGAATTGATTTTTTGTCACGATTGTTAGCCAAGATTACTTTTGATGTGTATTAGTTTTCCATGACTTAAGTTGTCTTGGATGGAGTTTTTTCAAAATATGCTATGTTGTGTGGGATGGTTGCTAAAAATATTGGCTTTATTCAGCATGTTTTATGATGAGATGGGGTGCTTGAATATTGGTAAAGTCCTGGACAAATCACTCTTTGAGTGGACAGGTTCAGGCTTATTAAAGAATTAGGTTAATTAAGTGATGAATTATCTGAAGAGTGTTTTGTGTTGTTAATTAGTTGTTGAATTAATTAACAGATTGGTTTTGTGGTGTTAGACATGGTATTCTACACTAATGATAGATGTATATGAATGATTGATATATGTGTTGTGAGATAGGGACTGATTGTCCAAATACTCACAGGGTGCTAGACATGGCGTTTTAATCCTAGCTTGCAAGAAAATATTCTTTAATGGGATAGGGACTGATGCTCCAAATACCCATGGGTTGTGAGACATGGACTGATTATTTGAATACTCACTAGGGTGATAGACAAGATTTTCTACATCCATTAATTAATATTGGACTGTGGGTCCAATTGTTCGTGTATGAAATGACTTAATGGTTAATGAATGTTGTTGTAACATGATGATTTGTGAATTGATTATGAGAAAGGGTTTAGACTTGTTAATGAATTGGGTGAACCACTATTAGTGGAGGAACCCAGGAGTTAATCACTGTTTTAGTGGACGGGATGAGATATAATATATGAAAGATTAAATTGAATAACTTATGACATGTTATCCAAGCCAAAGCACAAGCTTGGATTCAGTTGTTACATTGATTACTTATATTATCTTTAGAGACATCTATGGTGAGCGATTTATATGAGGGATGTCAGGAATAGGATAAATTTCAAGACTTTCATAATAATATTCAAGTAATTTATAAATTGAAAAAATGATTAGGTAATGATTGTTTAGTATACATGACAAATTAAAAGTGCAGGTCCAAACACCAGCTGAGGGATGAAGCAGGTACATGAGTATATAGTTACATTGTATTGCTTACTTTATTTTATGCATGGCTTCACGTGTTTTAAATTTTTTATTGAATGTCTATAATTTGTGTAGACACTGGTTGTCCCAGCGTACGGAGATTTATATCTCTCACCCTAATTGGGCCGCCTTTGCACTGGGTACTCAGGTAGATTCTATTTGGTTGTAGGACTATGCTATTTGGATTTACTTGGGAGATAAGAGTATAGGATGGACCAGATGCTCAGGATTCTCGAGGAGATCGCCCTTGGGGATTTGGGTCATTATTTATTTAATCTTGTATTGGAATGTAAAGCATGCTATTTTGTTTACTGTTTTCTACTTTTGTATCATTAGAATGTCATGCATGCATTTGCTGTATAATTTGGTGTTGGCCACTTTTTTAAAATGAGTATTTTTTTTCTTCTGCTATTTTTCATTTATGAGTTATTGCCTCCACTATTGTTTGTTATCTACACTAATATACCTCTATGAAACTCTGATAAGATTTTATAGTCTCCCCACCGACTATCCATAGACCCTTGCTGCTAGTCAGAAGCCTCTGGCATAAGGGGAGATGCGCTTGAGGTCTTGTTGCGACCGGTCCGGCCACCGGTTTAGTGGTGAGTTAGGTCGGGACATTGCAAAGTCGTAACAGAGCTTTAGGTTTCCTTTCTTTTCTATTGTCTTACTATTTTTGGGTTGATATATAGGAGACTAGAAATGTGTCAATGCTTGGGTTAATTTCCGTTCTTGGGCCTGATCACCTCGTGTACGGGAAATGGCCAAGTGTCCAGGGATGGGAATTGATGTTTGTATTCTTAGAGGATACAGTTGGTATGATTTCACCTTGAGTGGCTGGTGTATTTTCAATTGTTTATTGATTTTGAGAATTTTTAAAAGAATAATTTTCTTGTCCTGATATGGAAAAGAAGAATCATACATTCATCATCTTAGGCACATAGATATTCTCATGTCATGCATATAACATGAAATTTAGTTTCATTAGTAGGATGCCTGCTAATTTGGATTGTGTTCCATGGGTGCAATTCCATGTTTGATCTGCTTTAGCAAGCCTCTCTAGATAGCATGTTTTGGTGATATATTTGACTTGCTTGAATGATTATATGCCATACTACCTCAGTTATTAGCATGTTTTGTTGTTGTTCCATGATTTTGTGTGGTATCATTCTATTATGTTAGTGCTTATGCTAACTTGTTAGAGATGTTTTGATATGTTAAAGGAGTGCTAAAAATAAAATGTAAAATAATTTTTTATTGTGATAAATGGGATCCAAAAGATAGTGATAAGGTGTATGGGTGCCTTATCGATAAGTAGGTGGCCAAACATATAAATTGAACCATTAGGTTGATTATGTTAATTTCTGAATTGACATTGGTATCGATTAATGAGATAAAATTTTAAATCCACAATGTATATGGGTGCTTCATGAATTGGGAAATGACGACTCATATTAAATGTGATGACTTGATGCCTTGTGAAAATCTTATAAATGTGAATGATTTTTAATGTTGATTTGAAATCAAATGGCTAGCTTCTATAATGAAACTGGACCCAAATAGGTCAGTTTGGGAGTGTTTTTATGGGATGACCCATTTGGGTGTTTTGAATTTTAATACCTGTGCGTTTTCTATTGCGTTTCATTATGTAGAATCCTGGTTGGTTAAAATGGGATCCTCGTAGGTCATCTTATATTCTTAAAAAGAATTTATTTTGATAAATTTCCTGGAAATGACGGGATGTCAACTACGGTAAATGTTTTAAATAGGGAGTTTTAGGAAACTTTACTATTTTTCCCTTGGGGCGTTTTGAAAATGATACTTTGATGTTTTGAATAAATATTTTGATGATTAAAGATTAAAAGTGATTAAATATAAGAGGCTTTAAAATTTAACCTATTGTGGTGTCCACTATTTAAAACCCTCATGTAAAGGGTAGTTAATACTTCTCTTGAGTTGCCTTGGAACGAAAGCATGAGTACTTTTTGTAGGCGTTATTCTCCTTAACAGTGGCCTTCTATTCAGATTTTCAGTCTAGTGACTTTTTTGACTTGACCAGTTTAGTTTTGACACTTGTTCTTCATAAGGGGCTAACCTGTGGTCAGTAGAGCCCTCAAAACATAAATTCCTTGCTAGAGCTATGGATTTTCTCACTCTTTTGGAGTTTTTGGGTGCCGTTGTCCCAGGTAGGACTTCTAGTTTCCTATGAAACCCTTGTTCGTACAGGTGGTGATGTTTTTCTTGATCTTGTTGTGGGCTTGAGAACCGAGTAATTCACTTTGTCAGCTGGTTAGACGTGCCTCGGGCATGGTCTACTGCTTTGTTGGTCATTTTACCCTTTCTTCTTAGTGATGGATGACTGGTTATGGCATAGTCCAGGAAAATGGTTGTATGAGGAAAAATGAATTCGTAATAATCCTTTTTTATACTATTGAGTACAGTCTCGGGTCAACTCCATGTAGAGTGACTTGAGTGTTAAAAAATCAGTTTCATTGCAGTACATTGAATAGATTTCAAAAGACCTGGGTGTTTTGACACACTGATCTTGTTGTTAATCTAGTGCACTGGTGAGCGGTTGATCTTTTCATGAGACGTCATGGGAAATCCTAAGGTTGGTATTGCCACTCTGTTCACGATGAATGTGTTGGAAGGTGATTCCGAGCTTTTAGAACATAGTTGTCCTGTAATGGTTTGACTGATCTTCTTCATGAACTCAGTTTTCTCTTTGTGCTCTCTTCTAGACACAACGAGCATGTAACCCATCATTAATTCATCATGGAGACACTAAGATAGTGTTTGTATTATGCCACAATACAGTTTAAATGTTTTTGGACTTGAGGAACAGTTCTTATCTGGTAGTACGTGGGATGCGTTGATTATTTGGGCTACTTCCTTATTCGTGTTTGACCATGGTTGTTTTCAAAACATCCTTGCGATGGATTGACTTGGAAAATTTACCAGATATTGGGTAAGGACTTCATTATACTGGAAGATGGTTTTGGAATAGTTTTAAAGGAATATCATCAGATAAAGGGTGAAAGTGGCTTTTGGGTCCGCGACATCTTTGAGGGAAGCATGAGAAACATGTTCTGTTGTTTGATCAGGGTTCAACCTTTTACGCTGACAGGGTCCTTCTAATTACCTAATATATAATATTTGTTTCAATGTTTTAGCTTTAGAGTAATCTTTGGATCTAGTTAAAAATGCTTATCCATCAGGTTTGAGAAGGGTTAAAGGTGTTTTTGGTGTTGGGAACACAACACGTCTCTTCTAATGAGATTAAATGATCTTGGTAGGTCGGTTGTTTTAGTATTGGTTCCCGATGGCTTCTCGGGGACGAGAAATTCTTAAGGTGGGTATAATGTAAGATACCGTGTTTTGAACTAGGTTAAAATTACATATGTTTCTAAAATTATTTTCAATTTATCAACGGGTATTTATTTTTAAAACTGTGCTCTGTAATTTTATTCCGAGTGTTGGAACACCTAAAGATGTTGTTTTTCGAACATTTATTGATGTTTTGAGGCACGGGGGATGTCCCATGGGCAGTGCACAGTTTGTCTAGTCATGCGTCCAAACCTTGCGTAGTTGAAGTTTTGAGGCAGTGGCTAAAGAACATTTAGCTCACAATTTGTCTAATCGTGCGGCCTAACCGTGCGAGGAGTGTTTTCTGAGACTGTAGCTAATGCACTGTTAGCTCATCGTTTGTCTTACCATGCGAGAAAACCGTGCGGGAACTTAAATGAGATCCTAAAAGTGTAGATCTCACTCGTTTTTGACTCTAGATGGCTTGTTTTCTCCCTAAGCAGCCATAACTCTGGATTAATCTCCATTAAATGTTGGAAAACCTCTCCCAAGAATTTTTGTGGTGATCCGAGGACTTCTCTTAGTGAATTGAAGCCGAATTCTTGAAGTGGGTAGATGTTCTTCTTCGTTCTTGTTCATTTTCATAGATCTACTTAGATATACATCTCGTCTTCTCACGGTATCATAGATCTATACTCGTTATGGGTAAATCTATGTGTGTGGATGACAAGTATGATGAGTTTTGGTCTTGTTATTGCTAGGATAAGTGATATAAGGCGGGTTCTTGAAGAATCAACCCATTTCTCTTGAGGGTCATTCGTTCATTGTGGTTTCTGTCAAAACCCTGAGGTAGGGTCCCAAATCTTTAACACATTATTTAAGAATTATAGTTTCTTTAAATAAATTAGGAATGTGAGTTTCTGTAACACCCCAGGTAAATAAAGAATATGACATTTTCATATTTATCCATATTTGTGAATAAAGTATTAATATGACTTTAAAGGGGACACTATGCTCGATGGCGTACCCAACACGCAACAACGAGTTTCTTGGGAATCTTACGTTGCACTCTAATAAAAAAATAATATTATTTTAAATGGTAGTTAACATGTAGCCGTTATATTGGCAGGAATGTATAGAAATAACTAAAATATGATTATATATGTTTTTAAATGTTTTTACATTTATCCAATAAAAGCTAAAGGCTTAAAATACGTAAAGAATTCAATTTTAGGCGTATATGCCCTAGTTTTTACTAAAGGTTCACTTATCGCCTTTTAATGGAGAACTGTCATTAAATATAGTTTTGATCACTCTTATACATTCTTTTGGACCAAATAAAACACTTATTAAGAATCGGGACATCAAAATTTACTTTGTGTAAATGTTTGGTATCTTTCCGATAAAGTTCATTTTTTTAATGAATAGTGTAAAATGTTGTATTTTAATTCAAAACCTCTTTTTAATCTAATTATTTCATATGATTAGATTATCTTTTCAATTGGTTTTAAAGTGAAATTAGAATATATTTTTACCATTAAATCCAATAGTGGTCGTTGGAATTAATTTCACTTTGAAATCAGACTTAAACTAGTGTCAATCTTCTGATACTTTTTGTTTCATAAAAACACGCTATTTGCTTTGACAGCGGGAATTAATTATTAAATTAATTAATGTGACTTATATGTTTTGAATTTTTTAAAATAGACTTCATTTTTTAATTCTTAATATCAAATATAGCTTAAGGTGAATTTTTGGGATTTTTCTGAAAAACATCAATTTTTGATGAATAGTTACACCACTAAGTGGTACTTATAAAAACTGATTTTTCCGTTTAAATGAAATTTTTCCATCTTTGTGTTTTGAATTTCAAAAATCCGACATAAATGGTTTTAATTAAGAAGTAAAATGTGGTTCAATGGGATAAAAATTTTTTTTTGGTGAATAGTAACTTATTAAGATTTTAATCGCGACTAGTGGTAATTAGTGTAGTTTAAGGTAAAAATAATGCTTTAATAAAACGAGATGAGCTTGACAGATGTCCTACCCTCATTGGTTGTGTCATGGCCGACCAAGACAAGCCATGGGTCAACTTGGGGACCCCATGAATCCACTTTGGTTGGGAAATGACATAAATAACTTTTTATTTAATGTAAAAGTAAAAATGACACAAACATCATATGTTTTACGAAAACAATTTTTACATGGGGTTATAAAGATCAGATTTTTGATTACAAATAGTAATTGGAAATATAAAAAGATTTCCTACATCATAGTAATTTGTTTAGAATTTTTAGACATTATATAAATTAAATTATTTATGACATCATAATGATGAAGTGATGACATCATTATCTGACGATTTAAATAAAATGGAAAGATAATGTAAAATCTATGAACTACACATGTCCAAAACTTATTGTATGGGTGGATTTAGAACCCTTATCACCTTATCCACGAATTATTTCAATATGGGACCTTTTAAAACCGAAACACATTTTAAAATAAAGTAATATTTCTTACTTTCCAAAAGTGCCCCTCCTCTCCTCTTATAAAAGGCCCCCACCTCTACCTCATCTCACACACTCCTCAAGCCTTTGGCTCGGCCAAACCCTTCCCATTTACTCTCTACACATCCCTCTCCTCATCCTAGAGGATTCCCTTTGGGAATAATCCTTTCAAATGAAGCCTTTAGGTTCAAATCAATAGGAGTTACACTTTTAAAGGTAATTCATTCTCTCATGTTCATTTGTTTTATTTTGCTTCTCCAACCCCATAAACTCTTTTTATTTACTTCTTTTGTAACAACAACAGTATATTCGATATACTAGGATGTTTTTATAAGATTTATTCGAGCTACACTCTCACACAACTACATCAAATGGTTAAAGAACATACGGTTTCCGTGGATGGCGAAATTGTGCCTCCCGAAACGATGATTGTTCAATACTCATTTAACACCTTCAAAGGTGGCCATTATGATGTCACTATTTTTATATGTGATATATAATATGTTTATTTTTTACTTATGCTTCTGTATTTTTCATTTGTGTCTTACCTTTATGGCTTCCGTTATGGGTATACGCGATATCTTCATTTTAGGAAGTGCGGACTACCGCCCCCTCAAAGTGATGTGATTCGTTAATGCCATACGTGGGACGTATAAAGGATGTATTTAATGTTATTATATATGATGTTATACTGGAATTATTATATACCTCTATATCATTATTATTTCTTTCCATTAAAGTATGAGATAGAAATGAAAGTAGCGTTCATGCGTACGTACGGCTTACCGTCTCCATGAACGGTGCATTTCATTTCTTATCCCCAAATGTAATGTACTATTATAAGTACATATATATAATGGATATATATGATGTATGATACATCTAAATGATTAATATAATTCTGGAATTAAAATATACATACCTCTCATATAGTTTTAATTCCATTAATACGACATAGAAATGAAAGTAGCATTCATGCGTACGTACGACTTACCGTCTCAATGAACGGTGCATTTCATTTCTTACCTCTAAATGATTATGTAATGTTATAAATGCATGAATTTACTGGATATAAATGAAATATATGATATCTACATCATGAATAAAATTTTGGATATAATGAACCTTTGACCACACGAACAACATGTAATTGTATGAAGTCCACTTTCGACTTAAGAACCAAATATCGACAAAACAATCATTATTAACTTAATGATTACATAATGTTTATAACATGGAAATAAGTGATATAAAAAGAATAATAAGATTTAAAAAGTTTCTTAATAAAGTAGAAATTATCTCAAGTTTATTATTCAGGATTTTAAAGAACGATCGAGTCAAGTCGGACCCGAGGTAAGGGATCCTACTCCTCTCTTTCTTTTTAAGTACACACTTTTATGTAATTCCTTTTAAAGCTAATCTTTCTTGTTATTGGGATGATCTTTTATATTACAATTACTGTAATTTTTATGTTCATGTGATGAGAGACCCTATTCTCTTTCATCAATCCATTTCAGAAGTTTTATGTGGCGCCGTTAGGCTGCCGAGTTTTCGTAAGGGATTTTTCATCTCACTTTTATTCCCGTGGGATTTATGATACATTTGCCACAAATTCCATTGAGTGGTGTATGTACTGGCCCTTATTCTACTCTTTGTGTAATATAATTTCGTTTATGAGTATTTACATCAATGATCTATTGTCCTTCTTTCATGGGGTGTATGTTTTGAAAGATACCCAAGTCGGTAAGGGAACCTTTCACCCTCCTCTTTTTTAAAAGACTTATTTTGTTGGGTCTTTTAATTTACATATTTTTATGTTGGGATATGTTCTAATATATCCTTATTGATGTCAATTTTATGTCCAAGTGATGAGATACACTTTTTATCTCTCATCAACTCATTTTGATGTGATGCCGTTAGGCTGTCAAGGGAACTTTTTAACCCAATTTCGATTTCTTTGGGTTCAACATGTAGTCATTGAATATGTCATCCATTGAATATGTGTGAATGACCTTTTATTGTTTTACACTTAATATCCACTTATATTGGGTGTATTTATATTTGTCACACATATTTTTGAGATTGATTTGTCTTTAATTTAAGGATACCATCTTTATAAGGGATTTCATCACATTTGACATTTCTATTGAGGGTTCATTGTTGTTATGAACCAATTCACTCTTATATGGTGTATATACTGTCCTTTGGAGTATTATATCATGAATCCATTTATTCTAATGATATTATAAAGTTCTGAATAAATTTTATTCCTCAATTATTGTATTCAAGTGTCTCTAATTTTGGTAAAACCCCTTTAACCAAAATATCATTTTAAATGTTTTAATTATTTGTTATTATTAATATCCATGTTTTCAAAATGGTTTTAAGGATTTATTTATATGGATATTCATGGTTTAAAATTTTAGGCTTCAAGGTGGTATGTGACACTTTGATTCAAAAATCTCTTTATTAAATGTTTTAAATGGTTTTGGAAATGGTTTCTTTTTGAATGGATTCATTATTTCAATATACTAAAATGTTATATTGTGATTAAAATGTGGAAATGTTATGTTTCCTTTATGCATGTTTTATGTGATACATTTATGTTATGGTTCTTGGGCATTGTTATGAAAACGGGTGGTTCCGTGATAAACTAAGGGCGAGTGAGCCCGATATAGCTCTCCAATGCATTGGGTAACACGAAGGAGTGAAACGTTAAGGTTTCTCTGAAGAGATTTAGGGAATATATTGTGATGGGTATTCCAAACGTAACCAAGAGAGTTACTCCCTATGTAAGAATGTTATGAATGCCTCAAGTTAGCTTTATGTCTTATGATTTATATTATTTATTCATGGTTTGATGAGGTATGAAAGTGCCTTTGTTTTATGGGTAAAGTATGATTTCATTCTTATGTATATATGAACTCATGTTTCCTTTACATATTTTTATAACCCTTACTGAGCTTTTTATGTTCATCCCATGTTTTTGAAATGTTTTTCACAGGTCAAGGGAAAGGTACATGATGTGATGATAGTGTCAAGGATGTGTCAAGAAAGAATCCCTGTTTTATTTTCAATATGTTTCCGTTGTTGGGAAGAATAAATCTTGTCTTTTATGTAACCACTTTGTTTAATGGTGGAATGTAATGCAAGTTTCAAGATCTAATTCTCTAAAACTCTAAACCCGAAAAGATCCTCAACGTGTAATCTGGTGATAAATCAAGATTATGTAAGGTTTAAGGCTGGGGCCTTATAGTTGGTATCAAAGGGAGGTTTAGATAACTTTAGAGGTTAGGGTATTCTTTAAGCATAAGTGAAATTACCATAATGGTTAGGATTTCAGAAGGTGTCACAGTTTTAGATAAAGTGAATGAGTAAGTATATCTTTGTGTTTATCTTCCTCATTAGTACATTATGGTTTTTTTGATATACTCACACTGACATTTCTGTTTTAGTGAATGGATGGATCTAGCAGGCACCAAAGAGACAACATGTTTGAAGGAAACTGCGGTGGTTCTCTGATTAAGATACTAGATAAAATAGAGGATTCAATGAGGAAACTCGTGGTTGTTCTAAACCAAATATCAAAGAGTCATGATCAACCACTTGAACCTTGGTATGTTCTGTAATGCATCATGTACGAGATGACTAATCCATGTGGAAGTTCAGGTAATAATTATAAAGGTAACCATTAGAGTTTATATGATCCTTACTTTTGAGGTAATTATGGGTTATTATATGATATACTGGAAAATGAAAGGCATGAGATAAACTTGAGGTTAAAATATGTTATGATTATTTTTGAAGATTTTATCTCATTTTGCGGAATTATTTAAGAATTATATAGTTTTGGAAAAAGGACAACACGCAGACCGTGTGACAACCCGTCGCATCGGACAAAGCTGCGGGAATCGAACCCACAACCAAAGTGCAACAGGTATTTATCACCTACCACTGGACTACGTGAAGTCCCTGGATAGTTTGACCGATTCTTTCTAGTTATATGATTTTATGAATTAAGAGTAAGTTGATTTTGGGTTATTTATGAAAATGATTAACCTATCATGGAGGATATGTGATTAGGTTAATTACTTTTCAATATGAGACTTTAGGAGCAACTGATGTTGTTTAGAGATAAATGTTACGATTTAACTTGGAAGACTATGCGACTAAATCCTTCAAATATTTGGGTTTTAACCTTAGTTTGGATTACTTTGAATAATTTTATGGACAAATTGTTTATCGGATGGTCCTCGTTGAACTCTGGGTTTTGTTAGGCACAATTTTGGAGATTAAGCATAGATTTTTTTTATAAAGGGTTATCCATTTCTGGATTATCAGATCTTGTACTAGACTTTTTGGTTTTGGTTTTGGTTAATGTCTAAAGACATGGGAAGTATATAGTTCTCTTTTGTGGATTAGGTGATTCTCTAGAAATTGATTATAGTACTCTTAATGCAAACAAGTCTCCCTAAATACTCGTCTTTTGGAAAAAATATGAGTTTGATTAAGGAATATAGTAAAAGTTGAAAGTCAACATGATAAGTGATTTTGTTTCCTTATGAATAAATTCCTCAATAAAAAGTAACTTAACACGAAAATGTTGTCTATTAGCTTTTCCTACTGGGGAATCGAATACCGTTTAACCCATCACAAGTTTGTGATTTTCTCATTGTTAACTTTCTCCTAGACATGTTTACTATCACTCTCCCTCAAGAACATTACCCTTTGATTTTTCTTCCATGTCCATGTTTTTCTACATGGAATCCTAGTATGGGTTAACTCAGGCGACCTCTGTACTTATCTTCCTTTATTTTAAAGTGATTGTTTTACCGACTCTTGTTCTGATGTGGGACGTTCAAGGATGTTTCCAAGCTCAATTTTAAAAATTGCGAGGACGCAATTCCCAAAAGGGGGGAAGGATGTAACACCCCAGGTAAATAAAGAATATGAAATTTTCATATTTATCCATATTTGTGAATAAAGTGTTAATATGACTTTAAAGGGGACGCTATGCTCGATGGCGTACCCAACACACAACAACGAGTTTCTTGGAAATCTTACGTTGCACTCTAATAATAAAATAATATTATTTTAAATGGTAGTTAACATGTAGCCGTTGTATTGGCGGGAATGGATAGAAATAACTAAAATATGATTATATATGTTTTTAAATGTTTTTACATTTATCCAATAAAAGCTAAAGGCTTAAAATACGTAAAGAATTCAATTTTAGGCGTATATGCCCTAGTTTTTACTAAAGGTTCACTTATCACCTTTTAATGGAGAACTGTCATTAAATATAGTTTTGATCACTCTTATACATTCTTTTGGACCAAATAAAACTCTTATTAAGAATCAGGACATCAAAATTTACTTTGTGTAAATTTTTGGTATCTTTCCGATACAGTTCATTTTTTTAATGAATAGTGTAAAATGTTGTATTTTAATTCAAAACCACTTTTTAATCTAATTTATTTATATGATTATATTATCTTTTGAATTGGTTTTAAAGAGAAATTAGAATATATTTTTACCATTAAATACAATAGTGGTCGTTGGAATTAATTTCACTTTGAAATCATACTTAAACTAGTGTCAATCTTTTGATACTTATTGTTTCATAAAAACACGCTATTTGCTTTTACAGCGGGAATTAATTATTAAATTAATTAATATGACTTATATGTTTTGAATTTTGTAAAATAGACTTCATTTTTGAATTCGTAATATCAAATATATCTTAAGGAGAATTTTTGGGATTTTTCTGAAAAACATCAAATTTTGATGAATAGTGACACCACTAAGTGGTACTTATAAAAACTGATTTTTCTGTTTAAATGAAATTTTTCCATCTTTGTGTTTTGAATTTCAAAAATCCGACATACATGGTTTTCATTAAGAAGTAAAATGTGGTTCAATGGGATAAAAATAATTTTTTGGTGAATAGTAACTTATTCAGTTTTTAATCGCGATTAGTGGTAATTAGTGTAGTTTAAGGTAAAATTAATGCTTTAATAAAATTAGATGAGCTTGACACATGTCCTACACTCATTGGTTGTGTCATGGACGACCAAGACAAGCCATGGGTCAACTTGGGGACCCCATGGATCCACTTTGGTTGGGAAATGACATAAATAACTTTTTGTTTAATGTAAAAGTAAAAATGACACAAACATCATATGTTTTACGAAAACAATTTTTACATGGGGTTATAATGATCAGATTTTTTATTATAAATAGTAATTGGAAAGCTAAAAAGATTTCCTACATCATAGTAATTTTTTTATAATTTTTAGACATTATATAAATTAAATTATTTATGACATCATAATGATGCGGCGATGACATCATTATCTGACGATTTAAATAAAATGGAAATATAATGTAAAATATATGAACTAAACATGTCCAAAACTTATTGGATGGGTGGATTTAGAACCCTTATCACCTTATCCACGAAGTATTTAAATATGGGACCTTTTAAAACCGAAACACATTTTCAAATAAAGTAATATTTCTTACTTTCCAAAAGTGCCCCTCCTCTCCTCTTATAAAAGGCCCCCACCTCTACCTCATCTCACACACTCCTCAAGCCTTTGGCTCGGCCAACCCCTGCCCATTTACTCTCTCCACATCCCTATACTCATCCTAGACGATTCCCTTTGGGCAGATGCCTTTCAAATGAAGCCTTTAGGCTCAAATCAAAAGGAGTTACACTTTTAAAGGTAATTCATTCTCTCATGTTCATTTGTTTTATTTTGCTTTTCCAACCCCCTAAACTCTTTATAATTACTTCTATTGTAACAACACCAGTATCTTAAATATACTAGGACGTTGTTATAAGATTTATTCGAGCTACACTCTCACACAACTACATCAAATGGTTAAAGAACATACGGTTTCCATGGATGGCGAAATTGTGCCTCCCGAAACGATGATTGTTCAATACTCATTTAACACCTTCAAAGGTGGCCATTATGATGTCACTATTTTTATATATGTTATATAATATGTTTATGTTTTACTTATGCTTCTGTATTTTTCATTTGTGTCTTACCTTTATGGCTTCCATTATGGGTATACGCGATATCTTCATTTTAGGAAGTGCGGACTACCGCCCCCTCAAAGTGATGTGATTCGTTAATGCCATACGTGGGACGTATAAAGGATGGATTTAATGTTATTATATATGATTTTATACTGGAATTATTATATACCACTATATCATTATTATTTCTTTCCATTAAATTATGAGATAGAAATTAAAGTAGCGTTCATGCGTACGTACGGCTTACCGTCTCCATGAACGGTGCATTTCATTTCTTATCCCCAAATGTAATGTACTATTATAAGTACATATATATAATGGATATATATGATTTATGATACATATAAATGATTAATATAATTCTGGAATTAAAATATACATACCTCTCATATAGTTTTAATTCCATTAATACGACATAGAAATGAAAGTAGCGTTCATGCGTACGTACGGCTTACCGTCTCCATGAACGGTGCATTTCATTTCTTACCTCTAAATGATTATGTAATGTTATAAATGCATGAATGTACTGGATATAAATGACATATATGATATCTAAATCATGAATACAATTTTGGATATAAAGAACCTTTGACCACACGAACAACATGTAATTGTATGAAGTCCACTTTCGACTTAAGAACCAAATATCGACAAAACAATCATTATTAACTTAATGATTACATAATGTTTATAACATGGAAATAAGTGATATAAAAGGAATAATAAGCTTAAAAAATGTTCTTAATCAAGTAGAAATTAACTCAAGTTTATTATTCAGGACGTTAAAGAACGATCGAGTCAAGTCGGACTCAAGGTAAGGGATCCTACTCCTCTCATTGTTTTTAAGTAGACACTTTTATGTAATTCCTTTTAAAGCCCATATTTCTTGTTATTGGGATGATCTTTTATATTAAACTTACTGTAATTTTTATGTTCATGTGATGAGAGACCCTATTCTCTCTCACCAATCCATTTTGGAAGTTTTATGTGGCGCCGTTAGGCTGCCGAGTTTTCGTAAGGGATTTTTCATCTCACTTTTATTCCTGTGATATTTATGCTACATTTGCCACAAATTCCATTGAGTGGTGTATGTACTGCCCATTATTCTACTCTTTGTGTAATATAATTTCGTTTATGAGTATTTACATCAATGATCTATTGTCCTTCTTTCATGGGGTGTATGTTTTGAAAGATACCCAAGTCGGTAAGGGAACCTTTCACCCTCCTCTTTTTTAAAAGACTTCTTTTGTTGGGTCTTTTAATTTACATATTGTTATGTTGGTATATGTTCTCATATATCCTTATTGATGTAAATTTTATGTCCAAGTGATGAGATACACTTTTTATCTCTCATCAACTCATTTTGATGTGATGCCGTTAGGCTGTCAAGGTAACTTTTTAACCCAATTTCGATTTCTTTGGGTTCAACATGTAGTCATTGAATATGTCACCCATTGAATATGTGTGAATGAAATTTTATTGTTTTACACTTAATATCCACTTATATTGGGTGTATTTATATTTGTCACACATATTTTTGAGATTGATTTGTCCTTAATTTAAGGATACCATCTTTATAAGGGATTTCATCACATTTGACATTTCTATCGAGGGTTCATTGTTGTTATGCACCAATTCACTCTTATATTGTGTATATACTGTCCTTTGGAGTATTATATCATGAATCCATTTAGTCTCATGATATTATAAAGTTCTGACTAAATGTTATTCCTCAATTATTGTATTCATGTGTCTCTAATTTTGGTAAAACCCCTTTAACCAAAATATCGTTTTAAATATTTTAATTATTTGTTCTTATTAATATCCATGTTTTCAAAATGGTTTTAAGGATTTATTTATATGGATATTAATGGTTTAAAATTTTAAGCTTCAAGGTGGTATGTGACACTTTGATTCAAAAATCTCTTTATTAAATGTTTTAAATGGTTTTGGAAATGGTTTCTTTTTGAATGGATTCATTATTTCAATATAATAAAATGTTATATTGTGATTTAAATGTGGAAATGTTATGTTTCCTTTATGCATGTTTTATGTGATACATTTATGTTATGGTTCATGGGCATTGTTATGAAAACGGGTGTTTCCGTGATAAACTAAGGGTGGGTGAGCCCGATATAGCTCTCCAATGCATTGGGTAACACGAAGGAGTGAAACGTTAAGGTTTATCCGAAGAGATTTAGGGAATATACTGTGATGGGTATTCCAAACGTAACCAAGAGGGTTACTCCCTACGTAAGAATTTTATGAATGCCTCAAGTTACCTTTATGTCTTATGATTTCTATGATTTATTCATGGTTTGATGAGGTATGAAAGTGCCTTTGTTTTATGGGTAAATTATGATTTCATTCTTATGTATATATGAACTCATGTTTCCTTTCCATATTTTTATAACCCTTACTGAGCTTTTTATGCTCATCCGAAGTTTTTGAAATGTTTTTCACAGGTCAAGGGAAAGGTACATGATGTGATGATAGTGTCAAGGATGTGTCAAGAAAGAATCCCTGTTTTATTTTCAATATGTTTCCGTTGTTGGGAAGAATGAATCCTGTCTTTTATGTAACCACTTTGTTTAAAGGTGGAATGTAATGCAAGTTTCAAGATCTAATTCTCTAAAACTCTAAACCTGAGAAGATCCTCAACGTGTAATCTTGTGATAACTCATGATTATGTAAGGTTTAAGGCTGGGGACTTATAGTTTCCATCATTATTATATGTCAAATAATGACACTTTTGATGTTATTAAATAATTCCTCCCACATGTGATAATTGAGGATTTGAACTTGTGTTGAGTTTAATCATGTTTGGCTAATTTGGTTAAAGTGATATGAATAAATTGTTAAATGATTTGAATGGAAGAATGAGTCATTGGGTAATTAATGGTTGGATTAAGTATCAAGGCATGAGTTGGAATAATATTGTGGCTTTTACAGATTGTTGGAAATATCGAATATTTTACATGATTGGAAGATAATTGGAAACTGGTAATAAATAATGGAGGGATTAATTATTTCATGTTAAATGGTAAATTGTTAACTAATTGATGATTGGTTAAAGGGATAATTTTTGACTAATTTATTGTTAAATTAATTATTTTGTATCCATTAAATTACGATTGTGAATTTATTGTTTGTTACAATTGTTAGCCATGAGTACTTTTGATGCGTATTATTTTTCCATGCCTTAAGTTATCTTGGATAGAGTTGTTTGAAAATATGATATGTTGTGTGAAATTGTTGATAAATATCTTGGATTTTTTCAGTATGTTTTGTGATGATTATTGGGTGATTGTATATTTTCAAAGTCCTTGACGAATCAATGTTTGAGTGGACGGGTTCAGGATTGTTAAGGAATTTGTTTAATTAAGTGTTGACTTATCTGAAGAATGTTTTGTGTTGTTAATTAGTTTTTGAATTAATTAACGAATTGGGTTTGTGGTGTTAGACATAATATTCTTCACCAATGATATATGTATATGTATGATTGATATATGGGTTTTGAGACATGGACTGATGATCCAATTACTCATGGGGTGCTAGACATGGCGTTCTACACCCAGCTTGCAAGAAAATATTATTTTATGGGACATGGACTGATGCTCCAAATACCCATGCATTGTGAGACATGGGATAATGCTCTGAATACTCTCAAGGGTGATAGACATGATGTTCTACATCCATTAATTAACATTGGACTATGGGTCCATTTTGTGTGTATGAAATCAGTTAATGGTTAATAAAGGTTGTTGTGACATGATGATTTGTGAATTGATTATGAGATAGGGTTTATACTTGTTAATGAAATGGGTGAACCACTATTAGTGGATGGACCTAGGAGTGAATCACTATTTTAGTGGATGGGCTTAGACATAATATATGAAATATTAAATTGAATAACTTATGATGTGTTATCCTAACCAAAGAACAAGCTTGGATTCAGTCTTTACTTTTATTACTTAGATGGTCTTTTGAGACATATGTGGTGAGTGAATTATACGGGGTATGTCACGCATAGGCTGAATCTCAAGACATTCATAATAATATTTGAGTAATTGATAAATGAAGAAAATTATTATGTAATGATTGTTGAGTATGGATGGATAATGAATAGTACAGGTTCAGAAACCAGCTGAGGGATAAAGTAGGTACTTGAGTATATAGTTACTTTGTACAACTTACTTTACATTATGCATGCCTTCATGTGTTTTAAAATATTTATTAAATTTATGGATTTGGGGTAGACACCGGTGGTCCCGACCTACTAAGATTTATATATCACACCCTAATCGGGCCGCCATTGCACGAGGTACCCGAGTAGATTCTATTTGGTTGCAGGACTATGCCATTTGCATTTACTTGGGAGATTGGAGTAGAGGAATGAGCGGATGCTCAGGATGATCAAGGATATCACCCTTGGGGCTTTGAGTCATTATTTTTTTTATTTCTGTATAGGAATGTAAATCATGTTGTTTTGTTCATTGTTTTCTACTTTTGTATCATTATCATGTCATGCATGCATATGCTGTATAATTTGGTGTTGGGCACTTTTATAAAATGAGTATTTTTTGTCTTTGGCTGTTTGTCATTTATGAGTTTCTACTTACTCTATTGTCTGTTATCTACACTAATATACCACTGCGCAGCTCTGATAAGAGGGTATAGTCTCCCCACATACCATCCCTAGACCCTCGCTGCTAGTCGGCATCCTCTGGCGTAAGGGGAGGCGCACTTGAGTTCATGTGGTGACCGGTCCAGCCACCGGTTTAGTGGTGAGACCGGTCAAAACGTTACAGATTAAAAGGGAAAGAAAGAGGCTGTCAATGTTGAATTCTAAAATTTTATAGAAATGGGGAATTATGAAAATGAATCTACCAAGTTCCAATGAAACATATCTCAGAAAAGGCCAAGGGATCAAGGATAAGTGTATGTGATCACTACTGTTGAGGTTGAAGCTCCGAATGACGTGGTGGCATGTCATTTAATGGTTTCCTCAAATTTATCCAATTCTTTATTTAATTCTGGATAATCTAAATTTTTCATATCTTCCCAGTTTTCTAAGAAAATTAGATATTTCCAATTTGACTTAACAAGGGAGTTTTCATTCAAAACTCTTATGGAATGTATCATTGCAACAAAAATTTGTGAATCAGTTCTCATTAGGGCATATAAACGTTCTTTATCTACTGATCTCATCATCATACACATGATTGAATTTGATATAATATTCGGCAAGGATTGGATTTCTGACCATGATGTGAAAATTTAGTGTAAGAAGAAGGAGGTTATAATTTTTTATGATGATAATGAATACCTTATCGTTAGAGAAGAAACAACACCATATAATTCTTATCTAGATCCAACCCTAGTAGCTCTACTAAATTCAATTATTGGGGAAGAAGAGAATGATCTAACTGTGGGTGAAGAAAAGAATGTTCAAATAGAGGATGTACTTATAGTGAAATAATATATTGACGTGTTTCTAAAGTATTTACCTTGATATCCTCCAGAAATAGAAATTGAGTTTTTCATTGACATAATTCCTGGTTCAAGGCCCATATAAAAGTCCCCTTATAGAATGGACACTGTGGAATTAGTGGAACTAAAGAAACAACTAGGATATTTGAGTAATAAAGGATTTTTCCACTCTAGTGTTTCTCCATGGGGAGACCCTATTCTTTTTGTTAAGTAGAAATATAGATATATAAGGCTATGCATTGAATACAAGGAGATCAATGCTATAACAATAAAGAAAAAGTACCCCTACCATTCAATGACGATTAATTCGATAAAATTCATGAAGATCAATATTTTTCAAAAATTGAACTTCGATCTGGATATCATATGTTGTGTGTGAAGAAGGAAGACATTCCGAAGACATCATTTCGTACTAGGTATGGGCATTACAAGTTTACATTAATTCCTTTTGGAGTGACTAATGCACCCCCTATCTTCATGTATCTAATGAATAGATTTTTCAAGAAATATATTGTAACACCCCGAGCTTCCATGATACGCTTCTCATTCAATAATGCAATAGCTTGCATTGTACTCAACTTTGAGTTCTAAAACACCGCGACTAATCAAAGTAGCCGTTATGAATAGTAATAACCACTTTTTAAAATTATAGAAATTTTATATTTCAAAATGGACTTCATTTTTGTATTCGTAATATCGAAATTAGCCTATGTTGAATTTTTGGTATTTTTCTGAGAACTTCTAATTTTTTATGAATAGTCAAAATTACATAAAAACAACTTTTTTAATCAAAATAATTTATAGTGATAAATTATACTATTTAGTGGTTTTAAAGTATAATTAGAATATATTTTTACCATTTTATCCAATGGTGGTCATTAGAATTAATTTGACTTTGAAAATGGACATAAACAATTGCCAATCTTTTGATATAAATTGTTTCTTAAAAAACACGCTATTTGTTGTGACAACGGGAATTAATTATAAAATTAATTAATTCAACTTATATGTTTGTAATTTTGTAAAATAGACATCATTTTTGAATCCGTAATATCAATTATATCTTAGGGTGAAATTTTGGTCTTATTCTGAAAAACTTCAATTTTTGATGAATAGTGAAACCACTAAGTGGTTGTTAAAAACTGATTTTTCGTTAAAATGAAATATTACCACTTCTGTGATTTGATTTTCAAAAATCCGACATACATGGTTTTCATTAAGAAGTAAAATGTGGTTCAATGAGATTAAAATAATTTTTTGGTGAATAGTAACTTTTAAGTTCTTAATCACGATTAGAGGTAATTAGTGTAGTTTAAGGTAAAAATAATGTTTTAGTAATATGAGATGAGCTTGACACTTGTACTACCCTCATTTGATGTTCCATGGCCGACCAATACAATCCATGGGTCAACTTGGGGACCCCATGGAGCCACTTTAGTTGGAAAATGACATAAATACCTTTTATTTAATGTTAAAGTAAAAAATGACACAAACATGAAATGTTTTACTAAAACAATTTTTACATGGGGTTATACAAGTCATATTTTTGACTATAAATAGTCATTGGAAATATAAAAAGATTTCCTACATCATAGTATTTTTTTTTAATTTTTAGACATTAAATAAATTAAATTATTTCTGACATCATTATGATGCATCGATGACCTCATTATTTAACGATTTTAATAAAATGAAAATATAATGTACAATACAAGGCTTACACTTGTCCAAAGACTATTGGATGAGGAGATTTCGAACCCTTATCACCTTAGCCTTAAATTATACAAGTGTGGGACCTTTAGAATCCGAAAAGCATTGTATAATAGAATAACATTTCACTACTTTCCAAAAGTGCCCCTCCTCTCCACTTATAAAAGGCCCCCACCTCTCCCACATAATTTACACTTTCAAGCCATTTGGCTCGGCCAAGCTCTGCCCAAATACTCTCCCAACATCCCCCTATTACTCCTAGAAGCCTCACTTTGTCCAGAACTCTTCCCAAGGAAGCCTTTGGCTCAAATCAAAAAGAGTTACCCGATTTTGAGGTAATGTCTTCTCTAATGTTGTTTTGCTTCATTTTTCTTCTCCAACCCCCTAAAATCTTTTTATTCATTTCTTTTGTAACAAAACCAGTATCCTTAATATACTAGGATGTTGTTATAAGAATGATTCGAGCTACACTTACACACACCTACATCTAATGGTTAAAGAACATACGGTTTCTGTGGATGGCGAATTTCTGCCTCATGAAACGATGATTGTTCAACACTCATATAACACCTTCAAAGGTGGCCATTAAGATTTCACTATTTTTATATATGATATATAATATGTTTATGTTTTACTTATGCTTCTGTATTTCTCATTTATGGCATACTTTATGATTTCCATTATGGGTAAAACGCGATAATTTCATTTTAGGAAGTGCGGACTACCGCCCCCTCAAAGTGATTTGAATCGTTAATGCCATATGTGGGATGTATAAAGGATGGAGTAAATGGTATTATACACTATATTATACTGTAATTATATTATAAATTTATATCATTATGATTTCATTCCATTAAATATGAAATAGAAATGAAAGTAGCATTCATGCGTACGTACGGCTTACCGTCTCCATGAATGGTGCATTTCATTTCTTACCTCTAAATGTTACGTAATGTTATAAATGAATGTATATAATGGATATATATGATATATATGACATCTAAATCATGAATATAATTCTGGAGATAATAGATATTCTACCACATAAACAACTTGTAATTGTAACAATTTTATTGTTGACTCAAGTACCAAAGATCGACAAAACGACCGTTATTAACTTTAATAATTACATAATATTCATAAAATGGTAATAAGGGATATAAAAGGAATAATGAACATGAAAAAGGTTCTTATGTAAATAGAAATTAACTCTAGTTTATTATTCAGGAGGTTAAAGAACGGTCGAGTCAGGACAGGACGCAAGGTAGGGGAACTTCTTAACCCAATTTCTATTCTTTGGGTTAATATCCTACTTTCAAATTATGTCATGATATTTTTATGTCCTATCTTGTATTTGTACATTATTTTTGTGTACTTATAGTGAATACACATTATAGATGTACTTTATTTAAAAAAATGATCTTTTTAAGGACTTCGTCTCAATCCCCTTTCGTTGAGGCATATTTGGTTTTATACACAAATTTCTTTTATACGGTGTATAAACCCCTTTGACTTTTACGTTTATTCAAAAGGAATATGTTTTTATACAAAGCATTTTGCTAAACGACAAAAGGGAATGTTTTTCATTCCGTACTTATGCGGCGACAATGACTTCTCCGCCGCCGTGACCATTATTTGAGTTTCAGATTCCTCTACAAGCCATCATTTTTTTTAATGAAAAATAAATAAAAAGTTTTAACTTTCATTTATTTTGGTATTGAAAATGGTTTTGAAAGCGTTTTTATTATATCAATGTGTTGTATTGATATCTTGTGATTGAAATGTGGAAATGTTATGTTTCCTTTATGCATGTTTTATGTGATACAATTATGTTATGGTTTATGAAATGTTTAAACCTATTCATATGAGGAATGTATTGGACTTAATAAGTGACGGGTGGAGCCCGCTATAGCTCCTCGATGCATCGGTAGGTCTCATGAGACAACTAGACGTGGAATTGGCCGAGGCCCTTTCCCAATTTGATTTATGGTTTTGGACGAGGCCTTAATCATTTTAGATGTCTTGGCCGAGGCCTTGACAAAATGTTTCAGAATGTCTGGCATTATACATTCCCTCATTATGAAAGTGGTTATTGATATTTCATGTGATTATTCGACCAGTAGAATATCCATGTGAAGAAGTAAATGGCATTATCTCATTTTACATTTGCCGTATTATGTTGATGTTCATGTTTAAAAGGCTTTTGTTTTAGTTATACATTGCCTTAATTGTTTATGTTTATTTATGAAAGCTTCCGCAATATTGTTATCCTTACTGAGCATCTGAGCTCACCCCTTTCAATGTTTTAATATTTTCCAGGATGTGAAGAAGTATTTTATGAATGACCTGCAGGGATAGTCAGAAGAGGATATGAGTGTGGACTATGAAGACTTTGTTATTAGTTTTTCACTTTATGATGTAATGTAACATTTATGAATGTATCTAGTGTTTCCAAGGCTACTAAACTAATCGGTCTTTCGAGACTTGATCTTTTGTGATCATGCCAATGTTACGAAGTAATGCACCGACTCTGGGTAGCTGGGTTCGGGGCGTTACAGTTGGTATCAGAGGCAGTTTAGTACTAACCTTGGAAGCTAGTTTTAGATAAACTCTGATTAGAGCACGTAGACCTAAGATGAACTTTGAGGATTAGTATAGAATAACTTCCTAGAATTTTGGTATTGTAGAGATTTTGTGAGTTTTCCGAGCAATACATCCCTGTCTGGATACGAGCAGGTAGAGGCGGCTCTGGCACAGATGTACCTAGGTGTAAAACCCGAAAACACTGCTTTGAGCTAGACTCAAACTGGAACTGGTGCACGACAACGGGCCTTGCTGCACTCTTGGTTACGACACTCCCGGGGGATATGGTTAGGATAATTCTCGTTTTCTTTACAAACCACTATGAACGGTTATGAGTATATACTTCCTCAAAGAAAACCTTTTTATGATTATGGATTATATCCATAAATAGTTCAATTTATGTTAAGTATTTTTTAAGTATGGATTTATGTATTTTGATTCATAAACTAATATAGTTTATGCCATTGTATAGAAATGGCGCCCAGTAGAAGGAATGTGAACTCCAGCAATACGTATGATCCAAAGAGTAAGAAGTATCGTATCTTTCACGGTATTAGGCCAACATTTCGAAGGGAAATAGTCTCCCATGTGTTATCAACATATGAATAAATAGTATCATGTGTTAATAAGATAAGTAAAGAATTCTCTGAGTCCTATGGCTTTGAAGCGAAGCAAGAGATGAAAGGGAAGGAAGAGAGAATGATGGATAAAGGAATGAGGGGAATGAAGAATTTTCCAATATGTGATAACTGTGGGAAGAAACACCTTGGAATTTTACTGAAGGGAATGGGGGTTTGTTATAATTGTGGAGAAAAAGGACACCAAGTGCGTGACTGCAAGGGTAAGAAAAAGGTTTCAAATGTACAATGCTTCATCTACAAGGAGTGGGGACACTACGCAAACCAATGTTCAAATCATCAGAGTATGCCCCAAATGATGTTATTGGATAATAATAAAGTTATGATACTACCACAGATGAGGAGGAATGATTAGTGTTCTTATGTTGTTATTAAAGAATTTTTTAATTTTAGTGTTGGATCAATGATGTACTGGTTATAATAATTATGGAGTATATAAGGATTGTACTGTAGTACTATTTCATCAAGGACTTGAGATTGTGTGGAACCAAGAAAAGTAACTCCACAGTAGGTTAAATTTTTGGAAAATATATGGTTGAGAAAAAGATAAACCATAATATGGTTCTGATACCAAGATAGTTATTTTGGAATAAGACGTGATTGATTTGGATAAATTATATTGGATATTCTTAACATCCTTGAAACTGATTGATGATTTGTATACATTTTTGGATAGAAGGAGTATATCTAGTATTCTATAAGGAACAAGGGATCATGGTAATTCAGTATGTTTAAAAAGAATACATGATGAAGGTGTTCACATGTTGTTATGTGGAAAAAAGGATCTTCATTATGCTTACCTTCCTTATAAAATTTGGACTGTGAGTTGGACAAAAGTATTTTGGATAACTATAAAGGTTGGAATGGATTATATTTTACATTGGATACTACTGTTAAGGTTATTTTTGGATATTTATAAAAAGGACAACACGCAGACCGAGTGACAACCCATCATGTCGGACAAAGCTGTGGGAATCGAACCCTCAACCATAGTGCGATTGGGATTAATCGCCTACCACTGGACTACGCGAAGTCCCTGGTTATTACAAAATAGTTTTTCTAATCTAATGGTATGTGTTAATATTGGGAACCTTATACAATTAGGATAAATAGAATATTTTTGAGTTCTATTACCTTTTAGAGTGAAAGATGGGTTTTTGGTAAAAATTTATTAACAAATGAAAGTATACATAACATGTATGTATATTCCCTTACGTTCTTAGTAGATCTCATAAATAAATTCCTCAACATTATAAAAGGTAACCTAAAACAAAAATGTTGTCGGTTAACTTTTCCAACTGGGGATTCAATGACCGTTTAACCAGTCACAAGTTTGTGATTTTCTTGTAGTTAAACTTTCTCCTAATCCTGTTTTCTATAACTCTCCATCAGACCTTGATGGTTTGTTTCTCCTCCATATCCATATTTTCATAGAATCCTAGAATGGGATATATCGGGTGACCTTTGTACTTATCTTGCTTTCTTTTAATGTTATATTTTTATTAACCTTATTTCCGATGTGGGTTTTCCACAAAGGTATTTTCTATTTTCAACATTTTATTTTCAAAGAAATATTTCAAATTGCGAGGACGCAATTTATTGAAGGAGGGGAGAATGTAACACCCCGAGCTTCCATGATACGCTTCTCATTCAATAATGCAATAGCTTGCATTGTACACAACTTCGAGTTCTAAAACACCCCGACTAATCAAAGTAGCCGTTATGAATAGTAATAACCACTTTTTAAAATTATAGAAATTTTATATTTCAAAATGGACTTCATTTTTGTATTCGTAATATCCAAATTAGCCTATGTTGAATTTTTGGTATTTTTCTGAGAACTTCTAATTTTTTATGAATAGTGAAAATTACTTAAAAGCAACTTTTTTAATCAAAATAATTTACAGTGATAAATTATACTATTTAGTGGTTTTAAAGTATAATTAGAATATATTTTTACCATTTTATCCAATGGTGGTCATTAGAATTAATTTGACTTTGAAAATGGACATAAACAATTGCCAATCTTTTGATATAAATTGTTTCTTAAAAAACACGATATTTGTTGTGACAGTGGGAATTAATTATAAAATTAAATAATGAAACTTATATGTTTGTAATTTTGTAAAATAGACATCATTTTTGAATTCGGAATATCAATTATAGCTTAGGGTGAAATTTTGGCCTTATTCTGAAAAACTTCAATTTTTGATGAATAGTGAAACCACTAAGTGGTTGTTAAAAACTGATTTTTCGTTAAAATGAAATATTACCACTTCTGTGATTTGATTTTCAAAAATCCGACATACATGGTTGTCATTAAGAAGTAAAATGTGGTTCAATGAGATTAAAATAATTTTTTGGTGAATAGTAGCTTTTAAGTTCTTAATCACGATTAGAGGTAATTAGTGTAGTTTAAGGTAAAAATAATGTTTTAGTAATATGAGATGAGCTTGACACTTGTACTAACCTCATTGGATGTGCCATGGCCGACCAAGACAATCCATGGGTCAACTTGGGGACCCCATGGATCCACTTTAGTTGGAAAATGACATAAATACCTTTTATTTAATGTTAAAGTAAAAAATGACACAAACATGAAATGTTTTACTAAAACAATTTTTACATGGAGTTATACACGTAATTTTTTTGACTATAAATAGTCATTGGAAAGATAAAAATATTTCCTACATGATAGTATTTTTTTTATAATTTTTAGACATTAAATAAATTAAATTATTTATGACATCATTATGATACAACGATGACCTCATTATTTAACGATTTTAATAAAATGAAAAGATAATGTACAATACAAGGCTTACACTTGTCCAAAGACTATTGGATGAAGAGATTTAGAACCCTTATCACCTTAGCCTAAAATATACAAGTGTGAGACCTTTAGAATCCGAAAAGTATTGTATAATAGAATAACATTTCACTACTTTCCAAAAGTGCCCCTCCTCTCCACTTATAAAAGGCCCCCACCTCTCCCACCTCATTTACACTTTCAAGAAATTTGGCTCGGCCAACCTCTGACCAAATACTCTCCCAATTTCCCAATCTTACTCCTAGAAGCCTCACTTTGGGCAGAACTCTTCCCAAGGAAGCCTTTGGCTCAAATCAAAAAGAGTTACCCGATTTTGAGGTAATGTCTTCTCTAATGTTGTTTTGCTTCATTTTTCTTCTCCAACCCCCTAAACTCTTTTTATTCATTTCTTTTGTAACAACACCAGTATCCTCAATATACTAAGATGTTGTTATAAGAAGGATTCGAGCTACACTTACACACACCTACATCTAATGGTTAAAGAACATACGGTTTCTGTGGATGGCGAATTTCTGCCTCACGAAACGATGATTGTTCAACACTCATATAACACCTTCAAAGGTGGCCATTAAGATGTAAATATTTTTATATATGATATATAATATGTTTATGTTTTAATTATGCTTCTGTATTTCTCATTTATGGCATACTTTATGATTTCCATTATGGGTAAAACGCGATAATTTCATTTTAGGAAGTGCGGACTACCACCCCCTCAAAGTGATTTGAATCGTTAATGCCATATGTGGGATGTATAAAGGATGGAGTAAATGGTATTATACACTATATTATACTGTAATTATATTATAAATTTATATCATTATGATTTCATTCCATTAAATATGAAATAGAAATGAAAGTAGCGTTCATGCGTACGTACGGCTTACCGTCTCCATGAACGGTGCATTTCATTTATTACCTCTAAATGTTACGTAATGTTATAAATGAATGTATAAACTAGATATATATGATATATATGACATCTAAATCATGAATATAATTCTGGAGATAATAGATATTCTACCACATAAACAACACGTAATTATAAGAATTTTATTGTTGACTCAAGTACCAAAGATCGACAAAACGACCGTTATTAACTTTAATAATTACATAATGTTCATAACATGGTAATAAGGGATATAAAAGTAATAATGAACATGAAAAAGGTTCTTAAGTAAATAGAAATTAACTCTAGTTTATTATTCAGGAGGTTAAAGAACGGTCGAGTCAGGACAGGACGCAAGTTAAGGGAACTTCTTAACCCAATTTCTATTCTTTGGGTTAATCTCCTACTTTCAAATTATGTCATGATATTTTTATATCCTATCTCGTATTTGTACATTATTTATGTGTACTTATAGTGAATACACATTATAGATGTACTTTATTTAAAAAAAAATGATATTTTTAAGGACTTCGCCTCAATCCCCTTTCGTTGAGGCATATTTGGTTTTATACACAAATTTCTTTTATACGGTGTATAAACCCCTTTGACTTTTATGTTTATTCAAAAGGAATCTTTTTTTATACGAAGCATTTTGCTAAACGACAAAAGGGAATGTTTTTCATTCCGTACTTATGCGGCGACAACGACTTCTCCTCCGCCGTGACCATTATTTGAGTTTCGGATTCCTCTACAAGCCATCATTTTTTTTAATGAAAAATAAATACAAAGTTTTAACTTTCTTTTATTTTGGTATTGAAAATGGTTTTGAAAGCGTTTTTATTATATCAATGTGTTGTATTGATATCTTGTGATTGAAATGTGGAAATGTTATGTTTCCTTTATGCATGTTTTATGTGATACAATTTTGTTATGGTTTATAATATGTTTAAACCTATTCATATGAGGAATGTATTGGACTTAATAAGTGACGGTTGGAGCCCACTATAGCTCCTCGATGCATCGGTAGGTCTCATGAGACAACTAGACGTGGAATTGGCCGAGGCCCTTTCCCAATTTGATTTATGGTTTTGGCCGAGGCCTTAATCATTTTAGATGTCTTGGCCGAGGCCTTGACAAAATGTTTCAGAATGTCTGGCATTATACATTCCCTCATTATGAAAGTGGATATTGATATTTCATGTGATTATTCGACCAGTAGAATATCCATGTAAAGAAGTAAATGGCATTATCTCATTTTACTTTTGCCATATTATGTTGATGTTCATGTTTAAAAGGCTTTTGTTTTAGTTATACATTGCCTTAAATGTTTATGTTTATTTATTAAAGCTTCCACAATATTGTTATCCTTACTGAGCATCTGAGCTCACCCCTTTCAATGTTTTAATATTTTCCAGGATGTGAAGAAGTATTTTATGAATGACCTGCAGGGATAGTCAGAAGAGGATATGAGTGTGGACTATGAAGACTTTGTTATTAGTTTTTCACTTTATGATGTAATGTAACATTTATGAATGTATCTAGTGTTTCCAAGGCTACTAAACTAATCAGTCTTTTGAGACTTGATCTTTTGTGATCATGCCAATGTTACGAAGTAATGCACCGACTCTGGGTAGCTGGGGTCGGGGCGTTACATATATTGATGACTTTGTAGAGGTTTTTTAATGATATCTTGGTTTACTCCAAAATTTATTAATATCAAAAAAATCACTTTCAGACTATTCTAAATCCCCTTAAAAGAAATGAATTATATGGGAAGTTTAGCAACTGTGAATTCCAACTTCAAGAGATTTCCTTTCGTGTCCATATTGACTATAAGGATGAAATATATCTTGATCCTTCTAATACAAGATCAATACAATAATTTCCAGCACTGACGAGTATAACTGAGGTACACAATTTTATTGGTTTAACGGTTTATTATCGTCATTTCATCCAGAATTTTTCCCGATTGGCTAACCCATTAATCAAGATCACAAATAAAGGCATTAAATTTGTTTGGGAAAAATAGTGTGAAGAATTTTTTGAAGAACTGAAGAGAATATTAGTCAATGATCCTATCTTTACTCTACCATTTGGGAAAGATGGGGTTGTTATTTATAATGATGCTTTAATGAAAGGACATCATTGTCTGATTATGCAGAATGATAAGTTTATTGCCTATGCATCACGACATCAAAAAATTCCTGAACAAAACTATCCCACTCATTATCTTCAGTTAGCAGCATTAATATTTTCCTTCAAGATATGGAGACTCTATATCTATTGTGAAAAAATTGAGATATATACTGAACACAAGAGTTTGTGGTATATTTTCTCATAGAAAGAACTCAACATGAGGTAAAGACGATGGCTTCAACTACTCAAGGGGTATGATTTCACTATAAACTACCACTCGGGGATGGAAAATAAGGTGGAAGATGCTTTGAGAAGAAATGATCATGGAGATTTTAACAAGATGAGAGTTTAAAGGGATCCTATGTTCATGGATCTAGTAAAGATGGATATGGGAATAATCATGGAAGTTGAAACATCAATACTTATTCAAATGGTTACCAGACTATATTTATTAAAAAGGATAAAAATTTCATAGACTGATGACGAAGAGTTTCAAAATAAAATTAATGCTGTGAATTGGGGGAGATTGATTGAATTCGTATATGAAAATATAATTTTTAAATTTGGGAAGAGACTTTGTGTTCCTGACATAATCGATCTAAAAAGAGAATTGTTGGATGATGCTCATAGCTCCAATTTCTATGCACACCATGGTAGCACTAAGATGTTTAGATATTTGAAGTAACATTTTTTGTGGGACACCATGAAGAGGGATATTGATGATTATGTGTCAAGATGTATGGTTTTTCAACATGTGAAGGTTGGAAGACAACATCCTAGAGGATTCTTGCAACCTCTCCCCATAATTGAGTAGAAATGGGATGATATTATGATAGAATTTTTAATGGGGCCACCAAATACTCCTAGAATACTGATGCAATATGGGGAATTATTGATCATATTCCTAATTTAGAACATTTTCTTGCTATATGATATAATTTACAAATTTAATGTTTAGCAATACTATATATTAATAAAGTTGTAAGACTTCATGGTGTACCCCTATAGATTGTTTCTGATCGTGATATTTTTTTAACATCAAGATTCTGGAAAAGTCTTCATAAGGCCTTGGATACTGAACTTCGTTTGAGCATTTCCCACCGCCCTCAAACTGATGGAAAATTAGAACAGACTATCAAAATCTTAGAAGACGTGTTGAGATCTTTCTCACTTGACATTCAAGGTATGTGGGATCAATATTTTCTTATGGTATAATGTTCCTATAATAATAAATTCCATTCAAGTATTCAGATGGCACCATATGAAGCGTTATATAGAAAGAGATGTCACACACCAACTTGTTGGTGTGATGTTGGTGAAAGAAAACTCGTAGGCCCAGAAATTGTTGGGGAAAAAATATAAAAGGTGAAGGTTATCCAAACCCACATCAAAGTATCTCAAAGTAGGAAAAAGAGATATTACAATAACCGAAAGAAATATTTGGAATTTCATGTTGGAGATCATGTTTTCTTGAAGGTATCTCCATGGAAGGATGTCATATGATTTAGTAAGAAGGGTAAATTATGTCCCAGTTACATCAGACCTTTCAAACTTTTATAAGGAATTGGAGTTGTAGCATACTGTTTGGAAATGCCTTTGATTTTCTCCAAATACCATGATGTGTTCCACATATCACTGTTGAGAAAATACATGCCTGACCCAACACATGTACTCACCTATGAAGAAATTGAACCAGAACTCGATTTGACTTATTGCGGGGATCCTATCAAGATTCTTCATACTAGAGAACAGGCGCTGAGATACTAGACGACACCTCTTGTAAAAGTTCTGTGGAGAAACCATAAGACGGAAGAGGAAATTTGGGAACACGAGGAACTAATGATGAAGAACCACTCAAATATTTTTATACATTACTATTTTAGAAATTTCAAGGATGAAATTATTTGAAGAAGGGAAGAATGTAACACCCCAAGCATCCATGGTACACTTCTCTTTGAATAGTATAATAGCTTGCGCTATACGCAACTTCAAGTTCTAGCACACCATGACCAATCAAACTAAACGTTATGAATAGTAATACCCACTTTTTGAAATCTTATAAATTTTATTTTTCAAAATGGAATTCATTTTTGTATTAATAATATCAAAATTATCATAGGGTGAATTTTTGGTATTTTTCTGAAAACTTTCAATTTTTGATGAATTGTGAAAAACACTGCATTATTGTTTAAAACCTACTTTTGATTTAAATAATTATTTATTTTATTTCAATTTTTTTGGTCAAAATATATACATAATACCTATATATTTTAATTGTAATTAATTGGAATCATTTTATAATAAAAATAGATGTATAAAATTTTATTGAAGATTTTAACATCTTTACCCACCTACTATGCACATTGGAAAATTTGTATAAAAAGTAATTTTCCTACTTCTTTCAATTGAATTTATAAAATCAGAGATATATGGTTTACATCAGAATGTAAAATTTGGTTCAATAGAATGATAATAATTTTTGGTGAATAGTAACTTTTGAATTTTATTTACCACCATTAAAAGTAAAAAGGGTAATTAAAGTTAAAAATGATATTATAATTACCATAACAGATGTCCTAATTCTATTGGATAAGTTTATTTGGAGCAAATTCAACATTAGGAATAAAATATTATCCTCTATAATCCACATGGAATAGACTAGGATATTTATTATTATTTTATTTAAAGAAGAGTTAAAAGTTTTAAATTAAAATTTTCATAACTGATACATTTTTAATATAGAATAATACATACGATAAACTAGACTGTAAATATTAATTATAAATATAAAAATATTTCCAACTAAATCGTATTTTATTTATAATTTTTAGACATTATATAATTAAATTTATTTATGACACAATGATGATGCAATAATTACCTTATAAATGAAAGATTAAAATAACTGATATTATAAAAATCTAAATAAATGTAAATTGAGACTTTTGATTCATTATAAACAAATTATAGGTTAATATAACATGTTTGTGCATATTTAATTATTTTTTTTTGAATTAATCATGTTTTGTGGACTTTCAAAAAAACCAAATACAAAATAGTGTCAAAATTGACATAAATGAGTTTTTAAAAACAAATACTATATAATTAAAAGCTATAATTTTCATAAAAATCTGAGTTTCTACCCAAGGACTTATATCATGATAGAAATGACATTAATTAACCACTTGGGGTTCTCTTGGATTTTTATAGTATGTTTACTAACCATTTATTATAATAATTATACAAGAATAAATGTTAAAAATTAAACTATTTTACTAACAGTTAAACCTAAAAGATATGGTTTCTATAGTGACCTAAACCTATCTAAACCTATTGGTTGAGAGGTTTTTGAACCAAACCCACCTTATCTTCGAAATAATTCCCTTTGGACCCATTATAAACCGAATATGATTGTATAAAAATATTTCAAGCTTTTCCTAAAGTGAACATCACATCTCTTAGAAAATGGTACATCCCCTTCTCTCAAAATCACACCTCCACATCCATTTGGATCGGCCAACCCTAGCTAAAATATATTCCCAAATACCATAAATTCAACTTATAATCCCTAATTTTATAATAAATCCAACCTATGGATACCTTTTGATCAAATCAAAAGGAAGCACCTGAAGAAGAGGTAATAATTTCATCAACCCTTTCAAAGTTCTTTCCTTCTTCCACTTCCACTTTCTTTGTTGTTTCAATACCAAAGTAATAACTACAATACGTTATACATACTGTGATTTTATTATCAATATGTTACAAACATATTCATTATTATATCTATCCTATGAATGACAACGTCACCGTACGTGTGTATGTACAGCTTACCATCTCCACGTCGTGGTGTAGTTTTTCATTCAACAGTTCATTATTTGGATGGGTATAATAATGAGTATAATTGACTTAAATAATAAATATAACATGTTAATGATTATATATATACTATATGATTTCAAAATCAATTGAATGGTATTGCCGCTCGTGTGTACATACAGATTACTGTCTCTACGAACGCGATGAGATTAATTTCCCATCGTAACCATTCAAGAATACTTTTTATTTTATGATTAAAAATAATGTTTAATAACTAAATATAAATCAATATATGAAAAAACATTCATCCTATCTATACCAAGCATGACTTACGTAACAAAACTTATAAAGGAAAACGAATCAGTTAACACCCGAAACAATGATACTACTGAAATATTATTAACAAAGTAATATTAGAGGATCATATATAATATCATATATATATGTTTCTTGTATAATTTAAAAACAATGATTTAACTATTATATAGGATTATAACATACACTCAACCAAGTAAAAGTACAAGGTAAGGGTTAATTTCACAACCTTTTTATTATCTGATGATGTTTATACATATGTATCTATAGGGACTTCATTATCATCCACATCTATGTATCTAAAAAATGTATTTAATTTTTTTTTTAATGTTTACTATACTATGGGTTAAAGTCATTTATATGTTTTTTTACTTTTTATAAAATGGTTTTAATGGACTGTTTTCATCACTTTCCAACCAAGGTACTTTATGACCTTTTCTACAAATTAAGGAAATATTTTTTTTAACTTATATGGTAGGTGCGGCTATTTTCCACCATTATAACACCTTCAAATATTTCCTTAAAAGATTATAAGAATATTAAAAAAAATAGTTTCCTTTTATAATTACTTTTCATTAAAATGATTTCAAAATGGAAAGTTATATTTCTCTCAAATTGTTTTGATTTCATCTATGTCAACTTATTTTGATGGATTTTATGCTTATTTGAAGTTGATTTATTATTATACAATCATCCATATTGTATTGAAGGTTTTGGGATGTGTTTGATTATTGATGTGATGTTATTATACCATTCATGGTTTATGGTTAAAGAATTGACATTTTATATGCCATTTTTAATATGAATTTTTATGTTATGATTTAAAATTTTTATATGAGGAATGAATTGGACTTAGTAAGTGATGGGTGGAGCCTACAATAGCTTCTCAATGCATCGGTAGGTCTCACAAGACAAACTAGTGTCTTGGATCAAGGTATTGACAGAATCTTATTTTTAGTCTTGGAACGAGGCTTTGACTATGTAGTTATGATGACCGACATTATGCATTCCATCATTATGAAATTAGCTATTGACATTACTCGTGATTATTCAACTATTATAATATCTATGTGAATTAATATATGGAATTATTTGACTTATCTTTTCCATATTATTCTGAATTTTGTTTTTAAAAGGATCTTGTTTTAGTCTTATACATTTCCTTAAATGTTTTTTCTTATTTATGATAGTTTCTACTATACTGTTATCCTTACTATGAATCTGAGCTCACCCCATTATTATGTTTTATTTTTCCCAGGATGTGAAGAAGTATATTATGACTGACCTGCAGGGATAGGCTAAGTGATATGGGTATATTATTTGGAGACATGATGTTGATTTTTCATTTCATCATGTGATGTAAAACTTATGTATGTATCTAGTACTTACATGCCTACTAAACTGATCGGACTTTCAGAACATGATTCCTTGTATCATGTCAACATTATGTAATAATTCACCATGTCTGGGTAACTAGGGTCATGGAATTATAGAGTATGGGGTGTCTCATAATATGTACATGAAATGTAAAATAAGGGGGTCATATAGATATATTTTTAAACATAAGTAATTGAATTTAGATTCTTAAAACAAAATAATTCCTTGAATGTAAATGAGGAGAGAGAAATCCCTTACAGAATTTCGGCATAGTAACAGGTGTACATGGGAGGAATTAATGAGAGAGAAATTGGTATATAATCATTAAAACATAATTATGGAATTAAGTGGGTGGTGAAAAATCATAATACCACATTTTTAATTGAAAATAAAATGGCCTAAAAATATAAATAAATATGGACAAAAATGAGAAATGAAGAAATACCTTACGAAATTTTGGCATGGTAACAGGTGTAAATGGGATGCATTAATGTGAGATAAATGTGTCTATCACCATTAAAACATAATTAGGGTTGTATTGGAGAGGTGTGAAATAATATCCCAAAATTCTTAATTTAAAAAAAAGTTATAACAACATAATGAAATTTGAAAATAAATGAGAGAGGAAGAAACCCCTTACTGAATTTCGGCATGATAACAAGTGTAAATGAGATTCATTAATGAGAGATAATGGTTTAACTAATAGTTGAAAAATAATTACTATAGTATGGGGGTAAAAAACAATACCCCACCATTTAAAATTGAAAATAAAAGGGCATAACAATATTAAGAAACTTGGCTAAAATGAGAAAGGAAGGAATCCCTTAGAAGTGTGATCCCAAAGGCTTGGGAGGGGCTTGAGAGAGTCTTTTTGAGAGCGTGGGGCACTGTGTGAGGATAATAGAGAGAGGAGGAAAGAGGATAGTCAAGAAAAAAGGCTTTTAGTAAAGAGTAATTGGGGGATTGTTTGGTTTTATATAGGAAAAGAGTGAAAATTCATTATTATTGAGGTTTTGGACACCACACATTAAACTAAACAAAACCACAAACCAAACCATAATTTTTTACCATTGTTTTTTCCAAAGAGGATTTGAAAGCATTATTTTATTATTCCAATGACATAAATTCTTAAAATATTAGTATTGCTTATGTGGAGGTGAGTCACACTCTCAAAGAAATCAGTTTAAAAAAGTTAAAATGTTTTAAATGTCTTGAAGGGTCCACTAAAGCTTTGTAAAATAAATCAGACAAACCTAAAATCAAATTATTTTAATTTTAAAACATAAATTTTCCAAACATAATGTTTATTTTATTTTATTAAATCAATATTGGGTCATTATGATGTCATTAAACACATTATATATTTAAATGGTATTTAATTTTTATCGAAGAATTCTAATATCTCATAAAATTATGAAAAATTCACTGTTAAATAATTATGATGTCCTGATTCCAAAAATAATATTCATTTTATGTTAATAATTTTCTAAATATGTTATTTTTAATTTTAAAATAGAATATTACATTTATAAAAAATTCACGGGTTTAGAAAAAAATAGCTTTCAAACCTAAATAAAAATCACAATTGTATTCATAATAATTATATGGTCATTTATATTTAATAAAAAGTAATATGTGACAATATTTTATTAAAATATTATTTAATTCAAAAATCCATTAATTCATAAAAAATTACTAAATATGCTATTTTTTCTTTAAAAAACAACTTACAAAGTAACAATAATAAAATGAATGTATATTCTTTATAAAAAAATAATGAACATAATAATAGTACTAGGGTCTCATTACCTAAACCCTTATAACACCCGCATAATAAACAAGGGTAAGGTGTGTGATGGTGACAGACTCTTGGGGTGCCTCAGATAAAATTGGTCGAGTGATAATCTCTATCAACTTCCACTTCTCCCATAGGCAGTTCCTTTCGAGCTTGATGTGTTGAAGCTCATCTTTGGCTTGGTCAAGAGAGAAGCCCAATGATGCCACCTCCTTTCTGATATTGGAAAAATGATCTTCACACATGTCAAGTCTATTGGGTGGGGCCAATGCTTCCATTGTCTGAGTAAATTGGATTTATTGAAGCCTTATATTTATACTAACCATGAAATCACTATTTAATGGATATATTAGTAATGATCACAATTCTTCATGACATTTTAGAATCCAAATACATAAAACCAAGGAAGTGAATATCTTATATAACTATCTTAAATAACAATAAATTAAATTATATCTTGATGAATTTTCATTAATAAAAGTTTGGGTCTTTACAATCTTCCCCCGACCCCATAATAAATTTATCACTCGAAATTTTCTTTTCCATCCCTAAAACATATGCAGGAAACACTGCTTCATTACATACTTTGATTCCCTTTTTTCTAATGTAAACATGTTGTCTCTCTACAACACCTTTATGCGGAGCATTGTCTTATTTTGTATATATTTTTCCTTATGATCAAAGATCTATATCATCTTCACTTCATAAGAGAGGTCATTCTCTAATGGTACCACCTCTAGATTGAGTACATGCAGTGGGTTATGTATGTTCTTTCTCAAGAGTGAAACATGGAATACATCATATACATGAGATAGGATAGGTGGGAGTGCTAGTCGATATGCCACTGCTCAAATGTGATCAAGGATTTCAAAAGGGCCGATGTACCATGGATTAAGCTTTCCCTTCTTACAAAATCTCATAACTCTCTTCCATAGTGATATGAAGAAGAATACCATGTCTCCGAAATCAAACATTAGGTCTCATTAATGATTATTATCATATCTCTTTTGCCGACTCTGAGTAGATTTATTATGTTGTCAATGGTCTTTACTTTCTCCACCATTTCTTCAACCATTTCTTGACCAATATGTTTTCGCTCCCCAAATTCATCCCAAAATGTCGGTGTTCAGCACCTCTTCCCATAAATGAATTCAGAATGAGCCATTTGGATGCTTAAGTGGACAATATTATTGTAAGAGAACTCAACTAGAGGATATGTTGATCCCATACTCCTTTTATATCCATTGAGATTACTCTCAAAATGTCCTCAAGTTTTTGGATAGTCCCCTCAAGTTGGCCATCAGTTTGAGGATGACAAGACGTACTGAAGTTCAGCTCAGTATTCAGATAATTTTGAAGGATCTTCCAAAACATATAAGTGAATCTTGTATCTCGATCAGATACAATAGATAGTGGTACTCCATGAAACCTTACCTCATCTCTGATGTATATTTGTGCCAGTTGATCCAACGATAAATCTTTCCAAATTTAAATGAAGTGTGTTGTATTTGTAAGACAATCTGAAAAACCTAGATTGCATTATTCCCATTGGATGTCTTTGGATGTCTGGTAAAAAAGTCCAAAGTTATGTTCTCCCATTTCTATGCTGGTATGGGTAATGGTTGCATCATCCCCTTATACTTCTTCCTCTCAAACTTCACTTGCTTTCATACCAAGCAATTTGATGTATACTTAGTGATCTCATTCTTCATGTTATCCCACCAATAATTCTCTCATAGATCTCAATAAATCTTTGTGTTTCCTTAGTGAATGGATAAATTCAAACTATGTGAATCATACAAAAGTTTTTTATTTAACTCTATATTTGATGGAATACATAATATTTGACCAAACCTCACAATTCCTTCTTCATTAACATTAAACTTTGACGATTTCCCTTTTTTGATAGTTTCCACTTTCTTTTGAATTCCCACATCATCCTTTTGAGCATCCATTAACCTTTTCAAAAGAGACATTTGAGTAATAATTTAAGAAAGGATTGATGATGTTCCCTTTTTTATGATTCCCATGTCCATATTAATCAAATATAAGGAGATTGGATCATTTTCAATTCTAATCAATGTTATAATTGTTGGGTCCTTTCTACATAGAGCATCATCCACCTTGTTCGATTTTCCAGGGTGGTAATGGATTGTGAAACCATAGTATTTGATCAGATCTAACCATCTTCATTGGCACATGTTTAACTCTTTTCATGTGATTATATACTTGAAGATTTTGTGGTCTGTATATATTTTACACTTCTACCCAAAGAGTTAATGATGCCAAATTTTTAAAGTGATGATCACTATATCCAACTCCAGATCATGTGTTGGATAGTTTTTCCCATGAAAATTCCATTTACCTGAATCATATGCAATGACTTTGTCATTTTGCATCAACACAAAACTCAAGCCCTTCTTCGAAGCATCCCTAAATACCAAAAAAAGTTCTCTACTTATAGGTAGTGTGAGCATGGACATAGTGATAAGCCTCTTTTTCAACTCCATGAATCTATCTTCACATTCATCATTCCAATAAAACTTGACTCCCTTAAGAGTGAGCTTGGTAAGAGGTCTTGATAAATGTGAGAAATTTCTCCCAAATCGGCGATAATGTCCAGCTAACCCTAAGAAGATACAGATATCTATCACCGATGTAGGCCTCGGCTATCACTCAATTGCAGCTATCTTAGAGGGATCCTTAGATATCTCATTACTTGTGATGATATGACCCAATAATGAGACATCCTTCAACCATATCTCACACTTGATGTACTTTTCATGGAGTTTATCTTTTCACAAGGTCTCTAGTACTATTCTTAGATGTTCCTCATGATCCAACATGGTTTTGGTGTATATTAGAATATTGTCTATAAAGACTACCACAAATTTGTTGAGGTAATCTTCAAAGACTCAATTAATCAAGTCCATGATGATTTCTAGAGAATTAGTGAGTCCTAAAGGAATTACTATGAATTCATAGTGCTCTTACCTTGTATGAAAATTATCCATGGGGATATCCTATTTCATCACCCTTAATTGGTAATATCCCAACCGCAAATCCACCTTAGAGGAGTATTTTTCTCCATGTCGCTGATCAAACGAGTCATTAATTTGGGGAAGTGGATACTTTCTATTTATCATGATTTTGTTGAGGTGAAGATACTAAATTCAAAGGTGCATTGACTAGGCCTTCTTTATGAAGAATAGGATTGGAGCACTATCACCATAATGGCTATTCTATATAGAGTCATATATATTGGAAATACCATAGGTATAAGGTCAATTGAGAATTCAACATCTCTTCAAGGAGGAAGACCAGTGAATTCCGTAGGAAACACTTCAGTGAATTCCCTCAAAATAGGAATGTCTTCAAGGATGGTTGCTTCTTTAGACTCAATCATCTGAGCAAGATATGAATTCCTATAAGGAAATAATATCTATTCTTAAGATGACAGTGATGAGGATGATTCATCATCCTCCATGAACTTGTATAGAATTTGGGGTTGATTTTCCATATGAAGAGTGATTTACATCTCACAACTATTTACGTTGGATCTATATAATAAAGTCAATCCATTCTGAGAATTGCATCAAATTATACCCTAGGGAGTACAAGGTTCTTTGTGAAGTTCATATGAAAAATTGTGATAGGGGAGGAGTTATATTAATGGGTTGTAATGATTTCCCCATTTTCCGTACTCACCAAAATCTTTACATCCATGATTTGTGGTGGTGTTGGGATTGTTCTACTAATATTTAGATATATAAAAGGATCCATAGAACCAGAATCAGAATGTATGTTCACTATTCTTGAATGAATAACTTGCGTACCTATCACCAAATTGTTGTCGAGGTTAACTTCGGAGGTAGTGATGGTAAAACATCTCCCTTACTGTGTTGGAGGTCACTGGTTTCCTCAGAAAACCCATGGATTAGGGAACCAGTTTGAAAAGTTCCCTAGTTATTTGTAGTTGAAGCACTGAAAAATGCGTTGAAGTTTGAACAGAGTGTTCCACTCCTCTGTCGTAGTCGCATGTTTTTCTTATCGGCAGTTAATATCCTGCTTCCCTTCTCTTCCACACCTAAAGCATTAACTCACCCCATTTAGTAAATTTCATGGGTGCTTCTTTCCACACCTTTGGAAAGTGGGGGGATGGAGTTTCTTAGCATTGTTATATTTATCCATCAGAATACTATAATTGTAGTCTAAATTACGCTCCTTATCCCCATGATACCCCTGAGATTTACCGATCTCCATTTCAACTTTGAGGGAACATCAGAATTTTTTTACAGCTCTCAAAGTCACGGATCTCTAGGGATTTCAATAAGCTAGGTTTTAACCCACCAAAAAAGCAATCAACCTTACTTTCGGGGGAAATGACAAAGATGGAGACGTATCATGAAATCCTGGTAATTTTTTCCTTGTACTCTATGATAGATTCGCTATCTTTTTTCTTGAGGTAAAGGAAGTCCCTTTCTATCTTAAGTCAGAGGGTTCCCAGAAAATATTTATAAAAATATATATTTCAGAAATCCATCAATTCCAATGCTTTGATCTCCTCCTCAGGCTTCGTATTTTTTAGAAATATCCACCATTGATCAGCTTCACCCTCTATATAATAAGAAACTAGAAGAATATTTTCTTGTTCAAATCATTGAAGGACATAGAAGATATTTTCAATGGATTTGATACATTATTTGACGATTAAGGGATCATATGATCCATTAAAAGTAGGAGGCATTTGTCTCATTGAAACTCTCGATTGAAACATGTTATTTCTTGGGGGGGGGGGTTGAATTTTCCTATTAACCAATATTTCTATTCAAAACATGAGTTAACTGAGAGATTAAAGTGACAAAGATCTCCATTCCCGCACCCATAATATTGGTCATCTCATTAGAATAGTCCTCACATTGATCTTCACATCGGTTGTTAGCCCAATTCCTCCAATTACCAGCCAGTAGATGGAATAAAAGGAAAATTTTGGGGTAATACAATAAGGGGAACCCAGTGACAAAAATGAATAACTTATAAATTAATTTTATTTCCTTAAGTAATGAATTTATAGGCTTCAATTGATGTTATCCATTATATAATTCCCAACATATATTCTTAGGAGCACTTTTTTTATTCCCTTAATAATGGTTTTTTCTAAGCTTATGAGTTTACCATAGAATATCCCCCATGAGTTTCATGACCATGAGTGCAACAAGGCCCGTTGTCATTTATTGGGAACCCCAGGTCACATCCGAAACTCCTTGTTGAAGTTTTCAATCCTAGGTACATCTGTGCCAGACCCACCTCTACGTACTCGTATCCAAATGGGGATGTATTTTCATGATAAACTACTTAGTAAATACTCACAAAAATGTAGGGATTTTTTTATTATACTTATTATTATCTCTAAGGCTTCATTAGGGTTTTCTAATCCCAATCCCAGATGTAACTAAACCTGCCTATGATACCAACAATAATAACCTTGCTTTTTATTACAAACATAAAAATGATTTATTATATAAAATATTCACATGATAAAATATTGAATATCAAGATGTTAAAAAATCATTGGGGCTTAGTAACATTACATAATGACTTAAAACATGAAATACAATAGATTTATTGAATACTTCCTTTATATGACAATTATATTCCCTCATGCATCGCATTGCATGGGATAACCAGAGGACATGAATAAGAAAAGGGTGAGATATAAAGCCAAGTAAGGGAGTAAACAATTGATAACATGAATAATATAGTACATGTTAAAAAATATTCCTATCAAAGGATGATAGGAGAAAGACGAACATAAAGTCATGATGTCGCATGATTATCATAACATGGAAATGTGGCAGCAACACTTAATAGGGTATTAACATGAGCCAATGATCATTGCACATGGAGAATGTGTAAACCTGAATTAAACTTTAATTAGTATGAGTAAAACCACATTTAACTTGATTTATCATGATACTAATCTTTACCCAATGAATTGGGGTGCAATCAGGGAACACCCTTCTTAAACATTCTATTTCACGCACAAGTGTTCCACATGGATCATACAGCATGGAATCATTAAAGATCATAATTTATTCCATGATAATGTAATGTTGAATTTATACATGAGACAATATAATAAATAAGTAAACCTTTATAAAGGTGAATACCATTTATAGAGAAATGGGCATAGTATTCACGACACAATGACTTTGGCATGGAATATTATGGTGCAATTTCGGCAGCATAATGGCGTGACATAGGAATTCATAAAAATAGTTGATGAGAGAGAAAGGGGTGTATCATATTATTTAAATGAAATATAAATTAAGAGGTTCATATGGATACATTTTCCAACATAAGTAATGTAATTTTTATTCATTAAAAAATAATTTCTTGAATGTATATGAGGAGAGAGAAATCCCTTACAAAATTTTGGCATAGTAACAGATGTACATGGGAGGCCTTAATGAGAGAGAAAGGGGTCTCTCATCATTAAAACATAATTTGTTAAGTTTGGGAGAGTTGAAAGATCATACCCCATAAATTTTAATTGAAAATAAAAGGTTATAAAAACATAAAAAAATTTGGACAAAAATGAGAATGGAAGAAATCCCTTATGAAATTTCTACATGTTAAAGGGTGTACATGGGATGAATTAATGAGAGAGAAAGGTGTCCTTAATCATTCATAAATAATGAGGGAAGTATAGTGGAGGTTCTAAATCATACCCTAATGTTTGTAATTGAAAAAATGTTATAACAACATAATGAAATCTGAACAAAAATGAGAGAGGAAGAAATCCGTTATAGAATTTCAGCATGGTAACAGGTGTATATAGGATAAATTAATGGGAGAGAAAGGTGTATATAATCATTTAAACATAAGTAAAGAAGTATGGGGGTGGTCTAAAACCATAACAGAACATTTAAAATTGAAAATAAAAGGGCATAAAAATATAATGAAACTTGGATAAAAAGAGAATGGAATGAATCCCTTACTTGGAAGTGTGATCCCAAATGCTTGGGAGGGGATTGAGAGAGGATTATTGAGAGATTTAGGATGAATGGGAGGATTATATAGAGGGGATGGAAGAGTTTGGTCTAGATCCCAAGGATTTGAGTGAGGATAAAGTGGGATCTTGGGTGGGTTTATATAGGAAAATGGAGGGAGTTGTTTTATTATTTATGTTTTAGACACCACACATTAAAATAAACAAAACCACAATCCAACCCGTGGTTTTTGCCAATGTTTTTTTCATAGGGGAGTGGAAAGCATTATTTTATAAATCCAATGGTCGAACTTCTTAAAATATTAGGCTTTATTATGTGTAGGTGAGTCACACTCTCAAGGTAATCAATTTAAAAAGTTAAAAGGTTTTATAAGTCTTGAAGGGTCCACTGATGCTTTTTAAAATAAATCAAACAGACCTAAAATCTCATCATTTTAATGGTAAAATATAAATTTTACAAACATAATTTTTATAGTATTTTATTACATCACTATTGGGTCATTATGATGTCGTAAAACACATTATATATTTAAATGATATTTATTTTTTACCCGAAAATTCGACTGTCTCAGAAAATTATGGAAAATTCACCATTGGATAAAATTGACATAATGATTCCAAAAATAATATTAAATTTATCTAAATAATTTTCTAAATATTTTAATTTTTAATTTTAAAATAAAAACTGACATTTATAAAAAATCCATTGGTTTTGACAAAAATTGCTTTCAAACCATAATAAAAATTACAATTGTATTGATAATAATTATACAGTCATTTATATTTAATAATAATTAATTTAGTAAATATATTTTATTAAAATATTATTTAATTCAAAAATCCATAAATTCATCAAAAATAGAAAAAAATACTATTTTTCATTAAAATCAATTTACAAAGTACAAATAATATTGTTAATGTATATTCTCGAAACATAAATTATAGAGACCCAAGTCTTGACGTACATGGAAATTACATTACTTTTGTGGAATACTTAATACATAATGAAAATAGACACACAAGGACCGTAATAGTTTAGTGTCTTTGGAAGCTCAGAAAATAATCTTCTTGTCGTGGTGAAAGATCTTCATTATCTCCCATAAAGATCTTCCCCTTTTTGTTTTCATACCTAAAACCTTTCTTTAAATCCTGTGGAAAAGAAAACATATAAAGGGTGAGCTCAAATACTCAGTAAGGGTAAGCATAGAGAACATAAAACAATCCATAAATATTTGAATGCAGAAACTTGAACATAAAATCTAAACATCAAAATCATGAGAAACAACATAATTCTTGGAAGTACACAAAGTACAGATCATAAAGGAACATTAGTCATGATAAACTAGCATGGTAATAAAACATGAAATTGTTGCATCCATTAAGTACATGTTATGATTTCCATAGTAGCCAATGCATTGCTGGAAAGAACATCTTAGTAGACAAAGTCCCATTCTAAGTCGAGTTCACTCCTCATTCCAGTCCTTTAACACTAAACCAGATTAACTTACCGTTCGAGCCATTTCAATCTCATGAGATATAAATATTTACCCAATTCATTGGAGGTAAATATAGGTCCCACCCATCCCATAATGAAACAATTATTATGTGTGCCACAAAATTATAAATCATACATCATAGCATAACCCATATAATAAAAAAGGGATTTTTAAACATCGTTCCATCAGAACATAATCCATATAAGATAAAAGGACATCATAAAAATAATTCCATCATAACATAATCAAATCAATTTATTAATAGGGATAGAAATATAACCCTATATTATCTTAGATGGAAAATAATTTTGATAAAACACTTGAACTCCATTTTTGAGGAAAATATCCTTTCTTCTTCAAAATCATTTTCTTTTCACAAAATGCAATAAAATTGTAAAAGAAAAGGGCTTTGATGAAAATAATAATAAAATCTATTAGAAGGCGATTCATGAAAATTAGGCATTATGAGACTGTAAAAACCCGTTCACGCCGTATAAGTTAAAAATAACATTATCCATGTAGTTTTGACGGAAAAGTCAAAAAGTTCCTCGTGTGGTAAACGAAAGTAAGATTTCTTTCATAACATGTGGTAAAATTTAAAAAATGGTTAAAAAGTCCATTAAACATACAAGAAAATATTTTTAGAAAACTGGGACATGGATGATAACAAAAACCCTAGTAAATACTTACGAATAAACAATCTCGGATAAAAACGAGATTGGAAAAGTTATCCCTTAACTTAGGTCTGATATGCTTCATACGTATTAGAACCTCCTGTATAATGATTTAAATATTGTCATTGACTTAATACAGAATCATATTCATTTGTATGATGTCATAAATGGTTCACATATGAATTTATATTACCGGTTCTTTTGTAAATTCTATGTTAAAGCAGCGTTTTGGGTAAAATTGTTTTATTTATCGTACGTGTTTGGACTTGTTGTTCTTGATAATATTACTTATATCCCGATTTAATTAATTCCAGAATGTAAAAAATGATTTATATAAAATATATATTCAGTATATACATTTATATATGATATATCAATAAATGGAATGAAATACACCATTCATGGAGATGGTAGGTCGTATGTACGCATGATCACTGTTTTCGTTTCCTTATTGAATTGAATGGAATTAAGTAGATGACATACATATATATATATATACATAATTACAGTATCATTATTAAGTCATATATTTCATGATTACTTATTATATATACTTTATAATCATTCATGAATGGTTAACATGGAGAATGAATCTCATCGCGTTGTGGAGACGGTAGTCCGTACGTACGCACGAGCGATGATACCATTTCCATGACTGTGGATTTGTATTGAAGTGTATGTATAATATTTCAGAATCAATATAACATTACAATAATCATATATAGTTATTTATTTACACCATTATACCCATCCAAGTAAGGTGGTGGTCGAAAACAAATTACACCACGGTGTGGAGACGGTACTCCTTACATACACACGCGTGGTGATTTCGTTTTCCATAGGATGGATAGAATGGGAAATAGGGTTGTTTCATATTTATAATAACATATCAGTAAATAATTAATACTGATGTTATTACTTTATAATAATACAACTAAAGAAGAAGAATTTGAAGAAGAAAGAAATTTGAGAGAATCAGAAGAAGAGATTACCTCTTCTTCGACACACCTCCTTTAAGCATCCTCTTATGGAAGTAGAGTTGGTCTTTTGAGAAGACCAGAACCACCAGAATCTTTATAGGGAAGTGGAGAAGAGAAATTGGCAGGGGTTGGCCGAGCTGCAATGCTCAAAAGGATGTGAAGAGAAGAGGGAAGGGTGCCCTTTTTATAAGGGAGGAGAGGGGCACCTTTGAAAAAACATAAAATATTATTTTATAATATAGTCATATTCGGTTTATAATAGCTCCAAATTGATTTATTTATAAGATAAAGTGGGTATTGGTCTAAATCCTCTCAACCAATAGATTTTATACAATTTTATGTTACAATTGTAACCTTATCATTTAGATTTAACTCTAAGTTAAATAATTTAACTTTTACCGTGTCTTCTTTATTTCTTACACTATATGGTTAATGAACTTACAATAACAAGCCAAATGAACCCCAAGTGGTTCATTATTAATATATATATCTTTAGTTAAGTCATTTGTCAAATCCTTTGATTTTTAGGAATAAAATAACAATTAATAATATAATATTTGTTTTAAAAACAATTTTAAGTCAATTTTGACACTATTTTGTAATTGATTTTTTTGAAAATCATAACAGCATGATTAGTTCAAACACAGTTAATTAAATCAATACTAACATGTCATATTAACCTATAAAATTAGTGTAATTAATAAAAAGTCTCAAATTACATTTATTTGGGTATTTATAATATCAATTATTTTAATATTCATTTATTTAGGAAATTACTACATCCCCATTGTGTCATAAATAACATAAATTATTTAATGTCTAAAAATTATAAATAAAATACCACTAGGTAGGAAATCATTTTATATTTCTAATGAAAATTTATAGTCGAATTTATATTATGTATAATCTTATATTAAAAATTAATTATTTATTAAATTCTGATTTTACCTATTTTAACCCTTCTTTAAATAAATTAATAATAGAAGTCCTAATCTAATCCAAGTGGACCTAAATGGTCATATATTATTAATAAGGTTGTTTTTGGTCGAATTAAACTTATCCAATAGAATTAGGATATGTTTTAGGGTAATAATATTATTATTTTTACCCTTAATTATCCTATTTACTTTTAACAGTGGTAAATAAAGGTAAAAAGTTATTATTCACCAAATATTTTTTTCATCTCATTGAACCAAATTTTAGTCCTTTATATTAACCGTGTCTCTCGGATTTTCTAAATTCCACTCACATAAGGGTAAAATTAAGTTTTATGTGAATTTCCAAATTCTCCTAGGAGGTGGGTAAAAGACGGTGAAATGTTCAATAAAATTTTTATATATCTAAAATTATTATAAAATAAATCCAATGAATTAAATTGAAATTATAAAGGTATTATGTATCAATTTTTACCTAAAATAAATTTATGTAAAATAAATAATTATATAAATAAAAAGTCGGTTTTTAAATAATAACCCAGTGTTTTCACTATTCATCAAAAATTGAATATTTTCAGAAAAATAAAAAAAAAATTCACCCTAGGATAATTTCGATATTCTGAATCCAAAAATGAAGTCCATTTCAATAGATAAAATTTATAAAATTTTAAAAAGTGGGTTTTACTATTCATAACGGCTAGTTTATATAACATATCGTTGTTTAGTGAAAATCGGTATTGCGTACAACACATGCTATCGTGGAAGGTCGCGATTGCGTTTAATGAAAGCCAAGTCATGGATGCATGTAGTGAAATCACCTTTTGGTGTACAGTAAAACACAAGACATCAATAAAATTAAAATAATGATTTTCATAAAATCTCAGGGTGTTACATTCTACCCCCCTTAAAATGAATTTCTCCCTCGAAATTCGTCGGGGTTATAAATGGTTTACTACTCGAAAGATTCTTTAATAAAAACCCACATCGTAAAAAGGAATACCAAAAACAATCTTTAAAAACCAAATAATGAAACATAACGGTTACCCAAATTAACTAATCACTAGGATTCCACATATGAGAACATAGGTGAAAATATGGATATGGAAGAGAAATCTAACAATCATGTTCTGATGAAGAGTGGTAGAGAACATGACTATGAAAAAGCCAACAATAACAAAGACATATATTTGTGATGATCTAAGGTACCATCTTATTCATCGGATATAAGGGTACGAGGACAACATTTTTGGTTTTCAAGATCATTTCCCTAAAGTTGAAGAAATTGGAATTAGAAGAAATACTTTCTTGATTTTTGTACAGTCTCACCGTTGGTCGTTCCTTGGACAATTTCCACTTCATCTCATAAAGAAATGAAGTTGAATTTGTCATTAGTGAAGTGTTAGCAAATCATGTGATATAATGATGGGTCATTCCATCTGTCTCAAACAAAAGGTTAGAAAAAGTTATCAAAAATACATTAGTCCATCTATAGTGAGATTAATCATATATGGTTCCTAAAATGGACTTACACTTCATATATCATACTGCTTAATATAATAAAACTGGTTTCTACAAAACATGGAATTCTTATAGGCCAGTGGTAGGTGATAAAGGCCTATCGCACTTCAGTTGTGGGCTCGATTCCCACAACCTTGTCCGACGCGACGGGTTGTCGCCTATCCTGCAGGTTGTCCTTTTTGTAAAACTACATTATTATAAATTTCCATAAATAATATCAAAAAAGTTCTATCCTTAAACAATACTAACTTATGTACAACGTAATCCATTCCAATCTTTAGGCTTATCCAAAATACTGATGTCCAATCTCATATTATAGTGACACTGATTACCAGAGAGTTCATATAACAAGAATGTTAATACCGTCGTTAATCCCCGTATATCATAAGATATGTATTTTCGGTCACATTCCAAACATTCTAAGGCCTTAATAATGTATTCTCTTGAAAAATGAATACCCATTGAACCTTAGTGAAAACATGAGTGCTGTCAAAAGTTAACTGTTTCCACATACCAAAATCCCAAAATTCATGTATACTCAAACCATGATATCACTTAGTCCTTATAAAAATCATGAGCTCATGAATACTATCAAACATATTATTTCCCCCTTATCCCTTCATTATGTGCATATCATATTCTTTCCAAAAATATCTGAATAACCTTTCATGGTTACCAGTACCATTCAACCTATACATTCAAATACATTAGAAAAAACAATTGTGTAACAATCCCTAGATGTTTCTTTATTCCACATTACCAATAAATTACCTATACAACATAACTCTTTATAAACATACAATAATTCCACTACCTTATTAAACCATTGACCAAGATTCAACACTTCTTTCATCTCATATATCATTTGTAGCCTCCTCATCGTCATCCACATAAATACTACCCAGATGGCCATACTGATTATCTTCATGAGATTTTCCCTTAGGGCATTGGTTTGCATAATGCCTATACATTCCAAATTTATAACATCTAATCGTTGTTGATGTTGTAGCAATACCATTATCCTTTTCCATGGTGTTAACTGAACCTTTTCCTTTTCACTTACTGGATTTGTGTCCTTTTCCGCACCCAAAGTATCTTCTAGTTCCTTTGAAACATTCTCCTTGATGCCTCTTCCCACATGATTTACATGATAGAAATTGAACTTTCCTTCCTCTATGATCATCATGAAACTCTATATTTCTCTTATTAGCTGAGTCGGGAAACTTAACAAAGTTGAGATTATTGACCATATTATGAGATTTTTGATTAGGCATAATAACGATATGTGGACCTCCAGATCCAATTTCATTCGGTTTCCCATGAAGAATATCATTCCATTGTCCATAATATCCTCCATTATGGTGAATCTTCTCATTCGTAGCCATTTTCTAAAACCCAAAAAAATAGTGTGAGAGGCCAAAATCATATTCAAGGGAGATTACCTTCAATATCTTACATCTTAGGTTAAATTCTAAGATCGTTTCCATAATTTTAGGACTATAATTTATACTTATACTTAACCTTAGGGACATCCCGTGAAATACCTTATAAATATCTCTAGGGATCTCACTAAAGTTTTTGCATCCTAGTTTCCAAAGGTTTACTAAACCTTTCCTCTAATACCAATTGTAGAGACCCAAATCTTGACGGACATGAACATTATATTACTCTTGCGGAATACTTAATACATAATGAAAACAGAAAAACAAAGATCGTAATAGTTTAGTGTCTTTGGAAACTCGAAAAATAATCTTCTAATCGTGGTGAAAGATCTTCAACATCTCCCATAAAGATCTTCCTCTTTTTGTTTTCTTACCTAAAACCGTTCTGTAAATCCTGGGGAAAAGAAAACATATAGAGGGTGATCTCAAATACTCAGTAAGGGTAAGAATAGAGAACATAAAACAATCCATAAAAGTTTGAATGAAAAAACATGAACATAAAATCTGAACATCAAAATCATGAGCAATGACATAAATCATGGAAGTAGACAAAGTATAGATCATAAAGGAAAATTAGTCATGATAAACTAGCAGGGTAATAAAACATTTAATTGTGGCATCCATTGAGCACATGTTATGATTTCCATAGTAGCCAAGGCATTGCTTCCAAGACCATCTTAGTGGACAAAGTCCCATTCTAAATCGAGTTCACTCCTCGTTCAAGTCCTTTAACACTGAATCAGATTAACTTACCATTCCAGCCATGTATATCTCATGAGATATAAATCTTTACCCAAGGGAGATATAGGTCCCACCCATCTCATAATGAAACCATTCTTATGTGTGCCACAAAATCATAAATCATACATCATAGCATAACCCTTGTAATAAAAATGGTATTCATAAACATCGTGCCATCATAACATAATCCATATAAGATAAAAGGACATCATAAAAATAATTCCATCATAACAAAATCAAATAAATTTAAAAATAGGGATAGAAACAGAACCCTATATTATCTTAGATGGAAAATAATTTTGATAAAACACTTGAACTCCATTCTTGAGGAAACTATCCTTTATTCTTCAAAAGCATTTTATTTTCACAAAATGCCATACAATTTTAAAAGAAAATGGATTTGATGAAAATATTCATAAAATATTTTAGAGGAAGATTCATGAAAATTAGGCGTTATGAGACTGTAAAAATCCATTCACGCCGTATAAGTTAAAAATAACATTCTCCTCGTACTTTTGTCTGAAAATTCAAAAAGTTCCTCGTGTGGTAAACAGAAGTAAGATTCCTTTCATAACATGTGGTAAAATTTCAAAATTGGGTAAAAAGTCCATTAAACATACATGAAATTATTTTTAGAAAATAGGGACATGGATGATAACAAAAACCCCAGTAAATACTTACGAATAAACAATCTCGGATAAAAACGAGATTAGAAAAGCTATCCCTTACCTTAGGTCCGATATGCTTCATACGTATCCAAACCTCCTGTATAATGATTTAAATAATGTCATTGACTTATTATAGAATCATATTCATTGTTATGATGTCATAAATGGTTCACTTATGACTTTATATTACTCGTTCTTTTGTAAATTCCATGTTAAAGCAGCATTTTGGGTAAAATTGTTTTATTTATCATACATTCTTGGACTTGTTGTTCTTGATATTATTACTTATATCCCGATTTACTTAATTCCAGAATGTAAAACATGATTTATATATAATATATATTCATTATATACATATATATATATATGATATATCGATAAATGGAATGAAATACACCGTTCATGGAGACGTTAGGCCGTACGTACGCTTGAATGCTGTTTTCGTTTCCTTATTGAATTGAATGGAATTAAATAGATGAAATACACACACATATATATATATACATAAATCCAGTATCATTATAATGTAATATATTTCATGATTACTTATTATATATACTTTATAATCATTCATGAATGGTTAACATGGAGAATGAATCTCATCGCGTCGTGGAGACGGTAGTCCGTACGTACACACGAGCGATGATACCATTCCCATGATCGTGGAATTGTATTGAAGTGTATGTATAATATTTCAGAATAAATATCACATTACAATAATCATATATAGGTATTTATTTACACCATTATACCCATCCAAGTAAGGTGGTGGTCGATAAAATATTACACCACGGCGTGGAGATGGTATTCCGTACGTACACACGCGCGGTGATTTCGTTTTCCGTAGGATGGATAGAAGGTGGAATATGGTTGTTTCATATTTATAATAACATATCAGTATATAAGTAATACTTATGTTATTACTTTATAATTATATATCTAAAGAAGAAGATGTTGAAGAAGAATGAAACTTGAGAGAATCGGAAGAAGAGATTACCTCTTCTTCGACGTACCTCCTTTAAGATTCCTCTTATGGAAGTAGAGTTCGTCTCTTGAGAAGACCAGAACCTCAAAAATGTTTCTAGGGAAGTGGATAAGGGAAATGGGCAGGTGTTGGCCGAGCTTCATGGCTCAAAAGGGTGTGAAGATAAGAGGAAAGGGGTTCCCTTTTTATAAGGGAGGAGAGGGGCACCTTTGGAAAAACTTAAAATATTATTTTATAATAAAGTCATATTCGGTTTATAATAGATCCAAAATGACTTATTTAAAATATAAAGTGGTGATGGGTCGAAATCCTCTAAAATAATAGATTTTAGACAAGTTTAGGTTACAATATTAACCTTATCATTTATATTTAACTCTAAGATATATAATTTAACTTTTTCCGTGTCTTCTTGTTTTCTTACAAAATATGGTTAATAAACATACAATAACAAGCCCAACGAACCCCAAGTGGTTCAGTATTAATATATATATCCTTATATAAGTCATTTGGATGAAACTTATATTTTTATAATAAAATAACAATTAATAATATAATATTTGTTTTAAAAACTATTTTATTTCAATTTTGACACTATTTGGTAATTGATTTTTGTGAAAATCATAACAACATTATTATTTAGAAAAAAGTTAATTAAATCAATAATAACATGTCATATTAACCTATAAAATTAGTGTAATTCATAAAAAGTCTCAAATTACATTTATTTGGGTATTTATAATATCAATTATTTTAATATTTCATTATTTCGGTAATTATTACATCACCACTGTATCATAAACAACATAAATTATTTAAGGTATAAATTTTTTAAATAAAATACCATTCGGTAGGAAATATTCTTATCTTTCTAATGAATATTTATAGTCGAATTTATCTTATGTATAACCCTATATTAAAAATTAATTTGTTATTAAACTTTTATTTTAACTATTTTAACCCTTCTTTAAATAAATTAATAACAAATTTCCAAATCTAATCCAAGTGGACAAAAATAGTCATATTTTATTCCTAATGTTTTTTTGGTCGAATTACACTTATCCAATATAATTAAGACATGTTTTAGGGTAATAATAATATCATTTTTACACTTAATTACCCTATTTACTTTTAACAGTGGTAAATAAAAGTAAAAAGTTACTATTCACCAAATACTATTTTCATCTCATTGAACCAAATTTTAGTCTTTGATATTAACCGTGTCTCTCAGATTTTCAAAATTCAACTCACAGAAGTGGTAAAATTATGTTTTATGTGAATTTCCAAATTCTCCTAAGAGGTGGGTAAAAGACGGTGAAAAGTTCAATAAAATTTTTATATATCTAAAATTATTATAAAATGACTCCAATGAATTACATTGAACTTATATAGGTATTGTGTATCAATTTGGACCTAAAATAAATTTAAGTAAAATTAATAATAATTTAAATAAAAAGTCAGTTTTTACATAGTAACCCAGTGTTTCAACTATTCATAAAAAATTGAATGTTTTCAGAAAAATACCAAAAATTCACCCTAAGCTGATTTCGATATTCCGAATCCAAAATTGAAGTCCATTTCGAAATATAAAATTTATAAAATTTTAAAAAGTGGGTATTACTATTCATAATGGCTAGTTTATATAACATATCGTTGTTTAGTGAAACTCGGCATTACGTACAACACACGCTATAGTGGAAGGTCGTGATTGTGTGTAACACAAGACAAGTCAGGGATGCATTTAGTGAAAGCTCCTTTTGGTGTAGCGTACAACACAAGACATCAATAAAATTAAAAATTATATTTTTCATAAAATCTCGGGGTGTTACAGAAATAATGTAAATAATCATAGTACAAGGGTCTTGTTACATAACCCATTATAACACCCGTATAAGACCGAAGGGTAAGGTGTGTGATGGTGACAGACTCTTGGTGTGTCTCAGATAACATCGCTCAGGTGGTAATCACTATCAACTTTCACTTCTCCCATAGGGAGTTCTGTTCCAGCTTAGCATGTTGAAGCTTAGCTTTGGCTTGGTCAAGATAGAAGCCCAATAACGCCACCTCCTTTCCGAGTTCTGAGAAATGCGATTCTTACAGAGAAATTCTACTTGATGAGGCCATCACATCCTTTGTCTGAGTAAATTGGATATGTTAAAGCCCTATATTTATACTAATAATGTTATCACTGTTTAATGACTATATCAGCAATGATTACAATTCATAATTGTATTTTAAAATAAAAAAAACATAAAACCAATTAAGTGCATATGTTATATATCCATATTACATAGTAAGACATTTAATTAGATCAAGGGTAATTTTCATTAATAAAATATGGTTCGTTAATGAATAGATAATGGAAAGAGACCTTCTTCATCTAGTACTTGAGTGCTATTGGGGCTGGAGAGCATGAGACCAAGATGAGGATTGCGATGCTGTTGGAGTATACTAATTTCTGTACATTGATTTTAGTGTTATATTTACAGCATTGTGACATGTTTTTCTAATTTCCAAGATACACGTGACATGAATTAATTATTTATATATGATGTTTTTGTTTATACTATCTGTCTTCCTCTATTTATTCTTGTTGTGTGGTAATACTACTTATGCTACTATTTACTATTTTTTAAACTCTGTTACTCTACTTGTGAGGGAATAGTTTCCCCACTATCACACTCAAGGCCCTCACTACTATTCGATAGCCCCTGTCATCCAAATTCTCGAGAACTTGGTAGGAAGTTTTCTCCATTCAGATTTGAGAACCAGTTCAGTATGCCACATGATTTCTCCGCAAGTCTATGTTGAATTTGATTTTTCAAGATCACTATTCGGATGGATTTTATTTCAGTAGGAGATTAATTTTGTTGGTAGTAACTAGTTGTGTTTGAGTGTTGGATGCACTTTTTTATGTTGTGTCTCCACCTTGGGAACCTGTCCCATTCCTACTGTCGCAGAGAAAGGAAAGGCCAAGGGGGTTATGGTTTCGGTGATCCTCCCCCTAGGCAAGGATGTGATCGTGGATGGGTCTGGAGATGATGAAGGTGTCACACAATTAGGGGCTGACCACACTGCCTCTATTTATTTTGGGCTCCTATGTGAGGAAGCATCTGTTCCATAGAATTCGTCCCTGTTTTCTCAAGTTAGCCCAAGAGTCACTGATATTCTTTATCGGCTGAAATGTTATTTGGGCGTGGCATGATCGTATGAGGATGTTTTTGTGCCACTGTATCATAGTGGGGTTTGTGCGGGACTGGACCAAGAAGGGTTGGGAGGTACGGAAGGGTGGTCTTCATGGATTTTTCATAGGCATTGCAAATTGCTCCACTAAATCCATCCAATGTTAATGTAGTGATTGAGGTAGTATGTAGAGATGAATACAGTGGTGTGGATTCCTAGGGTCGGGTTCAGGAGGACACCTCAATGCATTTACAATTAATGGGTTGAGTATTTGACTAGACAAGAGGTCCAAAAAAGTTACAGCAGGTCCCACAAGCTCGAATTTAAATTTCTAGGAAGGAAAATTCTAGAGGACCGATTTCAAATTCTCTAAACTGGTTTGTAGTATTAGGAGAAGAGGATGGCCATGCTAGTGGTGATCTATAGAGGTGGAGGTAGCCCACTGAGAGGATCCCTTGATATCTGTGGGTTCTTTTCAATAGTTCATGGATGATTCTTTGGAATACATTGAGTCTAAGGAACTGGTCATTGTGGGGGAATAACTTAGATACTCTTCAGGGAAGGGAAAGAACACTATTTTTGATTCTAAATGCTTCATTATGAAAAACTGGAGAGTCCAGCCTAGGAGGGATTAGTCCAACCTACCTAGTCCTCATGTTACTAGATCTAGAAGCAAGGTTAACCTACCACCAATGGATCCTACAAATATAGGCATCATTCCCTTAAGAAAGTGCAATGGTTTTGAAAAGTGCGAGGTGGCTAACACCACTATCGATGCCATGTCAGCAGGATGCAAGAATGTTAGCCCATTCATCCCCTTGGGAGATAGGGTAATGATGGATTCATGATAGCAGCGTGCGATAGGCTCCAATGATTAAATGGTAGAGTAATCTCAAGACATAATAGCTTCGAAGAATATGGGGAAGGTCTCACTCGAGGAGACATGGGAAGTTATCATCAATTCTGAGGAAGAGATGTTGGATAAATCACTAGAATTCAATGCCATGAAATAGGATTTTGGTAAGTTGTCTAAGAGAGCTCTCGAGGTAAAAACTAGCAAGATGAATATAGAGTGGATTGACAAACAATATCATATTTTTGAAAGATGGTTTATTGAAGGGAAGTTAAGCATGGAGGAGTTCATAAATACGTGTGAATAGTTATCTATTTGGTTCGAGGACTTCATCAAAAATGATCTAGATTTAGAGGTAAATGGAATTCTATGGAATATACATAGAAATAATTCATCTAATAGGATTAAAATTGATTTCAATGGTTCTTCTCTCTCTTTTGATATATGATACTATGTTTTTTTACAAACTTGGGTTCTCACATTACCTTAAAAGTGTTAGAAAATGAAAAGGTAATTTTCAAGTCAGTTTGTAGTGATATTTAATTACAAAATAAACAGTAATTATTCATGTTTTAGTAATTTCCAAGGAGGATAAGAATACCCGGTTTAATATTCTGATTAGAAATGATAAAAATGTTATTTATTTATTCTTAGGTGATTCACATGTTATGTGAATAAAAATTATAATCCTATTCATACATGAGGTTCACTAAGAATGAAATAATTTGTAAGGGATCATCTATGAAAATAAAAACCCATAAACATTACATAATGTATATCTCTATATCTCTTTACAAATATATAAACATTGTGCACAAAAGACAGAGAGAATCTCTCTCAAACCATAAACATGGTTATAGATATCAATTAATTTCACTCCAATCCTCTCTAAATCAAACAAGTATACACCATGAATTCATTGTCTTTTAATAGAATCCTAATATGATAAACCACAAATGATGTAAATGGAAATGAATGACCATTCAATCACCAGAAAATTATAAATCAATGTTTAAATGACTTTGGTGCACATTTAGATCAATACTAGAGGGATTATACACTTTGATCTTGATATGAAATGATGGTATTCTGGGATTGAGTCATCTGGATCATCAATGATGAAATAATTACATGTTTAGGAAATTCTAAATATGATTACAAATTAATTATTAATTACTTGTGATAATTATCCTCTTTTGTTTTTACCATTAAATAAATTCTAGTAATCTATGAATTCCATTTGATATGATGTAATCAATTATATATAGAATAATTATTCATTAGTTAATATTTAATGCTGAGTTTCTCATATAAAATAGGATCTTTCACTATGCTTGAAACCTAAGAGTGGTGTTCGAGTGGTCACATGACTAGTTTTTAATTATTTATTATTCATTGAATTAATGGAATGAGTTTTTAATTTCCTATTATTTTTATCAATTCATTCATGGAATATAAAATAATTTTATCTTCCATTTCTTCATTCTCCCTCACAAAAGCAATAAAAATGTTAGATTTAAACAATGAGACATTCAAAAATGACATTTAGGGATGACACTTGTTCTATCTAGATACCACAAGTGTACATGGTGTGCCGGAAAATACAAATCATATACCATTTTAAATTGAAATCATATCACTATTATATAATAACAATAATATAAAATTAGATAGTAATCAAACAATGTAAGATTAGTTAATAGATCTAGGATGTCTTGTATAAGGTTTGAAGAAACACACATTCTGTAAAATTCATAGATTGTGTGTTGCCTCTATGTCATAGTGATGGATAACATAGGGGTCCATGTGTAGTGTTTATCATCCATTCAACATGGGGATTTAAAACAATATAAATTTGAGGCCACACTTCATGTAGAAAGAATAAAAACGTTGTACCTTGTACACATCCATGATAGACAATCATGTTTAATTTATAAGTGAGGTCCATAAACAGAAGCATTCAATATTACACACGGTGTTTTCTACTGCATCATGTGTACTTGTTTTAGTGTAGAGATAATAATTAACTATATAATTAATCATATTAAATTGTTTTTTTTGTGTAATATATTTTGAAAGTACAAACCATTCCATAGGATTTTTTATTATATATTGAAATATTTTTTTTGTGAAATTCGAAATTTACAATTTTTGTATTGTCATTTGTTATAGTGTAATCTGTGTGTGTCAAGAGAATCAAATGAAGCATAATTCAAATGTGCTCTATTTGTAATTTTTTTCAAAGTACACACCATGTAATAACAAATTATGAAATGTGTAATGGATTCCAATGGAATTCACAAGTATACAGATCATGTTGGGTAGTTTGGACGAGTACATTTCATTTCCTCTAAGTGCACATCCGTAATTTGTTAATTTTATATAAAATTTATTTATTATTATTTTTAAAACTAAGGGATGATATTAATTCTAAGATACTTGGATAGAATTAATATAAAATGAATTAATTCTAATAATTCATGGAGTTTTATCTTAATTAAATTATATACAATTAATGTATAACACTAATTTAAATTTATGCCCATTTAATATTGTGTATATGATCAGGAGATTAGACTACAGCTGTGTATGTGATTTGTTTTCTTTTAATTTATTATTATTAAATTTAAATAATGGCATGTGATTATTCCCCACCTCCTAACAACATAATGGTTTTTGTTCAAATGTTTTCAATAATATAAACACACATTATCTATCCAAATATATCCACTCACCTACAAGTGAGTAGAAGCTTATATAAGGAAGAAGATCCCAACTTAGAGTAGAGTGTCCCAATCCAATAGAAGAGGAAAAACCAATCGAGTTGAAACATAGAAGTTGAGGTGGAATGGTGAAATACAGACCAATATACAATTCATAGTATTTGTCCTAGGTTCATGGTTTATTTATCATCCATTATATAAACTAACCATTAGACAACCACATGATTATTCCACATATATATTGTATTTCTATCAGTTGTGTGGTTAATTTTTTTTAATTTTGGATTCTATGAAATCACTTAATAAATTAATTAAAAATCATGAAATAATGAATAATATAAAACAAGATTATGCAGAAATATTATTATACATGGTTAACCACATAAGTAAAATCCAATTAATATAAACTAGGAAAGTGATAGGATATGACCCAGTTTCTATGCATAAGGAAACAAATCCCTCAACTACAACATTAAGTTAGAATAGACTTTCATTCTAATGTCAAAGTCAGATGAATAGTTCAATTTTCTTGACCAAACTATATCGAGGTGCTTTCAATTTTCGAGGAACATTTAACTTGATGTTTTGGGTTGAATTAACTTGGTTCACATCAAGGATGTCTACCCAAATAGAACATGTTGAAACTAAGAGGGAACGGTTAAGGAAATTCATATCCAAGATTTTATTATCAGGGAATCCACTTAACAGATCAAGTGATTGTGAGTTAATGTAGTTGGAAAGATACCCATATCAAGAACCATCAAATAACTTATCTGGCCCAAGTCCAAATTATGATTAGAGGAATTTGGGTCCTTTCCACTAGAATATACATGAAATGATATATTTTTAAACTAATTATGATTAATATTATGTTTCAAAAAATTATTTGGACACTAATAAAACATAATAAAATTTAAAATTTTTTAATCTAATTTAGTAATCAACAATTTACTAATAATATTTTTTTTAATATTTTAGAAATTGAAAACCATATCTTTTACCATATTACTACAATACATACTAGTGACGAATAACCTTATCACCCTCATGAATTTCCCAAGAATAGTATATGTGATTATGTGTTATACAACACCATGAATAAAGATTTAATGTCTTGGAAACATCACATCCTGAGTCACTTTCTAGGGAGGCTACTGGGGAAGAAATATATCACTACCTAAAACATATGGACTACAAAATGACTATCCAATATTTCATATTATCATCTATATATAGTGACCATTTAAATAAATATGAGGATATTGATGTGTATATCATAATTTCTCACCTTTGTGATATTTATCAGGAGAAGGTGAGATAAGATAGATATGAGAACCCCAATGAATTGTTCTTGTGAAATAATAGAGAGTCGATTGTAGTTCTGTCACATGTAGTCATAATTTTTGGCTACATATAATGACTAATTTTTTTTGTGGTTTATGATTCATAATGTGTTGAAAAATGATCTCAGTCTACCATCACTAGATAAATCCCTTTCTAGTTTTATTCTGAATTATAATATGAGAAAAAAAGAGGGATATTTTAAAAATTATTACTCTTATTTTACAAGTTTATAAGTACTTGGGTTCTGAAAATATCATGGTTCATAGAGAATTTGGAAAAAAATCAAGGAAATTATTTTGAATACATATTCCATGTCTAAGGCTCTAGAGAATCATCCTTACATTATGTAGATGATATAATGGAAAAAAGTAGTAAACCATGATTTTTTTTCATGTGGATTGAAAGGTCATTAGAATTTGAATAACATTCATCCAAATAATCATGGGGAATAATATGATGAATTTTTTAATAAGTGTAATCATTATATATATACAAGATGTATATTAGAAAATCATGGTGGTGCATTTATTTATATCTAAATATAGGAACTGAGTTGATTTAAAATAGTTAAAAGATGCAAGGTACAACTATTAAATAGTTGAATAATGGTTTATATATATATAATTATGGAAAAAATATTGGTAATTTATAATAAATGAAATTTATGAAAATCATTTCATATATTGTTCTATCATCATCATGTTATTCTTTTGAAAAAGCACAATAATGATTATTATATATAATCCATTAATATTAAACAACATGAAATATTTCATGGTTATTTAAAAGGAAAGATTTATAAACCTGCATTTTATGTTTTAGGTGATCAGGGTGAAAGGGCCACAAAGATAGTTGTATTGGAAATAAAATTAAGTGTGTAAACCTTTTCAAGAACATTATATAGGTTTATTATCATATTTTATAACTAGCATTGATAAATTTATTAAGTATGGTTTCATATACTTGATTAGTTATATCTTTAAATCCTTTTAGAAGATCAAAGTGTTCATGAATGAAGTTGAGAACCATATTGGCAAGAGGATAAAGAAACATCAATCAGATAGATGTGGTGAATATCATAACCATGTGTTTTTTCACTATATATTAGATTATTAGATTTTATCTCAAATAAATCATATTTTTACTCTATAATGGAATGATTTTAGTGGAAGGAGTAATCATACCTTTCAAAACATGGTATGTTCGATGATGAGTCATGCACATCTTCCATTATCATTTTGGGGATATCCGTCAGGGATTGAAATATACATACTAAACTGTGTACTAAATAAAGTGGAAAATGATTTCTTTTTGTGTAATAAATTGAACAGAAACATTTTATGAAGAATATTTGAACATGGGGGTCTGAGGTGCTATTAAATATAGCTTAAGAAAGAAACTAACAACCCAAGGCATAATAATTATCCTTATTGGTTATCCAAATGAATTGATGGGATAATATCCACATGAACCCTCATATAAAATGTTTATAGTTGTAAGGAATGTTTAATTACCTGACTGGGAGAACAAAATCAAGATGGATTGTGGGAGAAATATTAATTTTGATCAATATGATTCTTAAGATACAAAAATGTTAGTACATGAAAATATTTTCTAGGTCCTCATGGAATATGTTATTCCTAAAACACATATACTATATAGGATCACTGAAAAGGTTAGAGAATTAATTATATAATTTTTTTCTAGTCATAGAATATTTTTAATCATTACTGGCTACAAATAATGAGTCTTTATCCAACAAGGATGTAAAATATTGATTAAAATATATAGAATATAAATATACCATAAATTCTGAGATGGATTTCATGTACCAAAACAATGTGTGAGTTGTCATTTATACACTAGTAGATGTAAATCCTATTGATTGAAAATGGATATACAGGATAAATATTATCATGGAAGGTTAGTTTAGTAACTATAAATCATGTATAGTGTATAAAGGGATTATATAATTTCCAGATAATGAAAACAAAATAACATTTCCACCAATTTCCATACTTAAATCTATAAAAATTCTACTTACTATAGAATATTTCTATGAAGATGAAATTTAGTAGATGAATGTGAAAAAAATCATTCCATAATATAATCCTTTATAAAAATGTGTATTTGACCCAACCCAAAGGGTTTGTGACTCTAATAAATGGAAAAATATTATGCAAGTTGTAGATATCCACTTCTAGATTAAATCAAAAATTGAAGTCATATAACATTGGGTTTAATGATTCTATAACATAATTTTGTTTCATTAATAATAAATATGAACCATGTGTTTAAAAGTTGTTTTGTTTGTTAATGATAATTTTCAAAGTAGTATACTTCGATAACATATTAAAAATTGTAAATGAGAAACACATCTAACAGGAGGTTAAGAATTGGTTGAGAATGTATTTCTCCCTGAAAGAATTCTGAAATGTATCCTATATTATAGGTATTAATATCTTTCATGATAGATAAAGGGGATGGTTTGATTAAATCATAGTACATAAATTGATTATATATTGATGTGGGTCATTGTAGAACCCTCAGTTTCAGGAAATTAGCCATTTATTTATATATTTTAACAATATAAAGTCATTGTCTTATGTTTGGGATGTTTTGGAGTATTTCTGACAAGTTGGGGGGATGGGGTCCTATGGTTAATGGTTTTAGAGAAGTGAGTAGAAATGGTATATCTCCTCCTAGGAAACCCTGTAACTAAAATAGTGGTCTCTAGGTAGGTTCACAATTATGTGTAGGGTTTGGCCAAACCATGTGTCCAACTAGGAGAAACCATGAAAGTATGTACAAAGTTATTTAGCAAGGTTTGAGCACAATTTTTTTTTTGAAAATGTTATCCACCCATATGAGGGGTCTTTATAGGGAGTGGATAATTCATGGTTAGCACACAGTTTTCCTAAACTTTCACTTTAACCATGAAAAATTAAAAATTAGATCTATATTTTGGGAAGATAATATGAATCACCTCTTTAACCCATCATTTTCCCTTTCTAGACCATTAAATTATTTCCACTCCTTTATAAGTATTTAGATAACCTCCATATTGATTCATATGTGATATGTTTTTGAATCATGGTGAATTGGAGGTCAAGATTCCTTAACATGTTCTCATTCACTATTGTTTTAATTATTTTTCATCTTTTTCCCTCTCTTGGATTCATGGATATAATAAATTGGGGTAGATTTATATTTTATGAGGTAAATCATGATGAGTTATGGGTATGTGGATGATTGGGAACATGATCTAAATTGGGTTTTAGAATATCTAACCCATTTTTGGAGTTTTTTTCCATTATTCATTTTTCCTAAGGTTGCAAGGTAGGTGGATTCAATCTTAACTCTTATTGTTATAATAGGAGTTCCTGATTTTAATTGATTAATTTTTTTGGTTTAAATTATAATATTTATGTGATATGTTTTTTCGAAACCACCTTTAGCGATGGATTGTGAAATTTTGGTAATTGTTTGTTTTGGGGAAATTGAAATTGGTAACATGAATTTAAAATAATGATTTTAAAATGGTTGTTTGGTATTTTATTTATGGAAAAATGATTTAGATTTTTTAATAGAAGAATTGTTTTATTTAAATTTCCTGGAACAATTGGTTTTGAGTGGTATTTGGCAAAAATAGTTAGTATGTGTAAATTTTTATTAACATGACCTTATGGAAGGGGCGTGTTCCATTGGGGAAGTTTGTATATAGTGACCCTATAACAACACGGTAGATCAACAAGAAACCACTCATAATTTTAGAACGATTACCTAGAAAAGCATGTGGGGATGTGTGGAATGGAATGGGTTATGCCAAATGGATTGGGAAATGGTTTTAAAGACTTCTTTCTTTTCTATCAATAGGGAATTTTTTTGGTTAGAAATGGTTTTGGTTTTGATTAAAAATATTTTAATTTTTTTAGATAAATTGGTTTATATAAATGTTATAACATGCTCTATCCTAATGTAGTGAGTAGGGAAGTCATTGAAGAACTACTTTTTCGTTTTATAGTCACCCTCTATTTGGGGAATTTGGTTCATTTACAGATATTGTATATCGAAATACAAGAAATGTCAAGGTATTACAATTATTTAGTGATGCATCATGACATTATTGGAATCGATTGTGGAGTTGATTACTAGACAAGGTTGGGTGTTGTTGAGTTTTTTCCTTCAATAACTTTGAGTTTTGTTTGTTTTAGTTTCTTTTATTAACTATTATATGGTTCATGATTATAGTTTTTTTTGTTACTAGTGGACTATACATTGAGTTTTATTACATTGTTCTCATGAATAAAATAATAGTGGTTTGGATATGGTATAATTGGTTATGATTGTTTTATTTTCAAATGAAAAATCATCCACCAGTTGTATTAATGAAAATGGAATTTATTTCTAACCTGTTGTAACTTGGGAATGTCACTTAAGGCATAGTTATTTCCTAGAATCATCCCAAGCCAATGTTTTGGGGTTGGATGTTACAAATGGTATTAATTTTTTTGATCCTAGATTTGAAAATAATTCTTCTATATCCCATAAGATGGAATTTTAACATGAAGTAGGATCTTTAGAACCTGATATGTTGATGATAAAGAGGCTTAGCAAACCTAGTAATGTTGAACTTCATGTTATAGGGGAGATTAGTTAAAAAAGTGTTTTGAGACACTTCTTAGAGTTGTAACCTCATCTTTACAGGTATAACCAATGAGAAGATCATTAAATGCATTTATAAAAATTATTTCCCACTCAGAGTGAATATTTCATTTTGATTAATGATTTATGGTCTGGTAAAATATGTTGAATTTTGAAAATAATTTAAAAAATTTTAATTTTCAAAAATCATGGTGGAATTCTCAAAAATGTTTTGAATGTAGAAAATGTTGAATTTTTAAAATCCTTATTATGATTTGTGAAGTGATAAATTTTAATCATTAATGAAATTAGTTATTAGGGAGTGAGACTAAATATTGTTTTGCTTCGTTATAGATAATAGAACAGGTTAGACATAGAAGAAACCAACAAAAAAATTCTTTTGAGAATCTAGTTTCACATGATCTGCAGGTAAACCCACAGCTAATTCAAAGAACTATCTGGGCTATTCATGTTGTGGATATAGGGAATGGGAGGGATGAATCAATGTAAGTGTAACATTCTGTTCAATTCCAAAAGTATAATCCACCAATATTTTAGGGTGATTCAGAACCTAAAAAGGAAAAGGTGTTGTTGAATAAGAGGAACAAAATCTTCGATTTACTATGCACACCTGACAAGATGGAGTTCATGTTGGTAACATATATTTTAAAATATATATAACTCTATTTTTGGGATTTATTAGTTCATTATTAATTAAACCAAGGCATTTCATGCATGTATTTTAGAAAATTTTTCAAAAAAAATAATATATACTCCCAAGTTCATAATTTATTACAACAAATTTTTTAGCATGAAGCAGGGGAACATCATAGTGATAGATTATGTGGACAAATTTATGAATTTGTCTACTTTTCACTCGAAATTACTAAAATTATTTCATTAAAGGGACAAATTATTGAATCATAGATTAAGATATCAATTCACACAAACACTTTCATTCTTTGATTAACATATATTATTGAGCTGGTTAGTAGAGTGATGGGTGAAGAATGATACATATCTATAGCCTTATGCAGAGGAAGTATATTGATACCTATTAGAAATGGTGGGAAATCTACTTATAGAAATAAGAAGAAGTGGGAATCCTCTTTCCATGCTAGTGGTGTGACATTGAACTAGACAGAAGTATCAGTGAATCTTCCTCCTAAACAAAATGGTATACCTCAATTATTTCAATGTGGTTCATTCGATCAGATGAAGTGAGATTGTCCAGAACCACCTAGATCATTCCACAATTACAATAAAATTGGACCAATCTAGTTCTATTTTAAAATAAATCTAAGGTCATGTGCATCAAATAACATTATTAAATAACATTTTGTTGATCTTATGGGTTTTCATGTTGAGATAATGCCATCTATATCAAAATATCAAACTCCTATTATCAGATATAATTTTATGAAATTAAGTGCAAATAATTTTTTGTAACTATCAATAGAGTTTAATTTATTTTCAATTTCACTATTCATTATGGGGATATCTATGGAATAATCTAATGTATAAATTGGTTGATCATGTTCAATGATCATATAAACTGTAACACATGAAGGGTTAGTTTTACAACTGATGATGACATTAATAATATATTTTATAGGATACCATATTATAAAAGAGGGCTTAATGAGATTGTTGGAACCAAAAATTGGAATGAGATCACACTAATTGGAAGCTTTTACTTTAGTTTCAGTGGATAATATCTATGGGTGAAATTTTCCAGAACTTGTGGTCCAGTTTCCTAATTTTTTTCCTGATTATTTATCAAGGTTTCCACTCCCAAGACAAGTAATGTTTATGAGTGATATCTTACTAGGGACCTACCTTATCTCACTTTTATCTTATCGAAATTCAATGTGGAATATTTGGAATGAAAATAGTTCATTTAGCCTGGTACGTCTCTTTAGGAAGTAGTTGTTTTTCTTTGAAAAATGTGGTATAAACTCTTCAAATTTTTAAATATTATCATAATATTATCCACGTTATGGTACAAAATCAGAATCCACATCCATGCATTTATGAACTATTTGATCAATTGAGGGGAGCCCTATGGTTCTATAAAATTCATTTGTTTTCAAAATATTAGCTGTTTAGAGTTTTATAAGAGGGTATCGTAAAAATATATTTCAAAAGTAAATATGGCAATTACAAGTGTGTGGTTATTCCATTCGATCTTACTAGTTAATCAGATATATTTATGGAATTAATGAATTTTATATTTTCAAGGTATCTAGTTTCATTTTTGGTGTGTTTTTGAATAAAATACTGGTGTATTCTAGTATAAAGATTGAGCATGATAATCACATGGTGAATGTGTTGGGTACCTTACCAAATCATCAATAGTTGGAAAAAAATTAAATAAGTAATTTTGAGATTCAAGAGGTAGGTTTACTTGGACATGTTATTTTTTGAAAATGTTATTTTGTGGATCTATAAAATATAGAAGAAAATATTTTTGAAAATCACAAAAGAAGGTCTTTGAGATTCAATATTTCCTTAGTCTAGCTTGTTATTATTGAAATTTTTTGTTATTGTTCTTGACTACCTTCACCAATGATAGATTTGACAAGGAGAAATGTTCAATTCCAATAGAAATATGAATATTAAATGTGTTTTCAAGACATTAAATCTCACCTCACAACTACAGAAATCTTGATATTTCTAAGATTATGAAATGGTTATGTGGTGTATTCTGGTTCTTTGGGATCTGAGATGGGATGTGTTATCATTTAGGTTGATCATTTTTTTCTTATGGATCATGGTAGTTAGGGTTTCATGAGAATAACTACCTAATACATGATTTTTTATTAATAGATTTAGTATATTCTTCCACTGCATGGAATCAATACTTATATGGTGTGAAATTTATAGTGTTTACATATCATAAGATCTCAAATAAATCACAAAAAGATTTGAATATGAGATAAATAAGATGAATATATTATCTTCAGATCATTGAAATTGACATTATGTATACACCATGTAATGGAAATTAAGTGGAATATGCATTATGAATAAATTCATGTTTCCATCTGGAGAAAGAGGTTTTTAGATCAGGGGTAACAGATTTCAGTGATGGATGACATACACATGTATTGTGAAGATGAAGGTAGTGTTGTAGTTTTGTTTATAGTGTCTTTGTTCTATATTTAAAGGATATGGTTAAATAGAAACAAACCTATGATTCAGAATGTATTTCAATGGGGTCAAAACTCAATGGTTGGGAGACCATTGAGGGATGGAACCTTAATAGAGGATTAGTGTTATGTTTTTGATATTGGGTGGTCATACCTATGGATTGTATGAAATTACTTTTTTATTCTTACCACCATTTGAGGTGGGGTGTTCATCCTAGAATAAAAAAATATATAAGGAATTGAATAATCAATTTTTGTGGGTTGGAATGGAAATAAAATGGGCCTATTTTGTTATGAGATGCCTGACTTGTTTCTAGGTTAATGAATAGAACCAAAAAAAGTGGGTATGTTTCAATTTTTCTTATACATGTTTAGAAATTGGAGAAGAAAAACCTATATTTTGTGACATGACATCCAAGGATGGTTCAGAAACGTGATTCCATGTGGGTGATAGTGGATCAACTCATAATTTAACCCCATTTCATCTCCATTCATGAATCTCATATTATGTAGTACTTGTCTAAAATCAATATTTGAGCAGATATAAAGAGGCATGTAATTCCAGTTTTGATCGTATCAGACTAATATAAGGGTTCACATATCAATTTTTAGAAAATTTATAGCAATCCCTTGGGTAATAGTTTACTATGTTTATGGAATATCATGCTCAGATGAACAGAAAATCCAAAATGATGAGAACATGGATTTATGACATGTTTTGGGCTTGTCTATTGAATTTTGGTGGCTCATGGGAGGAGGAGATGCTGTTAGTAGAGTTATCATACAATAAAAGTTATCAATCCTGTATACATATGGATCCTTTTAAATAATTGTATGGGTGTCCTTGTTTTTGAAAATAAATTTGTGGGGAAATATTTGAGATATTACTAGTTAGGCCAAGTCTTCTAAAAAATACAATAGAGAAAATTTAATTTATCATAAAAAATATGGAAATGACTTAGAGTCATTATAAATCATCTGAAAATCATCATCAATGATCATTTTCATTCGAGGTGAGTGATAATGTGTTCTGTAGATCCTCTCCATGGTTTGGATATCATCATTTTGGGAAGTAGGTAATGTTATCCCCTTATTACATATGCCATTTTGAGATAAATTAATGGGGTTATAAGGTTTAAAATTAGTTGTCTTATCTACCAAGGTGTAGTGCAAAGAAAAATGTGTTTCATGTATCTTAGTTGACAAAATATCAACCTGATAATGACCATTTAATTTGATGGGATCATGTGGACCTAAAGCTTGATGCTACGTTAGTTCATGTGCTATTGTGTAATTTTTATATTCAAGATAAAGACTTTTATGTGAAAATAATCAGTCTTGTGTAGGTTTTATGGAAACATAGTTGGATTTAAGAAGAAACATAGCAGTAGTTTGTTGGTGAATCATGGTGTCTTGGAGGCCAATATTTCACGGTAAGTTCCTATTCTTCTTTTTCCCTTATTTTTCTTCTTCTTACCTCTATTGGATTCATGGCTATAATCAACTGGACATAAATTCTTGTTTTATTATGTCAATTATGATGATTTATTATTTTATAAATGATATTCTATAATATGTAAGGCTTGTTTTGTATGATCTATGACATTCTTTTAGAGTTTTCTTCCATTCATTTTAATCACCTCAGGTTGATAGGTAGGTGGATTCACTCTCTAATAATCATGTCAAAACGTGATGGATTTATTTTAAATTGATTGAACTTTATGGAATTATGAAATTGACATGCTATGTTTTTTGGAAACTATATTAAGTGATGGTTTGTAAAATTGTGGAAATTGGATGTTTTGTAGAAAGTGAATTTGGTTAAATTATATTAAAATTATTATTTAAAAATTTTCAATTAGTTTTTTATTTATGGAATAAGTTAGTATAAATGTTTTCAATAAAATCATTTTTTTATTGAAATAGATTGGCAAAATTGGATGGGAATGGTATTCGGCATAAATGGTTGGCATGTGTTCATTTTTAGGGATGTGACCCTATGGAAATGGTGTGTTTTATTGGGGAACTAGGTATATGATTACTAAGTGATGACTTGGAAAATTAAAGAGAGACTACTCTTGATTATAGAACTGTGACCTGTGCATGCTTGTGTGGATGTATGGATTTTTGAAATGGAATGTGTTATTCCAAATGGATTGGGAAATGTTTTGATATATTTATTTGGATTATTTTCATGTAAAACTATTTTTATTATAAATGTATTTGGTTGTGATATAAAATAGTTTATTTTTTTTAATTATTTTAAATAAATATGCTAACATGTTCTAATCTAGTGGTGTTAGTATAGAATTCATTGGGGAAGCCCTATTGAGTTTTATACTCACCCCCTAGATTCGAAAATTAGTGCTTTTGAAGATATTAAATTTCAAGATACATGTAAATACAAGGTATCATAGTTTTTTAGTGATTCATCATGATACAATGCACATTTCTTGTGGGTTTTGAGCATGGAAAGAGTTGGGATTTTTCGATTTGTTTGCGTTCATGTCATTGGGGTTTTTTGTTTTAGTTTCATATTTTTACTTTTATGTGGTTCATAGTTGTAGTTTGGTTTGATTTTCAGTTGGATATACTTTTAATTGAATTACATTGATATTATAAATCATATAATCGTTGTTTGGATATGATATACTTGGTTGTTGTTTTTTTATTTTCAAAGGTAAAATCATCCCGTGGTTGTGTTTAAGACCAAGTCATTTATTGATGAACTTTGGTGTCTTGGAGATGTCACCTAAGGCCTAGTAATGTCCCCACCTATTCCCAAGCCAATGGAGAGGGGTGGGATGTTACCTTTAGTATGTAACAGTCCAGAAGGGATTGGTTCTAGCATCAAATTCTATACAAATTTCCAAGTAGATGTATCCTCAGACACAATATTAACTATATATAATGAATAATACCCCATTCACTTCTTTGATTGGATCTATCATGAATTATAGATTATATATGAGGCTTCATCTACCCTATTCTTGGTGCGTGGTTGGTATATATCAAGCTAATCGAAGTGAACAACATTAAATTGATGTTTATTTTATCCTCAAGTATCTGAGGAAAACTAAGGATATGTTTCTAGTGTTTGGAGGAGATGAAGATATATTCATTATAGGTTATACATATTCTATCTTTCAAATAGACATTAATGACCTGAAATCATAGTCAGGATATGTTTTTAGTCTCAACAGAGGAGCTATGAGATATAATTGTTGAAATAAGTAGTTGTTAATAATTCTAAAGTGGATTCCGAGTATATTAGGTCTCTTGATGAATCCAAGGAATAGGTTTGGATTCATAACATTATCTGAGATATTGACAAGGTTACTTATAGTTTAAACACAATCATAATTTATTATTATAATACTACAACAATGGAATTTTTCAATAATCTAAGATCACATCAAAGTAAAAATCATATACTTCAAAAGTTAAATAAATTGAGGTATTTTTTTCAATGATGAGAAGTTTCAGTTAGAATAGTATCCATGAAGGGAATCATGGTGTATCCCTTGATTAATTCTCTATCTTAGACGTGACATGAGTATCATTTTAGAGGTAGTTGATTGAAATTTATTAATAATTGGATCTAGTGTAACTAATAGCCTATTGAAATTCGTTCCTTAGAACCAACTTCTATGTACTTGGACTATACATGTATTCATTTTGTTTAATATTAATTATATTTCATATCAGGTCATTATTGTTCCTATACAAGACATAATATGGGATAATTTCCTAAGCATATATTTCACACTAAAAGGTCATAGCAGTTTCCCACTATAATGTGAACCTTTAGATTCCATGATAGTATCCATGAATTCATATGTTATGTTGTTGGATGGTATCATTTGATGGGACACAAATGATATATTCTATCAGGGTTGGGGAATCACTGGACTTTGAGTCAACCTACTAGGGTGGCTCCCTTGATATTTTCCAGAGTGGGATATTTTAAGAACAAGACCCTCTAGTAGGAAATCCACATTTATATGTATCACTGGATGTTATTGTATATGGAAGTGTGTATTGATACTTGAATATTATCATTAATGAATACCATAAGTAGAGCAATTTTATATATTGATGAAAATAGTGGAGACATTTTCTCGTAGTTATGTAGGATATGTATAGTGCATCATGATTGATATTAAATTAAAAGAAAATTCATGAAAGAATTTGTCCCTTTTGTATAATGAAAAGAGTTGACATCTCAGGACATTTTATGGGAATGGAGCTGCACAGAAAAATATATGGTCATGGTGTTTTATGGGAAAGTACATTTTCAAGATGTAAAATAAAGAGACATCAAGAACATAGGGTCATGACACTATTATAAAACCTACATGACTAGAGATATCATGATTAAGGAATTATATTACACATTGAGATTTCAAAAGAGGTTACATGTCATTCCAAAATTAATTTCATTCTTTGTGGGTGCTTTATTGTGTTTTTAGACTCTATACATAGACATTAGGAATTGATGCTGATTAAAACTAAGAACGAGGCCTATAGGGCCACATGTTAAGTGCATCTCAAATCTTATTTAAATTAAATATTTAATTTAACAAGTTAGAATAAATATTATTCATGTTATGTTGTTTAATATATATTCAAGTATGGTTGGATGCCAATATTTTATAACAAGTTACTCAAAATAATAAGTGGGTTAAATAATATCATTCAATATTTATATGTAATGTTTATAGAATATAATATTTATTATATTTACTGATGAATATTCAGTGAAATTTATTTATTAAATAAATAGTTATTATTCATGGTTTGGTAAATGAATAGGAGGATAAAAATACTGATTTTCTTGGTTTGATAACAAATGATTTAAATTGTATTTTTTTATACTTAGGTGATTCGCATATCAATTTAATAATAATTATATTATTATTAAGACATGGGGTTCACTGAGAATTAAATAATTGTTACAGGATTATATGGAAATAGGAAACACCAAACAATATATAATATTTATCTTGTTATATCTCTTACATAATAGCTATTATTTATCTACAATGGATAGAGAAAATCTCTCTCAAGACCTAGAGGGAGTTCTAGAGATCATTAAATTTATATCTCCTCTTATCTATATCCATCAATAGAACACCAAGAATTTATTTTCCTTGAAGATAATGTTGTTGATATAAACCAAAAATGATGAAAGTGATCGAGATCAACCATTCCAACACCCATTAATTTTATGAAAATGTTTATAGATTATGCTTAATGATTGGATAACCATAAGAGAGATTATACACATGGATCTAGTATTTTAATTATGGTATGATGATATCGAGCCAAGTAGACATCAAAAAAAATAATTACATGTTCAGGTAATCCTAGGTGTCCATGTAAAATAATTATAAATTACATGTGAAGATCCTTATCTTCTAGTTATAGTTTTTAACAAAGTAAAGTAATCTATGATTTCCATTCGACATGAATTTATTAGTTATGTATAAATCATGTTTTTATATAAATTAAGACTTATATCTGAGTTACCCATGATAAAAAAGAGCTTCAACTATTCCCAGATCCGATACTATGAATTTCATCAACCATTTTAGCAGTAGAAAAAAATGAAATGTGAAAAATAAACTAAGTAAAATAATAAAACCTAAGCATCTATGTATTAATAACATTCACAAACTAGTGAACACAAAGAGAATAATTTAAAACCTCTAGGTTATTATCCATGAATAGTTGATATTTATCAAATTGATAAACACAAAAACTGATATACCATAGGGAATACATAATTTTCTATTGGGATATAAATATTTAATATTATATAAAAAATAGAAAACCTAGATAAAGAAGTAGTACATGGAAGGCCTGAGTGTCAAACCCGCAAGGACAGTACGTATGTTTTAAATTGAATGAATGAATATACATTTCTATTGTTTAGTAATTTGGAAATAAGGAGAAAGTACGAAAAAGAAAAGGTTTGAAAAAAAGAGACAAGGCATGCCAGGTTCAATAATTTTCTATTACATTTTATTTGGATTATATTGATTGTGATTTCATTCATTTTTTTTCAGAACTGAGTAATTTAGGATCCTTGGTCTGGGTAACCTAAATTAATCCTATAATTGCACCATTAGAAATGTAATCTAATAGTCTCAATCACAATAATAGGCAACCCAAAACAATATTTAAACATAACCAATAGATATTTCATAGTTATCATAAAAAAGTAAATAAATTAATTGATGTAATGAAATAAAACCCCTCAAGTCATAAAAAATAATATTGAAATATGAGAAGAAGATGAATTGGAATTGAGAAACATGGTTACAACAATATTAAACATGAAAATAATATAGAATTAATCTCTAACGTCAGTTATTCTTATAATCACACCACCAACACAAATGAAACCAATCACTCATGAAAGACATGATGAGAATGAGAAATGTGGATACTCGGAGAAGAATAGAGGAGAATAAAGGTATTGATGTTGGGGTCTATAGTCTTACTCCAATATCATGTTGTCATCCATCCATACAGCCTCTACCCACACCTTTAAAAACCTCTTCAATGCAGTGGAAGAAGGAATGTATATATAATCTTATAAATCAGTATCTTGGTCTCCAGAATATAAATTTTCACGCATTCTGATGGGTCCATGACATGTATTGCTTATACCTTATGTAAATGATCTAACTTTTACCACATGAAAAGGAACCATTAAAGTCAACATATCTCTACCACAATTAACTCACATAATGTATTATTTTCATGATGTGTAATATACAGTATCAATATCTCCACAAATATTTTTCGTCCCACAATTATCTCAATGTGAATGATGTTAACGTCAAGTATGTCATTGTCCAAGAATCATTAGTTCACGACTACCTAGTATGATTCTTAGGAAAATATTTTTTTTCCCAAAACTATCATGTCATGTATTTCTTTACAAAGCATGTAATGGTCTTGCATTTATCATAGATATCTAGTGAACTTCTTTTCCATGTAATATTAGCCTCCTATATCCATATTCGAGAGTCACTACATGAAGTTTCATTCACCTCATTTTTTCCTAATTTTTTTATCCTTTTTCAAAAAAACATTGTATCTTAATATATAACAAAAAACAAGTTAAATGGTTTAAATATTTTCTATAATATCAATTAAATTACATATATCAATGTATTAAGAAACCCTAAAATACAATCATGAAATACACATACGAGCATCCATAACATTTAACCAGCCTCCCTAGTTTTCCCAAGACACCACATACCCATATACTTAGTAGAAGATTGAATTATAGAAAATTCCATATTTATTTGTACAAAAATAGCATCATCAAAATCTCAATAATAGTATGAACCGAGTTCTTTAATGATTGTAGAGCATTTGGGATGCATGGAGTCTTCTATTTACAGTGGATAAACTGACCAGAAATTGGATCAAACTAAAATTATATTATTCACTAAACAAATATGATCAGAAACTAAAAACATCTATCAAACACCTTTCTTTCCATGATCCATATATCCAAATAAAACATGGATGGATAAGCCAATCTATAGAGAAAGATTCGTGATCTGTTTTGGTTTTAATGGTGTCCATCAAGCTAGTCATGGGAAATAAAAACCACACATTGTTGTAGTTACCACTTTTTACACTAGTACAATCTTCGCTTAACCTCCTCTATCTTCGAGTAGCACGATACATAAAACTTTCATCCATAATTTTTATTAAGTGAACACAAGAAACAATTTATATATATATTAAATTAAAATAAACTCTCTAGGTATAAACCAACTTCAATTAGTGACATTACTAGTCTGTGTCTAGTTAGGGATGGATATCTTCTCTCTATGTCCTCCTCCGAACAACTGAGTCCCCTTATATGTATCTTGTTAATATATTAATAATTGGAATTATTCAGAATCCTATTTAAACATATACAACCTAAGAGAAATTTAATTCCAATAACAAAGAAAAGATAACAAGAAAAAATAATTTTTAATGGGTAATATTATTTTAAATATAAATCTATGATCAATATAATTTTCCAACTAATTCAAAAAATAAAAACAAAACTGAATTTTTAGATTTGTAAATACCAAACAATTCATATCATTCAATTCATTTTTTAAATTTAAATTCCACATGAATTTACCAAATTCAAAAAATTTAACATGTATATCTAGAATTTTTTATTTTAATAGTAATTAATTTTTATTATTAATATACAAAAAAGGTGTTAGATGTATCCATTCAATTCCCATGTGTATTTTTAACATTAAATCCACACAATGACTAAATATCAATTATTCATCTAAAAATAATAATATTCTGAAGTGCATGTTTTACCCATAACATTATCATGAAATGGGGTTATATGTAATGAAATTAAAAATAAATTTTTAGACAAAATTAATTTTATTAGTTAATCAAGAATTTGAAGTGGAATTTTTCAAAACAAAAATGGACTTGTTATTGGTATGGAAATCATGGTCATATAAAGCATTATTGTTGGCCTCCACCCTGTGTATCAATATAGAGTGATCAAATCATACTCTTGTACTTATTAAAAACATATGTAGGTCTGGACATAATGGTTTTTAATAGTTGACACACATTACAAGGAGAGAATATATGATTACATGGGGATCATTTTATACGTTATCTCAATAGGGCAACGATCACAATCAGATAAAGAATATGGTTTCATGTTTATGAATGATAAGGACACAGTTAGAAGGGAATTGAGACCATTAATAGTTTTATGTACATTGTTTCATGATTCTAAAATAATTTACACCTCATATAATATAGATTCCACTAGTTAATTATTTTTTCATGGGTAAAATATTAGTTGGGATGGATGTTAGAAATGAAACCACATGTCATGAAAATATATAGATCTCTTGGAGAGAAGTATAATAAAAAATTTAAGTGCATACCATTCACTTTTTTTAAAGGAAACATGTAGTAATTATGGTACATAACCATACTTGTTATAAAAATGTTTGATATGACTATAGGATTAGACAAGTTTGATAATTATGAGATACATATCAACTATTATAGTTACAAGGAAAGATTTATCACTATATATGTTATGATTCTTACATTAAAAGGGATGTGAGATTTGAAAACTAGTAGATCTATATTTTTAGTGATATGTGAGAGGATTATATCACATTAATTATCTATATTTTTTCATGGAGTAAGTTAAATATGGGATAGATTGGGTATCTAGAGATGGTGTTCCACAAGATTTTTATATTTCTTTGTGAATTTTTAGGACTACCAATGCTATGATATTTAGAGTTTTCAAATGGTTTTATTTTTGGGACGCGCCTTATATCCTTCTATTCTTATTATATAGGATCAAATTAACAAATAGAGTTGAAATTTCAATTGTAGTATTAGGAGAACGATGTATTAATTTAGATAAAAATATTGTATAGGTTGCGTCGATACACTTTATCAAGAATTTGGATGAAATATTACAATTTTATATTGATTATAGGTAGATAAATCATGTTAATAGTAAGAAAAAATACCATATTATTTGAATTTATAACACGTTTAATCAATTATAGAGATTTATATGGGTTATAATATATTCATGAGGTTGGAATACAATTAAATTTTAGTTAAGTTATATTTTTTCTCAAATATTATTTTTGATAGTGGGCATGGAAATTATAAAAAATTTATTATAACATTTTCCCCTAAAAATTATCTATCTGTATTCATGGAATTAATGAATTATATATTTAATTACCATTTCCATTATTGTATTGTGGAATTTATCCCAAACATGTAGTATATTAATGGTCATGGTAAATCCTTGGGAGAAACCTCTATGAGAAATTCTACAAATTTTTATTGTTGATATAGTTGTTAAATTCCCTGGAAATTTGATATAAGAAAAAATAATATTAGTTTACCCTGAGATGAGTAATGTTATAGTATATTGGGTAGTGTCTATGGTTGTATTTTAGTTATACAATTTTACAATATTATTAGAGTATTATTGACCTATTGTCTTATATTTATCATGCTTATCTTTATCGATGATGAGGTATAATAAAAATGACATTCCATTCTTATTGATATTTGAATATTAAGGATATTTTTAGGCTATTAAGAATAGGATTATTTCAATTCTTGTACTCATATAACCTAAGTTGGTTAATGAGTATTTCGTTTATTAAGACAAATCAAAAACTGGACAAAGATACATCCTGATATAGTGTAATCTTGTGTTCAAATATAGATAATGTCATTGAGGATACATGAAATTAATTATCCAACACATCATTTCCATATTTAGTTTATTTTGAATGTGTAGAAAACCTTGTGTCACCACGTATATAATAATAAATATATAGTATGCAAAAATTAAAAGTGACTAAACAATATCTTCCCACAATTTGATATGTTTTTTAGACAATAATGATGTATATATCATTCTAGACTACTTATCTTGAGCTATAATTTACACATAAGAAATAGAATATAGTAGCTAATCATTTCTGATATATCTTAGATGTGTATATATATTACGAAGAAAAAAATTAGTCAAAACGTATGAGTATGGATAGAGACATGAATGTAGTTGTTTGGGTGTATTCTAAGAAATTTGTTTATCTATAATTGTAGTTAACCCTACCTTTCTAGAGAGGGTAAGGGATGATAAATTTTCATATTCATAATATGTTTCTTTGATTTATTCCATTAATAATGTGAATATCCTTGAAATGTGGCTAGAATAATTAAATTTCTAATTGTATTTCAAGAATAATTTAGATGAGATAATAAATTATGAATTCATTTCATCATTTCAATTGGGTTTTTATCCAAATGCTAAAAAAATATAGAATGAAATGAAATAATAGTTTTGGTGGGTGGGTATAGGGAGGGACAATTTAATTTATATAATGAGATTACTTAACTATTAGATAAAAATGTTTTAACAAAAAAAATTTACATAAATTTCATAACCATTTCCTATTAAAATTTGGAGACATGATCAAATTTCCTTTGATTCCATAATTTTTTTTCTTCTAAATACGTATCCTTAATATAGTGATTTTTGGTTTGTTATAGATTGACTCACCAAACCACCCCATTTTATAATAATTATAGAGACTAACTAAATATAGTATTTGGAATTGATATACATGTATCAAGTATTTATACTTCATGGGGTACTTATATTGGTCACTTTTGATAGATATCATAACCCCAATTCTTGGTTTTGTAATGTTTTAATAAAATCCATGGCTTTTCAATTTTAATTAAATGTTGAGAATCACCCTTAAACTAGATGGTTGTCAAATTAAATGATATTTATGTTAGAGGAAATTTTGTGTAAAACCCATGACTTTTTAAAAGGTGATAAAATGATAAATTCTTTATAAAAACACATGTATTCTATTGTATTTTGAATGTTTTTGGGGTTGAGAGTAACCTGGGAAGAGTTTTTGGGGAAATAAATGGTTCTATAGCTGAAATGATATAGATTGCAGCCTTTCCTACCATTACAAAAGGTATCATGATGTGAAAGGGTTGAGTAAAGTGGAGGTCACTCTACCAAAATGTTTTCAAATATTTAACAAGTTGATCATGTAATGAACATTTCCTCGTTTCTTTTTTAGATGATTTAATAACTGCATAATTATTGAAATTGTCTTAAAAATGATGGATTGGGTGTATCCATTTCATTCAAGTGGGGATATTCTTCTCCAATTTGATTCCCTCCCTTATAATTGGATTTATCCCATATTATTAATGTATTTTCTTATTTATCATTTTGATGGAGCGCTGTAGGTAGGTTTATGCTTCCACCATTGATAAATCTCCATTTTCCCTACCTAGAATATTCTCTCCATTTGTAGCTATTATGCATTATTTTCAAGGTCTCTATGAAATTTTACAATGCACTCCAATTGATCCTAACTCATTGTATTATATTTTTCACGTAATATAATTTTTGATTGAGGTCATTATTTCATATCTTTCTCCCAAACTATACTTGTGATATGTGAGTAGTGGGAAATATGCATGAGTTTGGTGCTCTAGGTGAGTCCGTTTATGAACTGCATAGAATTTGTTTTTTTATATGGGAGACACTAGTTTATAATACCTTGTGTGAAATTGTGTGGTTAATGAAAATATGGAATGGAAGGTATGACATGTGGTTCCATGTGTGGTTGGGCATGATGACAACAAGTATGGAAATTATTTTCATAATGTGATGGGTGAGTTTGTTCTATCGGAATAAGCTGGGATTGTCCCATGTTTTGGTGGGTTATGTAGATCATTTAAATTGAGGTTATACGGTTCATTAAGATTAGGTATATGGGGTTTACCATTACTGTGGTTAGGTTATGTGGTTTTCAAGTGGGTATGGAGATTTGGCTTAGGCTTGTTGGTAATACTGCTCACTGAGAGAGGCTGAGAAGGCCACTGGGGTCATGTATACAAAAATATGACCCATGAGGTGGTGTTAACCACTCATTATGGGTGGATGCCTTTCTAAATAAAGGGTAATATGATATTTTTCTGAACACTTGTAATAAGAACATTCTCACAATTGAAGGCCTTGGTAGTTAGAAGTTGAGACCATGGTTGGTTGTAGTTGATACCACCAATTGGAGGCATGAAGATCACAATCTATATTTGGGGTTTGGGATAGAATTATGGATGGATTTGTATCATTTTCCCTTGGTTCCATTCAGATATTGAGCAAGTGGCTGGTAAATGGATGTGGAAATCCTTGGGACTTCCGTTATGTCTTGCGATGTGACTTGGGGGTATTGGGTTGTCTCAAGTTTGTTATGTGAAAATTATTGAAGTTGGTTCCATATAGTATGCGCTGATTGTTGTCATGTGATGTTGTGTTGTATAAAAATGGATGTAAGACCTTGGGATGGTTCTATATGATAGATTATCAATGTATTATTACACTCCAGCATAGGATGAGGTAGGTAAAGGATCACTCATGTCTAGTAAAACATGATTAGAGTCGGATATGTGATATGTGTTGAATGTTTTTTACTTAAATATTTTCACACACTGGTATATGTGTGGATGTCATCATGGGACACTATTGATAGTGGCCTATTGAGTTCATAATCACATCCTAAATGGGACCTTTCATACACATACAAAATTTATGATTCTGAGTACAAGAAAGGAAAAATGCTCGACATTATTTTCTTAGTGTATAGGGGAATGCTGAGGGTTTATAAACTTGATGGAATTTTTGTTGAAGATATGCATGGTGATTAATTGGTTTTTGGTTTTTTATTTTTTTGGGTTTTTTTGTTCATATATGATACTAATCGGCCCACGGGAAGTCTTGGTCACTCTGAATTTCTGAAATGAAATGTGTATATTATCTAGTTTTTAGCATTGTTATTTTAGATGGTTATTGTCATTGTTTAAAATTACTTCACCTATATTTGTCTAATAACTTCCATTTTGTATTTGTTGTTATTTTCTACGGAAATAACATCATCATCACTAGAGGATGTAATCTCCCCACTGTCCCAAAATATTCCCTCACTACTAGTTGGAATCCTTTGGCATTTTTCTAGGCATAACAAAGGTCCCAATATCCTTCTAGTAAGGTTAATGTTTATTATGAAATGGGATGGGGATATCATAATGTGGTATCAAAGGGATATTGGTGTTAAAAATAATGATAAAAGAGATTGGGTATTACATGGTAGTACTTTATATGGTTTTAAACAATAGTAATATTGTTAGGTTATTACCAAGTGAAATTAAAAATGTGAAATTAAAAACTGAATTGTTATTTGGGTTGTTGTATATAGGAGTTTTGGGATGGTGTCAGAAAATGGAATGAATGCTATGTTGTGTTTCTATCTAACACATACATGAAATAATGTCCATTATACCAAGTAAATAGGATTATTGTTCTATATTTTCATATTTATATATGAGTAATTTTATTTAGTCTAATTAGTATTTTATTTCATTAATTTCTGTTTTAAACATTTGGCCCGGAGAGGCAAGAGGGATTACTCATGCATCATGTTAGGCATGTAAGTATCATAAAATATATAGTTGTGTTAGTGATTATTTCGTCCATCCTATAATAAAAGAAGTTTGTGATCTATTTAAAGTGTCTATAATATGATAAAAATCATTTTCTTGTAGTGTTTTGTGGTGGGATTCTACTCAGATACACTAGGAAAGGCTGTGGTTTTAGAAATGAAAAGGGATTGAGCTATTTATTATGTCAACACCAACCTATATATTGTTTTCCAAGATATCTTATTGGTCCAATTATAATCAACCAGTATAGGTATGTGATTCTAAATGTTATGGGTTAGTATATCCCAATTTTATACAGTGTATATGGAAACTAACTATAATATGAGAAGGAAATGGTCTATGAGGTCCGATTACATGTCCCATGGTTGGGGTAGCAGATTGTAAGGGACGTGATACATTCTTCCTGTTGCATATCATTCACTAATATTTATATTTAGACTATGATATTTATGTTTATCATGGTAATTTGTTCTCATTGGGATTCCACCTAAAAGGAATCTATTAGAGCATTATGAAGTCAATGATGTGGTGCCTCTATGGAGTGCATGGGATGAGGGACTAGAGATAAGGGGTGAACATGTGTTATAGGTGTAGGAAATGAGGCGAGTTGGATATCTCTAGTGTAAATAGGGGTTTAAGACATAATTATATGATTAGATAAAGATTATATATGAATAGTTTTTTCATATAATTGACAAAAAATTCAAGGAATTGATCTGTCCATGGGAAATTTGACATGGGAGGTCTAGTTGTAGCACCATTAATTGTTATGGGGAGTCGGTGGACCACAAGTGGAAAATTATTAGATAGATTCAATTCCTACTGTATTTTACAAGATTAAGAAACCCCCATATACGAGTTTGATGTTGGACATATATATTCTCATGGGACCAATGAAGTCTTGCTAGGATGTGTATGTATAGGTAGGAAGGAATAAGGGGAAGATGTTAAAGTACAATGGGGATATTTTTTTGGGGAAATTTTTTATGGAGACACTATAGTAGATCAATCTTGTGAGTTCAAGAATTTTCATCAAGGAGAGACCTTAGTCATGGATTATTATAGCTGGTTTGCATATTTGGTTTGTTTTTCATCAGCTATGTAATGAGATGATATTTCCATGGTGTGACAGTTTGGGGATGGTTTCAAGAATGCTATCAGGGTATATGTAAACATGTTTATGTTAACCTTGTTTTAGAGGAAGTGATCAATGAGCTTATAACAAAGTAGAATTTGACATATAAGATAATACCATGATGGAATGTTTATTAGGTGGGAAAGGTAGTGGAGATTCCAGTCGATTGAAGAATAGCCATAAGGAGACCTAGAAGGGTAGTTAGAGAAGGTACTCATGGATAACACCTCAAACTGGATCATAAATAATAGGTTTAAACTAGGTGAAAATTGGACACGGTCAACCTTAGTGTGATCAACCACTGATGGAATGTCAGTAATGTTGCCAAATTGGGCATATTGAGAGGTTTTGGCGGATGACCTTATAGATAGGTAGGATTCATGTGATGAGTCAGTCTCGCAAGTCTAATGTGGGGTTGAGACTGATACCATGACCTAGTTTCTAGGATTCAAATTCACATGGAGGATATGTTAAATAGAGATATTCTCATAAGTGGGGGTAGTATCTAGTGGAATGTAAATATCTATAGGGAAAAAAGATTAGTAATTCATGATTTGGACTACCTACATATGGTCGAGAGGACTATATAGAGAATTCCATAAATCCAATTACTGTTAGAGTTACATCGTGATTGTGTGACTATCACTTTGTGGGTTTTATGAAGGATATTGGTGCACAAGGTCAGTATATAGAAAGTGATTTAACTAGTTTTGTGTTAATATATTGGCATTAAGAGGGATGTGAGACTCATGTAGCATTATGTGTGATTCATGCCTTTGGTGAACAATGATAGTGATGCAATTTTTTATGGGATTTAGGTATGATGTATTTGTTAACTGAGAATTTAATTAGATATAGGAAGGAATGGTGTATGATGGTTATAATGTTTCTGTTCTAGGATGATGGTTAGTGTTTTATTATTATGATATTAAAATCTAGGTTTATAAATGACCAGATAAGTGGTTCTTATGGTGGGGAGTGCCCGTCAATGGAATTGGTTCATTATGTTGTATATCTAGGGTAGTCTGGGATATTGGAAATGAGGTGGATGCATTCAGGATCATCACAGTGTTTTGGAAAGTGGAGACTGGGATGCACAGGATGGATGATATTTTTGGATGGTGTATAGATGAAATAGATTTGGGATGATGTATTATATGGTTTGGGGGTTATAAAACCCTAATCATCATTCAAAGCATGAAGCTAAGAAATATTTAATGAAACCTCATGTTTGGAATGTTTTGGGGTTGGGAGTAACCTGAGAGGAGTTTTAGGGGAAACAAGTTGGTATATAGCTAAAAAGTTGTATACTATATCCTTCCACACTATGACAGTAGGTTTTATGATGTGAAAGGGTCGAGAAAAGTGGGGGTTACACTGCCTTGAATTTTTAAGGGTGTTAACTAAATGTTCAAAATATGAAATTAACCTGGAAGTAATTTCTACAATTTTTAATAATTAATTAATTATGGGACTTGGCATTAAATGAAATGGGGTATTGGGTTGTCCATTTTTGTTATGAAGAAATGTTCTTCACCCATTTTAATTTCCCCTTCCAATTTGATTCCCCCCTAATCCTATGATAGATTTTCTATCATATCATTGTAATGGTGAGGTAAGGATAAGGCTATCCATCCCACCTTTGAACTTTATCCATTTAATTGTTTCCTAGTGTGTTCTCACTATTTATGACCATTATTCCATACTTTCATGGTTTATATCTTTTTTTTATATTCATAAAATTTTAGATCAAATCAATGGGTGGTATTCAATGAGTATGCATCTATAAGAATAAGGTAGGTGGTTTATAGCTTCCTCAAAAATAATGCATGTGATATGTGATGAATCATAAATACCCTTGAGTGGGGTGGTCCAAGTTATATCCCTTATAAACAAAATAGAGATTTATTATTCTTGGGTGACATCGAGGGTAGTTTCTTATGTGAAAATAGTGTGGTTTAGTCTAGTATAGAATTGAAGGTGTGATATGTGGTTCCTTGGTTGGTTAGTTAGGATAACACTAGTAAGGGAAATTTTTCCATAATACAATGGATGAGTTTGTTCCACTAGAATATTTTGGTCTTGGCCCATGTATCAACGAGTGATATTTATAAATAGAAGTGAGAATACATATTTCATATTGATTTGGAGAATGTTGTTAACCATTTCCACTGTTGGGAAACATAGTTTTTAGGTAGTAATAGAGGTTCACCTGATGTGTGGTCTAGGTGTGACCTATGTTCACCAACTATCCTCCCTCCGACTTGGGCCATCACTAGTTTCTCCTCGACTCTTCTTCATGACGATATAGGGGGATCCTCCTTCAGTGGAAGCATCAGTATTCATGGGCTCGGCTTTTTCGGTTTCTCTCACCGTTTGCTGGCCCGCTCATTGCCCTTCACCTCCTTTGTTGGCTAGGGTTTCTTGGCGGCACGATGAGATCCAGTGGTCATGTTTCATTTGTTGTATATCGATTTCCATCTTAGGTATTAGCTGGTAGTCTGAGAGATTTTTTGTGGTTTTCTTTGTCACGACTTTGAAGGCAGCAACAGGTTGCGGTTTCTGATTTGCAGTGGGGCTTCTTCCATCGTGGCCTGATGTTCAACTATTTTTGGTGATGGTTTCTGTTTTCATTTCCCTTTATACGTGATTATTATTTGGATGTGTTTGCGAGTGATGTGTGGTCTCGTGGTGGGGTTTTTGTTAGAAGGTGTGGTATGAAGATCCCGATGGTTTTATGTTGCCGTCTTGTGGTCTGCAAGACCCCAGATGTGGTGTTGTTTGGTAGGTTGTTGGTTGAGGATGGAGCTTCAGCTTTTTCTTCACTTCTGGATTTGGGTTTTTTTAAAAGGTTGTGGCTGAAACCTCATTTTATAATTAAAGAAAAGCATAGACCACTTTAACTGGGTAGAGGGATACCCATTACATAGCCCGAAGGCCCAGTAGGCATTTAGCCCATTACATGACCTGAAGGCCTAATATTTTTTGGCCAAAGACCAATTCTGTGAATAGTACCACTACAGTACCCACGCTGCTACAGTACTACACAGTACCTGCCACTGCTACAGTACTCTTCCACCACTACAATGCATGCCGCTACTACGGTACTCACTGGTGCTACAGTGCTGTCGCTACAGTACTCACTGGTGCTACAGTGCCGTTGCTGCTACAGTACAGCTACAGTACCTACGCCCAATGGGTTTTGAACCCCCATTTTTCATGTAGAATTAAGGGGTGATTAACACTAAGACAAACCCAAACTACACTGGATTTGGGTTGTTTTGATTGCTAATTTGTATCGGTTGTGTTCGATTGATGCTGGCATCATGTTCCCTTGTACGGACTCTACCATTTTTGTTTATATTCTTTTCTGACCTTGATGGATGGATTTATGTTGCTCTATTGATGGAGTTTATCTTCTGTTGGTGAATATATTGGATTGCAATTGTGGAGATGTTGGCATTCGAGGTTCCGTTGTGGTTCCCTGTGGAGTAGGATGTGGTGTCAAGACAACATGGTCTTCCTCGATCCGGATTTTTGGTTGGCCTTCTGTGGATTTGTTCTTCCCAATGGTTTTTTTGGAGTCCATCTCTCATCACTGGAGAGTTTGGACGACCTCCAAATGGATTTCTCTGGCAAGATGGTGGTTTTGGGATGGTGTCGATGGTCGCATCGATGGCATTCGATGAGGTCGGGTCTGAGGTTGGTCATGCTTTTATGAGGTTCACGCTTTCTGATTTATGATTGTTCCTTAGACTTCTCTTGGGTGATCTTGGCTCCTGTAGTGAAAATTGTCAATTTGAATGATTCAGTGGTTGTTTTGTATGATGATTGAGTTGTTAGGTTGGCTATTATTTTCTACTCAATGGTGTTTGAAGTCTGTTTGTCATGAAGTCATGTATGGTTTACCACTATTCCTCAAAAGTGTTTGTTGGTTTTCCACTTTTCCCTAAAAAGTGTTTGGGAAATAAAAATATTAATTTTCAGTCAGTCAACATAGATCAAGGAACATAGGTGATGGCACTAACCATCAGTTAAGGGGAGGTGCTCACCATACAATGACTCAATTGGTGGTTGTTGAAACTATTTTTAGTGGTAGTAAAGATAGCTGGTAATGGGAATCACTGCGAGGAAAAAGTGTTTTTGCGGCGATTTTTTCACGAAGGTTTTAAAAACCACCGCAAAATTTTTTTCGATCAAAAATTGAGCAACAGTTTTTAAAGCCACCGTGAAGAAACCACACCTAATTTTATTTAAAAAATATGTTTTATTTTTTTTAAACATCTTCTAAAAAAATTTAATTTTTCTAACAGTGATTTTTTGAAAACTGTCACAAAATTTTAGAATTTTATTTTTAAAAAAATTAAAAAATTAAAAAATTAATTATTATTTATTATTATGTATTTATTTATTTATTTATTATTTAGTTATTAATTATACATAAATTATTAATTTATATTTAATTAATTAATTTATTAATAACTGATTATTAATTAATTATTATTAGTTTATTAATAATTAATTAATTAATTATAATTTATTGATTTATTCGTTATTCATGATTTATTAATTAATTAATAATTAATAATTTATTTTTTATTATTTATTAATTATAATTTCTAAATTATTAGTTATTAGTTATTATTAATTATTAATTAATTATTATTTATTTGTCTATTTATTTAATTATGTATTTATTTATTATTTATTATTTATTTATATTTTATATTTTAATTTTTTTCATTATTCATTATTCATTATTCTTTATTATATATTTTTTATTTACTAAATATTAATTTATTATTAGTTCATTATTCATTTATTAATTATAAATTATAAAATATTTATTATTATTAATTAATTGTTAAATATTAAATATTTCATATTAAATATTAAAATTAAAATATTAATTAATAATTAAAATTATTATTTTTATAATTATAAATTATTATTTACTATTAATTATTATTTATTAATTATTAATTATTAAATAAATATTTATCTATTATTTATTATATATTTTTTATTTATTTTTTATTAATTTATTTATTTATCTATTATTTATGAATTTATTATTAAATTTTATTTATTTATTATATATTAAATCATTTTTAATTAATTTATTATTTATACATTACTTATATATATATATATTATGTTATACATTATATAATATTTAATATATATTACATAATTTATAATCTATAATCTATAATATATAATATATAATATATATAATATATAAAATATTATATATTATGGATTATATATTATCTATTATCTATTATCTATTATATAATACATGATATAAAATATAAAATATAAAATATAAAATATAAAATATAAAATATAAAATATAAAATATAAAGTATAAAATATATATTATATATTATATAAAATACATTATATAAAATATATTAGATATAATATATTAGATATTAGATATTATGTATTATGTATTATATGTCATATATTATATGGTATATATTATATGTTTTATATTATATATTATATATTATATGTGATTAATTATTATTTATTGATTATTAATTAATAATTATTGATTAATAATTATATAGTTGGTATCTATTTGTTATGAATTACTTGTTTTCCCAATTAATATATATATGTATATATATGTATATGTATATATTGGTGTGTGTGTGTGTGTGTGAGTATATTAAATTCGATTTGTTGACCACATGAGGAGCCTGCTGGAGTGGTAAAGTCTTTGGAGAATAAGCAAAAGGTAAGGGGTTCAAATCTCACCCAACACAGAATTTATATATATGGCATGGGCATGTGCATGGGCATGTGTATGGACATATACTTATGCACGGAGCTGGATGGGCATGTGTGTGGTAATAATAAATAAATAAATAAATTACAAAAATAAATAAATAAATAAATAAATTATGAAAATAAATAAATAAATAAATAATAAATAAAAAACAATAAATAAATAAATAAATAATAAATAAATAATAAATAAATAAATAAATTATGAATGTAAATAAATAATTTATATAAATAAATAATTAAATTACTAATATAAAATAAATAAAGGAATAAAAAATAAAATAAATTAAAAAAAATTAAAAAAAATAAATTAAAAACAATTTAGCGGTGGTTTAAACCACCGCTAAAAAACCGCCGCTATTTAAAAAATAAAAAAAATAAAAAAACTAAAAAATATTCAATAAACGAAAATAATTAAAAACCGATTTAGCGTCGGTTTAAACCACCGCTAAAAAATTGACGCTAAGTATTTCTTGACACGGGATTTAGCATCTTTTTTCCAAAACCATCGTCGAACGATTTCGTGGCGGTTTAAACCACCGCTAAATGAAAAAAACCACCGCTAAATAATATTTTGGTGTAGTGAATGAGGATCACTAATTATGTTGGGGCTATTTGGAAACAATTATGGACATACTAGTATTGTTGTTCTATGTGTTCATCAAGCTCTTGAGTTAGAAATTTTTAAATATAAGGGAAATTACTACAGATTTTATTATGTATTGTGAACACAGAAGTTGGAAATTGGGTTAAGTGTTGTTGATTACAAGAATATGATGGATTTTGGTTCCATCTAGTATATTATGATGGTTGGTGTTTGGAATCTTATGGTATGGAAATTGTTGAAAGTACATGGCCTCTTGCAATATAATAGACTGTGGATAAATCATTCCACTCTATCACTAGATGAGACAAATAGAGGCTCACTTAGGGTATCGAAAGCATGTGTGGAGTAGGGTATCATATATTTTTTGAGTGATATATACTTACATTTTTTTCATAAACATATATATGTGTGGATCCATGCAAGGTACACTACTAGTTGTGGATGGTATATTTCAAAATCACACCCAAAATGATCTCTATGGGATGTGTCTAAATAGTATTATTATGTGTATGGGTAAGGTAAAATGGTATATTTTAGGATATTAGTGTATAGGATCAGGACAAGGGTGCATGGTTTTGATGAAATGTGTTTAGTAGGTATGTTGGAGGTTACCCGATGATGAGTTTATGATATTTCAAGTCATTTTTTTTATCTCTGTGTAAGATAGACCCATGGGTGAAGCAATTCACTATGTATGACTATAATTAAATGTGTATATTATCTGGTTTTTAGCGTGTGTATTTTTTATCTTTATTTGTATTGTTTAAAATTTCTTCTACTATATTGAATTAATTTCTTCCACTATGCCATTTTTTCATCATGATCATCATCATTATCATTATTATTATTATCACCGTAGGTTATTGTCTCCCTAATATCATCCAACAGATCCTCACAGTTAGTCAACAACCTTTTTCATATAGGTGGTATTCCCGAGGTCCTAGTGACCCTCTAGCCTAGTTACTTTTAGGAGTGAACAAGGGTGTAGATGTCACATGTTAAGATATTGTGTGTTGGATTTCATCGATTTATGGGAGACCCATATTATAATTGTGGGGTTTTCAAACCACAATAATTACTATAAAATGATCGGTCCAACACCTTTTGAAGTGATTTATGGGAAATTATTTCATTATCTATTTTTTGGGTGGAAGTGAGTAATGATTCCTCAGTTGGACCGATAATGGTGCATGAGATGATGAAAAAGATTATAATGATTAAGAAATTAATGGTTGTGATACAAATTAAAAAAATATCATATAAAAATTATTATTTATTAGAATTGGTTAACCCTATGGGTGTTTATGTAATATTTTTAGTGTCACCTAGAGTGGAAAACTAATGACATGGTAAGTGAGGGAAGTTATTACCTAGATATATTGAACCATTTTCTCATGTCAATTATGTATCATACCAATTAAAATTAAATCCCTCAAAAAACACCATGAATTGTGTATTTCATGTTTTGTAGTAACAAAAGTAACATTTAAAAACCTTGTATGTCACCAGTTATGATCATGTAAACATGGATTTTCATGAGAGTTTTTGTAAGATCCATATTGAATTATTGAAAAAAATTATTTATTGATAAGTTTTTATTGGATAATATTTTTCTAAACATTGTAGAAAAAACAATCAATACCTATTCACTAAAAGATGCATCAATTTAATTGAATTGAATAAATTTAAATGAATAGAATAAATTTTCATTGATGAAATAAATATATCCAATATCCTCTCTCTGAACTTGATAGAGATCTCTATGATATAGCCAATATATTTCGTCCTCATAAAAAACCCAATGGCTGTGGTGAATATCTCTATTTTTATAGAGGATTGTAATCTTACCCATGGTATTCTATAAAATTATTTACAGATAAATAGAGAAATAATAAAATTTGGATGAAGGAGAATCAAACAATATAAAATGGTATTAACATGTGACACTTTTCATTGGGGATTGAACATATTATATATCCACCAAGGTTACTCCTTTGGATTCCAAAGGTTACCCCAATATTCATCAATGAAAAATAAATTCTTAAACATTTCCAACATTATAAATATCTGAAAAATAAAATTCAATCCTTTTATTTAAAATTTAATTTTTTAAAATTAAATATATATATTTTAATTCTTCTAAATATCATAATATTATATTCCAAACCAAGAATGATATCTTAAGTGGAATAAGGTTGTTGAATCATGAATTATAATATAATTTATACATTTATATGCATAAAACAACGAAATAATAACCTTATATATTGTCACTTAGGCTTAGTATATATTAATAATAATCCATAGTAGTAAAAAATATCATAATCCTAGTTCATTTTTACCTTATGTTACATCATAAGTAACAACTTGAGAAATCCTTTCCATAACTCTTCCAAGATATCCTCTAAAACTCCTTTTGGAAAATCAATCATGTATTTTCATTATATGTTACATCAAAAGTAATAAAATTTAAAATTCATCCAAAATTTATTTTGGATATCCGTAAAAATGATTTTAGAGTAGGTCTCAGGGTTTTATAGAATTTATAAATTAAATTAATCTTTACACACAGAAGTGAAATGTGTGACCCAACAAGAAATTATAGAATTGAAAAAATTATAAATTCAGTAATATATGATTTTATATAAACTGAAACTTTTTGAAAAATATTAGTACTACTAATGCTATAAGGGGACCTAGATCGATATTCATCAAACACATGTGTCTCCATAATTATTTCCACCAGTTGTACCCAAAAAATATTTATAATAATATAATCTATATGTCTTAGACATACAATGACCATAATTCATAGAGTATGTCAATCTTTTATATCCCACTCATATATTCTCAATTCTTTATGAATACACAAACTAGATAGATGAATATAACACATTCCATTGACCATAAGAAATGAGCACATTACAAAACCCTCATCCTAACAAATACGAACATCACGTGTAACTTCTCTATGGAAGGTCATATAATTTCATAGTATATCATAATAAAGGCCGAATGTTTTATACTCATCATACAAGATAAAAAATATAATATTTATTAAATCTGAAATAGTGACATGATAAAAATCATATCCAATTTCCTTTTATTATATTAGCCTTATAGTTGGTGTAAGAGAAGTATAAAAGTATAAATTATATCATTCTAGGTATCTTATCAACCTCAGGTAATGGATATTTGGTATGAAACAATTCCATTAGTATACCAAAGGAATATTATATTTCACTCCACATGGTATATGTAGTGGGTCATCTAGGAAACATGAATATTTTTGTTTCTCATGCATTAATATTGAATCTATATATAAAACATAATCAATGACAATATTCTCATGTTATTAAAACATATAATACTCCATCATTCTCATCGATTAATGATGTCACAAATTCACACATTGAGTTTTAATTGTCATTTCACATCATGTAATACATACTTTGAATATGAAAGATTAATAATGTATTCATTCACTTTTATATAACAAGATATGCTCTATATTTTATTAATATACATTAATAATACTAAAAAAATCAAAAATAATAACCAATATATTGACATCCCATATAGTTAACAGTCAGATAGGTTTTATATTTTTTGTTCTGTTATTATTTTTTTAGGCTCGTGATATCACTATATAATTCTTGATATACATCTATGTGGCTATATGATAATTACTCCCACTAATGTCCTTTAATTTGTTAATGTATATGAAGAAATCAAAATTGATTTATGGTGAGATGAAGATTGATAATATTCAATTTCAATTCTTTGATCATAATATTCAAACTTATTTACTTTAAAATATCCAATGTTATGTTTTCAATAAATTATACTTTCATAAATACATAGAAATATTTCTATGTTTATCATCATTATCTTTGTAAAATTTTATATTTCATTGAAATCATTTTTTATTAAAATTTAAATCAAGTGCATTGGATTAAGATCATTTTGGACCAAAACTTCCTAAACTCCATTAGGATGTGAAGTGACTTTTTTGTGCTTAGAAATAACACGTATTTCTTTTTTGAGAGTAATTTATAAATAAATCATTAAGTAACATATATTATATGACATTAAATGTGTTTATATCAATATTTTTAATAGAACATTTATTATTTAAAATACTCCACTGTTAGGTGTTGCGAAATCATTCCCTCATACTTTAATAAATTATATGGATATAAAATTTATCCTAAATAAATATTATTTTATCCAAACCTTCTTTTAAAAATAGTTATAAAATTAAAATAATAAAAAAATAAGTGAATCAAAAAATATATCATATTATTTTAAAAAAACATTGTTTACAATCAATATTATATCATACATAATAAATAAAATAAAATTCAATATATATATTTTATTATTCATTATTTAATATAATAAATTGAACCCAAATGTTTGATGTATCTACCCTATGATCAATAAATTAAATGAATTTGTCAACCTCCATTTATAAACAATTTTCTATTTTAAATCCTATAAATATTAAAAATAATTGTTTATTGTACTGTTGGAATCACACACATTTCAAAAATGAAGAAATAGAATTTATAACACTCAATGGTGTTTGTTGAAACCTGTTCAATATTATAATAATTTCCTTCTCCAGTGACTAGGATTACTATAATTGAAACACTAACCATATTTCCAGAAACATCTTATCAGATTTATTGACATTGGTTTATATTATACCCTCTAACATTATTTTTTTGACTTAAAAATATTCCCTTCTATACTATCAACACAACATTGGATCATGATTCACCCATGAACTCAATATATTAACAATATTAGTTAAAATTATAATAAATAAATCTATATTTTGTTTATATTTCATTGTTAGAACCTTTCTTGGAATGATTATAAAATGTAGTCCATAGTTAGATAAATCATTAATGGATAATCAAGTCTCACCATGTCCTTGACATGATAGATAATATTATGTACATTATGTATACTGATGTTCCTTTGATCATTTTTCCTGTATATTTTTCTTTTGAAACTATTAGCCAATTCTATCTTATACACCATATTAAAAAATATATTCACTTTTTGAATAGATTCATCAACCTGTTTTTTAGAATGTGGTGCCTCTAACATATATTTATTATTATTATTTAATAATAATTCATATGATTTTATACCATTAAAATATTTTTCTTCCCCCAACATTTCGTTATTGAAAAAATGATCTTAAAGTCATGTTTAATGATAACATAATATTTATCTATAACATAAATATTTAGTATATAAGTATTATGTTTCATAATAATTTAATATAGAATTTAATTATATTTTATCCCACTAAATTGAAAACCAATCTTTAATTAAACATCACACCCATTAGTGGGATATGATCCATATTTTACTTCTACGTCAGTGTTCCTATAAATAATTAATTATTTAGGTATCATGCCGATAATATAATATTTGACTACAGGTTAGTTGAGTAGAAAAAAATTTCCCAAATCAATATTATGTATTATGTCAACTCTATTCCTCTTGAATATTTAATTTTAATATTTCTTAGATAATTTTGACAAAAATATTGCAATTATACTTGGTCATTTAACTCTTATAGTTAACTATTTAAACCATGAATCTCACAAGACAATCCTTCGATACCATGAATTGACATGAACCTACCCATTTTTATGATAGTTTTTCTGACATGAATTCACACTAGAAGGAATATATAACTTAGTATTTTAAGGCTTATCTTCCACATAATCATCTTTCCCCATGTATTTCCTTTATATAAACATATTTATAATGATTTAGTTTTTGTATTCTATACCTTCAACAAAATCAATATGTTCTAAACATATTTTTATATATAAAAATATACAAAACATGTTTTTTATCACTAAAAAATAAAATCCAACCATATTCACACATATACAAATGCATCCTATGTATAAGGTATATGGTATGCATTTATGTGAATGTTTATGTAATTTTTATAATGGCCCATACAGAAAAAATATTGTAAGAATGTTAGAAAAAAATATTTATTTATAAATCCTAAATCCATGACCATTTTTTATTATAAAAATGACATGGCTTATTCCAAGTCACACAAAGTACCAAAATAAACAATACTATGTTTTATTGTTGAAGAAAAATATGGTTGATCCATTAGAAATCATATTTTTATGCCTATATGTGCTTATTCTCAGCTAAAAAACAACCTTATCTTTGAAATATCATTCTTATAAAAACCATGAATATTATTAGAAAAATAAATTATATAAAAATAAATTATATGATACACTATTTATATAAACAAATTCCATGCCCATTTTTCCCAATCCATGATATACTTTAACACTTTTAACACAATCCCTGATGTGGATCATATACCAATAATTGGTTTGATTAATTTTCTTTAACAATGAAAAATTTTCATGAAAAATAGAGTGTTTATAAAAAATCAAAATTCTAGATAACTTATCTATTTAAAAAATTGTCCAAATATAGTGGAATTCACTCTAATAACACTAAATGGTATTAATGAGTCAATATTTAGCCAAATAAAATGTAAAAAAACCACAAAAAATGTGTTTCACAATAATATTAATCCATTAATTTTAGTTGAATGAATAATAATAATGAATATACCTTCTATTTGAAGAAATTTAATTATCTATGTTCTTCTAATAAATCTTGAAATAGATCCTTAGGAAATATATTATATACTGATTCTCCTATTGAATCAATGTTTTATAGTTAATCTCTCATCCCATAGAAAGGATTACTCTTTTACTTCTTATCTAAGAGAAGCATAGTTAAAAAATAATAATTTAGAGAGATAACTATAGATAAAGGAAAATCACACACTATCCAATGATATTTTCATAAAACATGTATCATAAAAATTTAACCACATTATATAGTCACCAGAGTACTTCTTAGGTCTCTAAATGTTACTCAAATGTTTAACTACGAATAAAATATATCATAAACATTTAAAAAATTACAATTCATTGTAAAGTATGATTCAATACTCTTACTAATTGATAAATATTTTTAAAAATATTAGAAAATGAAAATAATATAAAAATAATCAAATTTTACTATCAACTAATAATCTTATCTTATGTATAATAAGGTATCTTAATCATGACTTTTCTTATAATGTATTTACTTCCCTAAAAAATCCAATACGTAGTGATCTTCATTACATATTGGTTTATATAAAAATAAACTAAGATGTTGTTTGTAGAACAATTTTATATTTTAGATTTAGTTTCTATTTTAAATACTTATTTGGTAATCCATTCAATGAGTATATGTTCATTAGGGACAAGGTACCATGAATGAGGAGATATGGGAGTAGGAATTATTGAAGCATTAACAGCTTCCTGAGAAATTTCCTGACATTGACACACTCAAAAATCCTTATGAATGGAATTTCACTGGTATATAAAATTTTAGGGCCCTATATTATATATTTAATTGTTTAATTTATTTATATTTATGCATAGTGAAATATTTAGTGAAGACGAGTAATTTAGAGAGACTTATTTTGGTCAATGTAGGTGCTGGAATGGTTAGAAAACCGCACATTTTTCCTCAGTGACTATGTAGAATGAAAATATAGATATAGCCATGGTTACATGGTTATTTCATGGTCTAGATTACCATGTGGATTAATGTATATCATGTTGTAGGAGTAGTTTATGGTGTATAGTTTCATGCATAATTGGGATAACCACGCAGATGAATCCTGAATTTATTTAAATGGATCTCAAACCATATATTTTCCATAAGTTTCAGGAAAGTGGATTCAATTTTATTTCTTCATCCATGGTACTTTTATTTTAGGTAATTTCAATATTATTTTATATATTCATTCCCCCTAATCAATCTACATTGATATCATAAGTCATCAAGGTGTTAGCTCGATGGTATGTCAATTCCAATATTGCCTCCAAATATTAATTCATCTTCCATTCCTAGTAAAGAACTAACTAGTGAGGGTTTAAAGAAATTTTGGGTTAGGGGTTTATATATATTTTTTACTTTTGTTTTTATGTGATAGATATGATTATTAATAGATTGATGTTTGGTTTTTGAATCAAGGATTAACTTCAATATCTCATTAAGGTTGGTGACCTCAAATATGCAGTTGGGTGTGAAAAATTATTTGATTTTGGATATTTGTTTTTTAATTTAAATTGTTATATGGTATTAAAAATTACTCAAATATGTTTTTGAAATGATTTATGGAAGTGGAATTGTTATTTGAGTTAATATTGATGAAATGGAAATTCGGGATACTCCAAGTGCATGAGTGATTTATTAAGAATTATGATAAATTTTATTGTGTGGATTTTACGATGAAGTTTATTTTAAAAGTGTCAAACATATTTTGACACTATGAAGAATATTTTTAAATAGTTTTAGGTGTTGTATTGGACATGAAATAATGAAATATTACTTATGTGTGGAAGCCTCATAGTCCTTTACAAATATTTTTGTGAATCCCACTTAATTGTGGGGGTCATGTCAATAAGGATGGATTGGGGTAGTCATTCCAATTGATAGTGGAAGAAACCAATTATTGTAACATGTGGTCTAGGTGGTCCCTTATATTTTTGAAAAGATAAAGTGTGTGTGGTTTTTCAATTTTGGTAATGATGATAATTTCAAGGTGTTTAATTTCCATATTGAGATCATGGTTATTGATGAATTATGAAATATTTTTTTTAGTATTATAAAATTTCACTAGGAAGGGAATGTTTTATTAAATAAATTTACAAATTGTTTTATTTTCACATTCACGGGATGTATATAAATTATTTGGGGTTTGCAACTGAGTCTTGTTACTCACCCTCTTTATACACTCACTTGAGAGAACATAGATTGTGGGTGATGTGATACATGTAAATGAATGATAACCCTTTTTAGTACTGATAGACTATATCAATGGTTTTTGATATATGTTAGTGGAGGGTATTTTTTTATTATTAGTTTTATCATGTAGTATTTTGAATATGGAAGAGTCATTGTGATGCTATATTTTTTGTGCTATATATTTCTTTGTCCCCATTGGCCTAGAAATTTATATTTTTTTTAATTATACAGAAGGTTGGTTTTGGTTTGTAGCATGGTGCATTTTGAAATTCATGTTCTGAATCATCTCCTTATCGATTAAATATTTTTATTAGGATATGATATTTATGTGATACAGGTTTTCATAAATTTGAGAATCAAATACCACATATAAATATTTTGATACAATTTTTACATGGTTAGAATGAGTGGTTTAAAGTAAAATCAACCCATGATGGTAATTATTTTTTCACTGGATATTTATTATCCTCCTTCAATGATTATAGTAACACACCTAAATCTAAGAAACATTCCCAATTGACTCTGGCGATATTGATCATGTCGAGTTGGGTTGGGATGAAACCAACTTTCAATATCACCATTAAACTATCTATTAAATAGTATCATACAAAACCATTTTTGTGGTGTAACATCTTATAAGAAATAATAATTCGAAAATGGTTATAATAGGATTCATAATACTTATGTTTAACAAAATGATGATTACATAACCATATTTTAACTTCATAATATCAAAAATTATTGGATTTGTAACTTTTTTTTTGTTAAAATTGCTGACATTTAAATACCGTTATAATAGTATAAACATTTTTTGGGATCATTGATATTAAGAAATAATGTAGTTATTAAATTAATTTTTTATTTAACTTATATATCCTAAAGTATTTAAGTATATAACATGAATTATTTTTTGTATCTATACCACTTTGTTATATTTTTAACCTCTTCTATTTCAAATATACTCTAATTAGCTTCTTAGAAGTTATATTTTTCATACAATATTTTTCTAAGAAAAACATATCTTTAATTTAAAGAAAATAATATTTTTTTCTTTATAAGAATATAAAAATAAAATAAATATTTAACATATCAAATATGAAATTTTATGCATCTTGAGAAATACCCCAAAAAAGAAAATAATTATTTGTTAAAATATTTTATTAATGGGTTTTGGGACCCCATTACATCATATTTTAAAAAATAACCTAGATAAAACAAATTTATCCATGATAAATATACTTTAATCATGTGTTTTGAAACAATGTTATTGAATGAATTAATTCATTAACTCTGTATATAAAAAAAATTATTTTACCAAAAAATATTTGATCAAATAATAAAAAAATGAGATGAAAATAGGCATTCAAATTTATATTTTCAAAATTCATTCACCTTGTACAACTATATTTAATTTTTTCCCCATAACATCAACTATTTATTCATTATTTGAATAAAAAATTCAAGAGTCGTGAATCCTTTCTTACTTTTAAACTCATGTAAAGATTTATAAAAAATATTTAACACATATTTGATATCATATACCATTTAAAACATGTTAATTAATTTATATAACATTAATACTAAATTTGGAGTTTCCAAAATTTTTGTAACTCCCATTAATATATTTTATGTAATTAATCTTATAATATCTAGGATTTACACTATGGAAACATTTCTGATCATGAAACATCCTTTCAGTTTCAATGATCCTAGTTGACTATTGTACCCTCCAATAGTTTTTATCTTCTTATAGATTAAATGTTTAACATTGTGTACTATATCACAACTCTAGATCATGTAATGAAGACATCCTACAAAGTTATTCTCAATATATAAAGTAATTGTTTATCAAACTAAGTCATAATACATTTTATATTCTCTGAATACAATCATTAAATTGGGGGAATTAATAAAATCTATATTATTATTCAAATAAAAATCCATATCCACATATTGAGTGGGTTTTCAATTATTTTAGAACATTATTCAATACATAATATTTTCAACTTATTAAGAACAATCATTATGTTTTAATTCTATTCCATCATGTTAATTATATTAATCTTATTATTTTCATATATTATTATCAAAGAAAATTTTTATGAGATTAATTTTTTCTCTAAAACATTAGTATCTATCATATGATCTATAAGTACATGATGTGAAATATTTTACATGATTTTTCATGTTGGATATAGATTGATTTATAATGGTAAAATAGTCTTGATGTTCTCCAAACTGATGAAATTGTGTTAAACATTTAGGTAATCTCTCTATTTTTTATTCCCATCCAAATATTTTTTTAGGTTTATAAATGTCCATCCTCTATTAATATTTGAAAAATATATATTGAAATTTTATATTGAACGTGTAAAATTTTTTTAATTTCTCTAGAAATTAATATATTATCCTAATATATCTCTATCATGATCCCAAAAATAATAATAATAATGTTTCTTTGATACCAAATAATATAAATCAAACCCTCAATACTAGATCCATTATTATTATTATTATAAAATCATATTTAGTATATAAAATATGATATAATACATCAGTTTGATTCAAAGTTTCATTATTCGAGTTTATATGAGAACTAGGTATATAAAAAATAAAATGGGAATGATTTATTTCAATATTATTTTATGATATATTTAAAATATTACCAATAGATCACCAAATATAGAGAGGGTGTTTTAAAAAATGGGATCATGTCGAAGAAGATATTGTTAGTCCAATAATATTAATTTGAGTATGAAGTAGATCATTCCCAAATTTAAGAACAACTTTCAAATCTACTAGATTCTATAGAGCTTAAATTTAAAGCATGGAGTGATGTATTTTTGTATGTGCTGAAATTTATTCTATTTGAGTTACATAAACATGAAAAATCTATTTATTTAATTAGTTAATTAAGGAATAATATATTTATTTTAGTTACTAACAATGACAAAAACGTCATCTACCCCCCATATTGTACTATATAATAAAGAGTTATGAGAGAGAAGAACCAAGGGAACTTGAGAATTGTCATTGGATCTCTATTGAGATATGATTATTGGGCTCATTTTCTCAATCTGTTTATGAATAATAAATTATAATTTAAGAAAAATATTTTATGGTGTTATTCCTGAAAATATTTATTTCCTTAAATACTTATATCACTTTGATATATATCATCCATGACCTATGGAAGACTTTTCTTGTTAGTCATGTTCTTATTTTTTTAATCAGATAAACCCCCTTTTTCCATAATGGGAAGTATTCGAAAACATAAAATTTTTATTGAATTCACATTTAAACCAACTCCTAAAATTGAAAATATTTATGAGAAAAATCACACATGCTATGGTTGGCATTGATTAAATTAGTGAGACTCTATAGATCAGTATTTAATGTTTTTTGTTAGACAAATTTAAAGATGATATATTATCAAACCATTATAATTTTTAATTTTTCTTAGAATATAAAGTCATCGATTAGATAAAAATTAATCCATATATAATATTTAATATTTTACTGAGTTTTTCAATAAGTGATCAACATTTATTCAGCATTATGAAGAGGGAGATAAATTTCTAATTTAGTTATTTTTTTATTTTACAAAATAATATGTTATCAGATTTTATATTATTTATAATCTTATATCTATATAATTTTATTACTTTATAAAAGAATGAATTATAATTTTTAAGAGGTTTCCCAATGAAATGCATCAACTACATAATATTTTTTTAATATATATATGATTAATCATATTATCAAATTTATATATTTTATTTTGAAATATTCTATGTCTTTTTGACATAGATAGTACTCAACTTTACTCATTTTTTGACATATATAATAATGGTGATATTTTTATAGTCAGTTTATTTCATTTAAAGTATGTTCCTTGTATATTAAATATATAGTTTTTGAGATTAATATTGATTTGGATTGGGAATATTTTTAGAATAACATTATTTGTGTTTTCTTGAATTGGACACAATTTTTCTTTCCCTCGGTTCCCTTACATGTCATATGAAATAAATTTTTTCCTATTAAATATGATTTGGAATATTTATATGTGATCATATAGTAAAATGATAACTTCAAAATTTACAAAAAACAAAGAACTCTAAGTAATATTAAGGATCATGATTAAGACTGTGATAAATTATACTAATTAGTGATTTGTTAGTACACAACATACTAATGACATTTTTCCTTATAGTGAGAAGTAATGAACCTCAAGGGGTTCCATAAATAATTAACTCTCATAGGGTTTGGTGAGAAAATTAATTACTATTACAAACTTTTCAGATAAATTGAGTGATTCTGTGTGACTATTTATTATATAATTTTCATGATTCCTCATATTTATTGTTATAGTTGTATAAAATGGGTTTAACATGGACATACACTAGTATGGGATGTAAAATGTTTTTCTATGAATCTATGTTTTTATAATATTTTACAAATGATTTTGGTCTGGTATGTTCTTCCATTAACTAACCAATTTGATAATAACATATGAGCTAGTGAATTAAGTATCTTATGATTTAATTATACTGATTAGCTAAATTACTTCTCAATCTTGGATGTTATGTCATGATAACTTGTTAAATTATGTTGGAGGATATTACATGATGATTAAATGACTAGTTACCTTGGGTTGGAGATGATTATGATGAAAATGTGAGTTCATTCCTCTTGGTAATGTCTTCATGGTTTGATGTGATATCATCAATGGTTAAAGTTATATCAAAATTATAACTACATTAGACCACCACATAGAGTTATTCTAGGTGAGACACTAACACTAAGATGTTATGTCTAATGGTCATCTGTTAAGATTCAGAAATAATCGAGTTTAACCATCGCTTTGTGTAATATTTTGGTGTTCAAATACTCAATCCCTCATAAAATGTTTTGTTGAGTTAAGTATTTTCTACATCTGACTATAGGTTTATAATTTCATGATCCCCTACTAAGGAATGTAGAGTTATGGAATTTATTTTCAATGTGGTTTTATTTATATAGTTATCTCCCATATGATGGGGATTGGTGTTCCTTTATTAGGAACTAATAGTTAATGTAGTGTGATAAGAAGTGGTATAGCGATGTTCTTTAATGGATAATGTTGGGTTAAATTTTGGAACTTTCTGGTGTTCATATCATTAATAGAGTTATTATTTTGTGATAAATTTTTATGGTGATATTAGGTATGGATTTTTTCATACAAGATTGACCTTTGGTTTAGAACTTGTATACATAGAGGTTGAAAGGTCTTGGAATATGATATATTATGAAACTTTTAGGTTGATACAACCTAATAATTAACAGTCAACACAGATTAACTTTAGAGATATTGAGGTATGAGGTCACAAATGTAAATTTTAAATTCATACACTTTTATTATTATAAAGGAGTGATCTCGAAATTTGAATTACTCAGAAAGTAATATATCGTAGTAGTTTATTGTATTCACTAATATATAATCACTTTTACAGATATGTAATCATAGATGTTGAATAACATATTATTTTCCAAGATAAATCATTTTTTTGTGGTTATAGTGGTCTTAGTTTTCGATATGGTCCACTAATGATTTTTGGGGTTAATATGGAGATGTCTGAATTGTTTTTATTGTTTAGTATTATATTTTATATTTAAATACTGGTTTCAATATTGTTTGAGTTATTATATTTATAAATTATTTTTTATGGTTTTAGAAATGTATTGTTTTTATTTCCCTATTTTAATTATTAGTTTTTTTAAATTTTGGATATACATAACAAGTGTCATTTTCTATTGGAGTATTATTTATTTGTTATTGTAGGTTTTATGGATGAGTGATTCCATTTTGTGTGTCAACCCTCTTTGTTATAGTCAAGGACACTTGGCCAGTTAGATGTGAGATTGGGGAGGCACACTCAAACTTATTACCAACATCAGTGTAGTCTTTAAGGGGTTGGGTCATTCCATAGTGGTATCAAGGATTCATTATCTTAGGTAGAAATATTGGATTTGGGAACATATGTGGATTTTATTTAATAACCATTGGAAACACTTTTTGGGGTATTTTATATTAGTATGCTTTTCCAAAGATCCCAAATATTGTGTGGAATGACTAATAAGTTATTTTATAAGAACTTTTATTTTTTATATATAACATAAATAAAGAAACCATTATTTATAAGGTATAATTAGGCTAGTAAATTAATCATATCGGGGGCAACACATGATCTATTTTCATTATTATTTTTGATAATGGAACAATCATGGGATGGAATGTTATGAAATTTTAATCATATTATCTCAATATCACTCTAAATTATATTATGGAATGATTGTGAAATTTTAAATTGGCCAGATTGTGATAAATTCAATGTATAAACCTATATTACAAATTTATGGGATTTGAATCACCTGGAATGAACATTTTATAGTGTTACCCATGATTAATCCTGATGATGATGATGATATTTAATCCTAGAAAATGAGTATAAGGACATAAACTGTAACAACCTAATGTTTTTATTTGGAGAATACCTTCTTATAAATATTTCATAAAATCACATGAAAAAAAAAACATAATTAACGACTAAGTGCTAAGATACCTTTAAACATAAGTTTGTCACTTATGTAATTGGAATTTTGAAAATATGACATACATGGTTGCAATCAGTAAGTTATTTGGAATCGAATTAGAAAGACATAATTTTTGGTGAATTGTAATCTACCCTTCTGAATAGTGACATACCCTTATGAATAGTGATATACCCAAATGAATAGAAACCTTACCTATGATAATATATAAATAATATTCAAGTTGAAAGTATGATATACCTATATTTTAGAATAAGTAAATGAATTATTTTAAAACTGGTTTTTTGTAACAAATACTGATTTTAATTAAATATTAAATTTAAAATATATAGAAAATTATTTTTGAAAAATAGTCAAAAATTTTGGATTATACACATTGAAAAATTGTTAGGGTGAATTTTTGGGATTTTTCTGAAATACTTGTATTTTTGGTGAATTGTAAAATACAATTATTTACCATATAAATACATTATAATTTAAACCCACTATTCCTGACATCACAAGTGATTTAAGAACCCAAATCTCGAGCTCACATAACCTCTTTACTATTCTTGGTTATGGAAGAATCACTATTATTTTTCATAGGGGAAATTAATAAACTAATGAATTAAATATTAAGGAAAACCCTCCCCCCTCCACTATTAATACCATCCTTCACACCATCATTTCGTCACACCTCTTGTAACATCCCATGTAAATAAAGAATAATACATTTTCATACTTATTAATATTTACGAATTAAATATTAATTTTACTTTAAAGGGGTTTCTATGTTCGATAGCGTACCCGATACGCAACAAATAGTTTCTTTGAAATCTTACGTTGCACACTAGTAATAAAATAATATTATTTTAAATGGGTGTTAACACATAGTCATTGTATTGGCAGGAATGAATAGAAATAACTAAAATATGATTATATATGTTTGTTAAATGTTTTTAAATTTATCCAATAAAGGATAAAGGCTTAAAATATGAAAAGATTTCAATTTTAGGCATATGTACTCTAATTTTCACTATAGGTCCACTTATCACCTTTTGATGGTGAACCCTATTTAAATATAGTTTTGGTCACTCTTATAAATTCTTTTGGACCAAATAAATTTCTTCTTTATAATCAGGACGTCAAAATTTTCATTGTGTAAATTTTTTGTATTTTTCCGATAAAGTTTATTTTTTAATGAATAATGAAAAATGTTGTATTTTAATTCAACACCTTTTTTTAATCTAATTTATTTATATGATTAGATTATCGTTTGAATTGATTTTAAAGTGAAATTAGAATATATGTTTACCATTTAATCCAATAGTTGTCTTTGGAATTAATTTCACTTTGAAATTTGACTTAAACTAGTGTCAATCTTTTGATATATATTGTTTCATAAAAACACGCTATTTGTTCTGACATCGGGATTTAATTATTAAATTAATTAATGTAACTTATATGTTTTGAATTTTTTAAAATAGACATCATTTTTGAATTCGTAATATCAAGTATAGCTTAGGGTGAAGCTTTGGTATTTTTCTGAAAAACATCAATATTTGATAAATAGTGAAACCACTATGTGGTACTTAAAAAAACCGATTTTTCGTTTAAATGAAATTTTACCACCTATGTGTTTTGAATTTCAAAAATCTGACATTAATGGTTTTCATTAGGAAGTATAATGTGGTTCAATGGGATTAAAATAATTCTTTTGGGTGAATAGTAACTTTTAAGTTTTTAATCGCGATTAGAGGTAATTAGTGTAATTTAATGTAAAAATAATGTTTTAATAATATGAAATGACCTTGACACATGTCATACCCTTATTGGATGTGTCATTTCAGACAAATACAATCCATGGGTCAACTTGGTGGCCCCATGGAGCCACTTTGGTAGGAAAATGACATTAATAACTTTTTATTTAATGTTAAAATAAAAATGTCCCAAACATGTGTTGTTTTACTAAAACAATATTTAAATGGGGTTATACAACTCATAATTGTGACTATAAATATTTATTAGAGAGATAAAAAAATTTCATACATCATGATATTTGTTTTATAATTTTTAGACATTAAATAAATTAAATTATTTATGACACCATGATGATGCAGTGATAACCTCATTATTTAACGATTTAAATAAAATGTAACAATAATGTAAAATCTAAGACCTAAACTAGTGAAAACCCTATTGGATGGGTGTATTTAGAACTATTATCACCTTATCCTCGAAATATATAATTTTGGGACCTTTAAAATCCAAAAATATTTTTATAATAAAGTAACCTTTTATAACTTTCCAAGAGTGCCCCTCCTCTCCTCTTATAAAAGGCCCCCACCTCTACCACCTTACCCCCACCTCTCAAGCCATTGGCTCGGCCAACCTCTGCCCATTTTATCTCTCCACATCCCTCTATTATTCCTAGAATCCCCACTTTGGGAATAAGTCTTTTCAAGGATGCCTTTGAGCTCAAATCAGAAAGAGTTACCCGTTTTAAAGGTAGTGTCTTCTCTTGTGTTCTTATGTTTTATTTTGCTTATCCAAACCCCTAAAATATTTTTATTACTTTATTTTGTAGCAACACATGTATCATAAATATACTAGGATGTTTTTTTTAAGAATTATTAGAGCTACACTTACACACACCTTCATCTAATTGTTAAAGAGCATACTGTTTTTGTGGATGGCGAATTTCTGCCTCACGAAATGATGATTGTTCAATATTCTTCTAACACCTTCAAAGGTGGCCATTAAGATGAAACTATATTTATATATGATATATGATATTTTTATGTTTTCCTTAAGCTTCTATATTTTTCATTTATGGCATAACTTTATGGCTTCCATTATGGGTATACATGATATCTTCATTTTAGGCAGTGCAGACTACCGCCCCCTCAAAGTGATTTGATTCGTTAATTCCATATGTGGGATGTATAAAGGATGGAGTTAATGATATTATATATGAAATTATAATGGAATTATAATATACCTTTATGTCATTATGATTCCATTCCATAAAATACAAAATTTAAATGAAAGTAGCGTTCATGCGTACGTACGGCTTACCGTCTCCATGAACGGTGCATTTCATTTCTTACCTCTAAATGTTATGTAATATTATAAATGCATGTATATACTAGATATATATGATATATATAATATCTACATAATTAATATAACTATAGATATAATGGATACATGAACAACTTGTAATTATAAAGAGTTTATTTTTGACTCAAGTACCAATGATCATTAAAACGACCGTTATTAACATAAATAATTTCATAGTGTTCATGACATGGTAATAAGTGATATAAAAGGAATAATGAACATGAAAAAGGTTATTAAGCAAGTAGAAATTAACTCAAGTTTATTATTCAGGAGATTAAAGAGCAATCGATTCACGTCGGACACGAGGTAAGGGACTTCGTCTCAATCTCCATTCATTGAGGCATATTTTGTTTTATACACAACTTTCTTTTATATGGTGTATAAACCCCCTTGACTTTTACGCTTATTAAAAAGGAATATTTTTCTATATGAAGCGTTTTAATAAACTACAAAAGGATTTTTTTTGTCATACGTATGCGGCGACAACAACTTCTCTGCCGCCGTGACCATTATTTGAGTTTCAACTTCCTCTACAAGCCATAACCAAACTTTTTTTAAAAATGAAAAATAAATACCATGTATTACCTTTCTTTTATTTAGGTAATGAAAATGGTTTTCAAAATGTTTTTATTATATCAATGTGTTGTATTGATATCTTTTGATTGAAATGTGGAAATGTTAGGTTTCCTTTATGCATGTTTTAGGTGATACAATTATGTTATGGTTCTTGGGCATTGTTATGAAGACAGGTGGTTCCATGATAAACTAAGGGCGGGTGAGCCCGGTGTAGATCTCCAATGAATTAGGTAATGTGAAGGAGTTAAACTTTAAGGTTTTACCGAAGATATTTAGGGAATATACTGTGATGGGTATTTCAATCGTAACCACGAGGGTTACTCCCTATGTAAGAATGTTATGAATGCCTCAAGTTAGCTTTATGTCTTATGATTTCTATGATTTATTAATGATTTGATGAGGTATGTTAAAATGCTTATGTTTTTTGAGTAAAGTGTGATTTCATACATGGACTTATGTTTTCATTTCGTACTTTTATATCCCTTACTGAGCTTTTTATGCTCATTCCAAATTTTTGAAATGTTTTTCACAGGACTTAATATGGAATAGGGTCAAGGATGGGATAAATGAAAAGTCATGCTATCTAAAACATGGAACTAGACATGTTTCTTTTTAAGAGTTTTCATTTTATGGAAACATAGTATAAGTGACTACTTTTTAATATTTTGAAATGTAATAGTTATGTCCTAATTCTCTAAAACTCTAAACCTGAAAAGATCCTCAACGTGAATTATTCATTTAATTCAATATTAAGTAAGGTATAAGGTCGGTGCCTTATACCTCTCAAGCTTCATGAAATATCTAAACTATGACAAAACATTTTCTCTATACCCTTCCCCACTTCCAAGGTCATATGGTCTCATCAAAATATCAAACCTACTTCTTCTAAGGAGATCCCAAGGAGAGGATTCAAGAGGTAATTTCCTTTCCTCTTTCCTTTAATTTCCTTTCAATTTTATGTTCGTTTCTTATTACCTACCCAACTATCTTCATCCAAATGGTATGGTAACTATGTTATCATACTTATAATGTAATTATATTATACTAATGGGATATTATACAATCCAACCCCCTTTCCCACATCCTTTTATTTTATAAAAGAAAACGTTGTTTGTGAGGTGTTAATATATCACTACCAAGAACAACATGTTTTATTTCTCCATTTTTGCTTTCAAATCTGGTCATGAAACTATTTTTATGGTTGAACCAGAAAATTTTATATGTATTATGTCCTATTTAATGTGATTTAACTATATTATGTACATATTAAAAAATGATTAATCAAAACAGTTTCGTTGTTGTTGAAAAACTGCACAAAATAACCCAAACAATCATCATTTAATTCTTATCAAATGATTCATCCACATGGTATATAATATAATTCAATATAAGATAATTTTAAATTCTTTAATATCATTAATAACAAAAAATAAAATTTTTGGATGTTTATCCATTTTATACACATACTTTAATTTAAGAATACAAGTGATCAACTCAAGAAAACCATAAAAACGAACATTTTCGATCAATGTTTTTAAACACTATAACTCATCAAAAGGCCCATAAAATAACATAATGAACCAAAATTAACCCTATTCATGTATAAAAGGTTATGTAATTTCTAATTAATGAATATAATGTCGATATACAGGACATTAATGAGAAATAAGTGTTCATATACAATGTAAAGAGAAATTATTGAACCAAACTTTCACCCTTTGGGATCTCCCTTATTCACTCCATTTTTGAAATATTTACTCTTTAAGAATCATTGTTTCATCATTTTATTTCCTTTAATGGGATATAAATGTTTACCACTGGTTTTTTGTCAACCAAAATGTTCTCCAAAAGAACTCTTCTTTTAAGAACTCACGTTTTACTTCTCACTCAAGGTTGATGCTTCTTGTAACATGTATGTTATTCCATCATTATTATGGTAATAAAAATTTTATGAATGTTTTTTATGAGTTTTAACCATAAACTTTCCCTAGTTATGATTGATATATGTTCTATGTGTCAATCATGATAATGAAAACATTAGGATGTGATGGGTGCACCGAGAATTATATAGCGCAATATGAATGATTAAATGTGACCGGTGCGCCCGAAATTATACAGCGCTCTAAGGCATAGGGTAATGTGATGAATCTCATGAGTTAATGTGAAATGAGGGGTGAAAATGATTATATAATTTTTTACAAGTATGTGTGGTTGTTATCCACTAAGACATGATGTTTCTTTTTTTATGCATTGCCACATTTCATGTCTTTTATTTATGCTTCTTCTCATGTTCATGATTCTTGCCTATGATAGGATTATGGCCACCCTAAGCTATATTTTTCTTATCTATCCTCTTTCTAGTCTTTTATATCACCCCTTTTGATGTATACACTCATGTGGCTACATTTTCTAAGGAGATGTCAAGTTCCAACAAGAATCTAGAGAGGAATAAATTAAATAAATGTTTATTCGTGATGTAGTAATTCTTTTGTATTGTCCATGTTTTCCCAAGACACTAAACCTTTGGATCCCCTATGTGTAATTCTATAATTTTGTTTATCTTCCAAATGATGTAATATTAATTTATGAAAATTTTGGGTATCTATACGTGGTATTAGAGGCAGGGTTTAGTTAATTTGGAAATTTGGATTAGTGAACTCTAGAGAGAACCTCTTGCATGAGACTAAGTACAAATATACACACAATAATCTTCACATAGGGATCCCATATGTTATTATTTTAGTATAAATCATACAAATGAATAAGTTATTCATGACTTATTGACTTATGTTTTGTTTTAGAATTTTTTATTTTAGAAAATGGTGGGAACCGGGAGAAACCAAGCCAACAACTCATGTGAGGGCCAATGCAGCAATTTCCTGAACGACATCACCAATGATTTGGGAGGTGGAGTTCAAAAAATCATGGAGATTTTTACCCAAATATCTCAGGTTATGAACAATAACCATAATAATGGGGAACATCCTCTTACACAAATGAGGGAGCAACTGGATATAGAATGTTTTTTTGCAGAAATGACCACTGATGTTTAGTGGAACTTCTGATCCACTAGTTGTGGAGCAGTGGGTCAACTCCATGCAGAAGTTATTTTATGGGTTTCATGGTTCTAATATGGACAAGGTGACAGTAGTATTTTATCTTATAGATAGAGATGATGATCAATGGTGGGCTTTGATTATGATCACCAAGCCAATGGAGGAAATTAAAGAGATAAAATAAAAAGAATTCAAGATAATTTTTCTTAACAATTATTTTCCAAGAACTCTTCGCACAAAGATGGGGAAAGAATTCATAGGGGTCAAGAAAAAAGAAGGAAAATCTTTCACAACCTAAGTAGAAAAATTCCAACGTCTTGAAAGGTATGATTCGGGTTTTGATATAAACAATGAAATCAAAATTGATAGATTCTTTAGTGGATTAAAACTACACCTTAGAAAGGCTCTTTCAATTCGAGACTTTGGGAGTTAGGAAAAAGTTATTTGTTGTGCTCTCAATGTGGAGATGGAGTTTGGAGAATGGTCTCATGGATATGGTGATAAGAAAAAAAGTTGGAGTTTCAAGCTGGTGGATCTAATGAAAATAGTGGGAAGAAAACTCAATGACCCAAATGAAAAAAATGTGGGAAGTTGCACCATGGGAACTTCCTCAAAGGGATGGGGAAGTTATTAAAGTGTGGGAAATAAGGACACCATGCTCAAGAGTATTGAAAAGACATGAAAAGTAAGGATAATTTTGTGGAAGAAATGAGTTTACCACCCATGGTTCAATAATAAAACTGTAGGGAGCTTGGGAACTATGTAATCCAGTGCACTAATCCTCGAGTTCTCAAGGGTAATCAATGTCAGTAGCTACCAAAGACAATAGAAACAGTGAAGGATTACGCCATCACTACTGCAGATGTGGAGAAAGATAATGAAGTCATACAAGTTACACTTCATATTCACTCATGAATGGAAAAAGTATTATTTGATTCTGGTTCTACACATTACTTTATATATTTCATGTTTTCTGGAACTATAGAATCGATGCCACGAAACCTTGAAGTATAGATACATAAGAAAACCAAGTGGTGAAATCATCACAACCCAAGTGTATGACTCTTCTCCCATTAGCGTATGTTGGATGATTCATACAAATAATCTCTTAATACATCCCTTAGTGGAATTAGACACTATAATGAGAATGGAATGGCTCTTATTATATAGAGAACATATCAACTGTCAGGAAAGGGAAAAATCTTTTCAAATTATGAACCATCCCATGCTCCTCTACAAATGATAGGAACATCATGAATATCCTTTGAAAAATCCTTCAATGGTGTGGTTTCTGGTTCCCTAGGAATAAGAATACCTCTCCCAAATGGTTGGGTTGAAGGAAAGTTCCAAACTTTTAGAAATTCCCATCATGAGGGAATACAGTGATGTATTTCCTAAAGAGTTACCTTGTCTTCCCCCAGATCGTGAGGTATAGTTCTCAATAGAACTCATACCCGGAGATACTCTTATCTCAAAGTGTCCCTATAGGATGGATCCTATCAAATTGGGGGAGTTAAAGAAGCAGCTGAAAGAGCATCTCTATAGAGGGTTCATATGCCCCAGTGCATCACTTAGGGGTGCACCTGTACTCTATGTGATGAAGAAGGATGAAACAATGAGGTTATGTATCAATTATCGGGAACTCAACAAGATCACCATAAAGAACAAGTATACTCTTCCAAGTATTGATGACTTGTTTGATCAATTAATAGGAGTTCAATACTTCTCAAATGTGGATCTTCATTCTGGATATCATCATCTAAAGGTGAAGAAGGAAGATATTCAGAAGACAACCTTCCATACAAGGTATGTGAACTATGGGTTTTTGGTGTTTCCCTTCGGACTTACTAATTCCCCTAAAATAATAATGGATTTGATGAATAGATAATTTATACATTATATTGAAAATTTTGTTGCAGTGTTTATTGATTATATTCTCATCTACTCCAAGATCAAGGAGGAACATAAAGAGCATCTAAGACTTGTGTTGGTGAAATTGAGAAAGGATAAGGTGTACACCATGTTTAGCAAGTGTGACTTTTTGATGAAGCAAGTCACATTATTGGGTCATGTGATCACAAGTGAGGGAATTTATATGGAACATTCCAAAAAAATGTGATTGAGGAATGGGCCAGGCCCTCTAGTGTCATAGAAATCTGTAGTTTTCGTGGATTTGTTGGGTACTACAGACGTTTTCTGAGAAATGTTTAATGACTTTCAAGCCTGATAACTATGTTATCAATGAAATAGGTAAAGTATGTCTAGATAGAAGAATGCGAGGGAAGATTAACGGAGCTTAGGAGAAGGCTTATCACTACACCTGTACTCACAAAACCGAAAAGTGAGGAATGTTTTATGATATAAAGTGATGATTCAATGAAAGTCTTGGGTTGCGTACTCCTGAAGAATGACAATGTGGTATCCTACACCTCACGGTAGTTGAAGATCCATGAGAAGAACTTCCCAAGGAATTATATAGAGCTGGAAGCCATGATTTTTGCCTTGAAAATCTATAGGCACTACCTTAATAGAGAGAATTGTGACATATACCCTGACCACAAGTGCCTAAAGTATATATTCACACAAAATCAACTCAACATGTGTCAAAGGAGATGGTTAAGTATAATCAAGGATTATGATTTCTCTATTCACTATCATCCTGGAATGGTAAACAAGGTAGACGATGCTCTAAATAAAAAATAACATGATACTCTATCCATGTTATGGATTGAGAAATACATATATTCTTGGATATGAAAACGATGGATTTAGAAATCATAATGGAAGGGGATACATCTTAAATTCCCTAAATGATTTCACAACCATCTATCCAAGAAAAGATTAAGGAAGCACAAAATGATGATCTAGAGTTACAAAATAGGGTGAATGTGGTAAAGGAAGGGACGCTGCAAGAGTTCCATATCAATGATGATGGTGAGATTCGGTTTGGAATGCGGCTTTGTCTACCTTCATCACCCAGGATAAAGATGGTGCTGTTGGACAGTGCACATAGCTCAACATTCATTATCCATCCTGGGAGTACCAAGATGTACCATGAAGTTCAACAAGTCTTTTGGTGGGATAAAATGAAAAAGGAAATCACAAAATATATCTCAAGGTTCCTGTTATGTCAGCAAGTTAAAGCAGAGTGAAAAAAGTCTAAGGGGTTGACACATCCATTGCCTATACCAATGTGGAAATGGGAGAATGTTTCTATGGGATTTTTCATGGGTCTCCTGAAGAAGTTGAAGGGAAATAATGCGATATGGGTTGTGGTTGACTGACTCACCAAGACTGCCCATTTTATGACTTTTTGGAAAGACCTCTCACTTGAACAACATAAAAAAATATTTGTGAAGAAATTTTTGAAACAGCATGGCATTCCACTTTCAATTGTCTCTGATATGATGCAAGGTTCACATATAAATTATGGAGGAGATTTCAACATGATTTGAGTACTGAATTAAATTTCAGCACGACCTATCACACCTAATCGAATGGCCAATTTGAAAGGACTATTCATACTCTTGAAGATATGCTAAGAGCCTGGTCTCTATAATTCAAAGGTGTATGGGATCAACATATCCGATTAGTTGAGTTCTCATACAACAATAGCTTCAACTCGAGAATTAATATGGCTCCCTATGAAGCTCTTTATGGATAGAAATGTATAACTCTATCCTCTTGGGATGAAGTTGGAGAAATAAAGCTACTAGGACCCGATCTTGTGGAAGAGATGACAGAGATGGTTCAAGTCATCCAGAAACACATCAAGGAAACTCAAAGTTAGAAAAAGATCAATGTTGAAAACTATTGAACGGACTTGGAGTTCGATGTTGGAGATAACGTCTTCCTTCAAATATCACCATGGAAGAGAGTCATGCGGTTTGGAAAGAAAGGGATGCCAATCCCAAGGTACATTGGCCCCTTTGAGTTCCTTGACCGCATATGATACGTGGCCTATCAGCATGCACTTCCACCAAATATTGGTCAAGTTCATGATTTATTTCATGTATCACTCCTAAGTAAGTACATACCACACCCGTCACATGTTCTAAAATCAGATGTGATACTGCAGTAGGAAGATCTCTCTTATAAGGAGAAACCTCTAATGATTTTGGACCGAAGCGATAAGGTTCTACGAAACAGGAGAACCAAACATGTAAAATTGTTATGGAGGTACCATATATTTGAAGAATCTACTTGGGAACTGGAAGAGGCGATGAAGGAGAAGTAACCTCACCTGTTTGTGTAAAGTAAAATTTTGAGGGAAAAATTTTATATGGGGGGGAATAATGTAACGATGTAATGTTTTCAATGGAAATTACCTTCTTATAAATATGTCATAGAATCACATTAAAACCCAACATAATGAACTAATAATTGTCAAGGGATCTTTAAACATAATTTTATCACTTCTGTATTTTGACTTTTAAAAATATGATATACATGGTTGCAATGAGTAAGTTATTTGCTGTCCAATAAGGAAAACATAATTTTTGGTGAATAGTAACCTACCCTTAAAAATAGTGATGTACCGTTATGAATATTGATATACACTAAAGAATACTAACTTTAACTATGATAATATATAAATAATATTCAAGTTGAAAGTATGATATACGAATATTTTAGAATAAGTAAATGAATGTTTTTAAAACGGGTTCTTAAAGAAATTATGATTTTAATTAAATATTAAAATAATAATATTTAATTTTTTTTTGAGAAATGGAATTACTTTTTGGATTCTACACGTCAAAAAATCATGGGGGTGAATTTTTGGGATAATTCTGATATACTTGATTTTTTGGTGAATAGTAAAATACAATAATTTATCATATACATACATTATTATTTAAACCCACTATTCCTTACATCACAAGTGATTTAAGCACCCAAATCTCGAACTCACATGCACTATATACTATTATTGTTCAGGTAAGACTCACAATTTCTTTTCTTAGGGTAAATTAATTTAGTAATGAATTAAATTTTAAGGAAAACCCGCTCCCCTCCACTATAAATACAACCTTTCACACCCTCATTTCCTCGCACCTCTCAATCTTCAAGTCTTGACTAAAATCATCCCAAACATCGTCTCTAGCCCCTACTCCACGTCTAAGAGCTTATGTAATCATAAAAATTGAAAGCCTAGGTCCCATTTGGAGGATCTCAAGAGGACGATTCAAGAGGTAATTTCCCTTCTTATTTCCTTTAATTTCCTTTCAATTTCAATTTCTTTTCTTATTCTCTACCCACCTATATTCATCCAAATGGTATGGTAACTCATGTATCATATATAAAATGTAATTTAATTATACTAATGGGATATTATACCATCCAACCACCTTCCCCACATCCTTTTATTTTATAAAAGAAAACCTTGTTCGTGAGGTGTTAATCTATCACCTTCAAGTACGACATACTTTCTTTTTCCATTTTTTTCCTTTCATATCTGGTCATGAAACCATTTATATAGTTGAAATATATTATTATATATGTATTATTTCCCATATAATTTCCTGGAACTACATTATGTACATATTACGAAATGATTAATCAAAACAGTTTTTTTGTGGTCGAAAAACCGCCGAAAATAACCCAAACAATTGTCATTTAATTCTTATCTAATGATTAATCCAGAAGGTATATAATATAATTCATTATTAGATCATTTAGAATTTTATGTTATCATTAATAAACTGGAATATTATTTTTTAATGTTTATCCATGTTCTACACGAATATTCATTTAAGAATATAAGTGAACCACTCAAGAAAACCATAAAAACAAACATTCCCAAACAATGTTTTTAAACACTATAACTCATCAAAAGAACCATTAAATAGCATAATGAAACCAAAAGTAGCCCTATTACTTTCTAAAAGTTTCTTTAAATTCAAATTAATGAATATAATGTCATTATAAAGGACATTAAAGAGAAGGAAGTGTTTGGATACAAGGTAAGGGGAAATTCTAAGCCCCAACCTTCATCCTTCGGGTTCTCTATAATTGAATCCATTTTTTGAAAGGGTTACACTTTAAATATAAATTATTCGTTATTGTATTTCCTATTCTAGGATATACATGTTTACCACTAGTGTTTTTGTCTAAATATTTTTTTTCTAAAATAACTCTTCTTTTAAGAACTCACCTTTTACTTCTCACTCAAGGTGGATGGTTCTTGTAAAATGTATGTTATTACCTCTTTCTTATGAGAATAAGAAGTTTTTGAATGTTTTATTATGAGTTGTAACCCATTATTTTAAATGGTTATGACTGGTATACTTTCTTTGTGGAAATAATGATAACGAAGATGTTATGATGTGGTGGGTACAATAAGAATTATGTAGCGCAATATGAATGTTTCTATGTGATGGGTGCACATGGAATTATATAGTGCTCTAATGCATTTGGTGAAGTGAAAAATCTCATGAGGAAATGTGAAATTATGTGTGGATAATATTCTGTCTTTTTTCAAAATTATGTGTGGTAGTTAACCACAAAGACATTATGTTTTATTATTTATGCATTTCCATATTTCAAGTATTTTATTTATGCTTCCTCTCATGATCATGATTTTTGCCTATGATATGATTATGCTCACCCCATTCTATATTGTTCTTATCTATCCTATTACTGGTATTTTAGCTCATCTTTTTTGATCTATATCCTCAATTGGCTACATGTACTAAGGAGATGTCACGTTCCAATAAGAAGCTAGAGAAAAAGAAATTAAATAAACTATAATGCATGATGTAGTAATTGTTATTTTGGTCCTAGTTTTCCCAAGAATCTAAACCTTTGGATCCTCTATGTGCAATACTATTACGTTTTTATCATTAAAATTATGTAATAGTAATGTAATAAATTGATGGGTTTCTATGTAAACATATATTTATAATATGGATAGAGCTATTATAAAGGCTAAGGAAACTCAAGAAATTGATATTCTGTATGAGTTTCAGTTTTTTATGCTTCCCATGTTTTAGGGTGAGACTGATGCTCAGAAATAGAGACTTGGTAGGATGATATGGGTGTGATGAAACTAATAATGTGACCACATATATCTCAAAGAATATTCTTCTCATGAAGACTGTGTCTTTTGGTTTGTAGGCATGTGATGGATGATGACCTTAACAATTAGAAAAAAGAAACACTGAATTATGGAGTTACAAATTATGGACATGAGATAAATTATTTATAGTATATCTTCATATCTATTAAGGAAATAAAATATTTATTTGAAAACTATATATTTTGATCAATGAATATAGAGTGATCAGATATGAGGACTCGTTATTATGAGTATGGATTGATAGAGGATATTCTGATATAGATTTCGGCTTGGGATTTTGAATTTCTAAGAGGTGTTGAGTTGAGTGATAGAGATAAATAAGATCTAAGTGGACTAGAAAACATTAAGAAGAAAATAGTTATTTTTTAATATGAGGAACCCAAACCTACTAGAAATTTTGAATATTTGATCCTGATATAAGAGGATAATACTATAAAAATCTGACCTAACTTGCCTTCATGATGTATTTCATAACGTATGTGGTTTGGGAGAGTGGAATTATATTTTTTCACTATGATAAAATCATTCTTAGAGTATGAAAAATTTATGTGGAGATAATCTAGGGTATTTTCCAGTATATTTTTAATTACAATAAATTAATTTTTGAGATAAACAAGAAGGATAATTATATGTTACTGGAACTATAGATTATTTTGTTGGATCTACTCCGAATTTATATATCATGTCAATTGAAAATAATTATTGATTTTGGGATGAATCTTTTGTAAATTTGGTTAGAAAATGGATCATAAATCCTTATGTTTTGAAATTTTACAGAGAGACTTCACTATGATTCATAAGAGTCATTAGACTCATTTTGAAAGAGTAATTTCATAAAGAAGTTATAAAAATAGAAAAAAATGTAGTTCCATAAGATTTATTTAGAGTTATGTAAGCATCATTATACTCATCTTATAAGATTCAATGGAATCATTATTTAATTTTTATTTCTTTTCTGTTTTAGGGAAAATATTAAAGGCGAGAGTTTCATAGTAATCACTTAGAATTCAGTAAGAATCATATGATTTTTCAGATGAGCCATCATTACTCCATAAGTGTCACTATGAAACTTTATAAGATTCATTTCATAGTAAAGGAAGTTCTATAATATCCTTCATCTCTCCATAAGAGTCTTTACCATTCTGGGAGATTTATTTTTGAACATTGTAAAATTTATTCCAATCAATAGAAATAGATCATTCTATGAAAATTAAATTTTATAAAATTTATTTCAGGCATACCATATGAGTTCTTTCAAAAATCATGAGTTTCATTTACTTTGTAAATTTTTACCAATATCTAACAAAGAGATTATGATAACCTTTTATTTTTTCTAATAATAATTGAAATATTCATTATATAATGGATAAGATCATTATATATATAAAGTATGAGTGTGTTGGGATTGTTCTAGTGATTCAAAATCTGATCTATGTAATTTTTATGAATATTAATTCACACCATGAGTAAATGTTTCATTCCATGAATGAATATATTCATTCTATAGAATCGCATAAGGACATGTATATTTCAATGACATTGACCAAATGAGTATTTGATTAATAAACTTTTCAAATCTAAAAGGTAAATTTATTTATATTTTGATAGAAATGAAGAATGTGGTTTATAAGGAATATTTTAGGTATTATGGAACATTACAAGGAAATATCACCTTCTATAGACTTCACAATGTTTCCATGTTAAAAAATTAAAATTAGAACGTGTTTACTTAATAAAGAACAAATTCATAGAATATCATTTTGACTTTCATAGAGTTTCCCTACAAAGTGGATAATATTCTAGAATGAATAATTGGGGAAAAAAATTAGAAGAAATTAATGGAGAGGTGTGGCCTTATCTTAATGTATATAAAACATTTGTATGAATAATAATTAAATTTTTTTAAGAATAGTGAATGTGAAAAACTTGAAAATATGGAATTAATGAACAAGAAATAATGAAATTGGTAATATGATTGTTGGATTTCTGTTCATATACTAATCTAAAAACTACAATAAGTAACATGCATGTTGCATATCTTTATTATAAAAATTAACCAAAAGAAGTGTTTTTTTTTCAAAGAGGCGACATGGATTGGTTACCCAATCCATGCCAAAAGAAATTTATTAAATAAAAAGGATACAAGAAAATCTCGAGGTGTAAAATGCATACACCATCTTGAAAATATAAAAGACCAACAAAGATACAACTTTAAAAAAACCGGGTAAAAACATCAAAAGATTCCAGAAGAATCCAGAAGAAAATCTGCATGATCAGCCCCACCATTTCATCCTCATTCTGGAACTTCAGAATCGAGAGCAGGATCCACACTTTTCAAAGCATATATGAATCAGACAGGGTATCGTCTCCACAAGTCCGCAACAAAATAGGTACAAGGAAGGACCAGTAGCAAATAACCAATAGAGAACTTGAGTATCCTGGCGAAATCAAGATAACTTCAAACAAGAGTAGATAGAGGAAATCAAGAAGATAAAACCGTGGGTCTCCAGCAAGAAGAAATCTGCATGTGCAAGTTATCAAAGAAATCCAAAGGGCGGGCTTCCTAAAGCTCCAGAAGAAGATCTGCACTAACTGCCAAAAGAGAGAGGTCAGACCCAACATGTCTTCAGCATTCTGCTACCTCAAATTCCAGAACAAATCAGCTCTTCATCAAGGCAAAGTCTCAACTAAACAGATGGATGTAAAGTCAAATAATAAAGCATACTCGAGCAATCCAACTAACTCAAGGGAATCCCAACAAGACAGCAACTTTTTTTCCTTTTTTTTCACTGAATAGCAATTCAGAATCCATGCAAAATTGGCAGAACAGGCTCAAAGTCAGGTTTAGAGGCAGATCCAAATCGGAAATTTTAAAAGCACATAATCAATGAAAAAACTCAAGCAACTATTTCTGATCTGAAGCAAACTGCAAAAGAATAAGTCAACAGGAATTCTGGAGGATTAATTGCCTTCTTCTCCTCGAAATACCTAGTTCAACTTTATGAAAGGTTTCAGCAGAAATTTCACCACTTTTCATTTTCTCATAGGCCAATCCTTTTTTCTCTTCCCAATGAGCATCAAATTTTTTTAATTGTTCCTCAAGGGAGAGTTGTGATGTAATCTCATTAGTCTCATCAGCTGGAGTGTCATGAACTATCTCATTATTGACAGTCTTATTGGTATTGATAGAGCGAGTGGTGATGGTTCTTTCCATCTGTGAGTAATCTCTCCTTTTCCTAGTTTTCCTAGGGTTAGGAGTGATGAATCCATCTTCATCTACCATGAGTTTTTTGCCCTTTCTGGCCATTGAGTTCAAGAAATTCTCCTCTAACTGCCTAGTCTGGTATTCTACTTCTTCAGGAACATCACTGGATTCGGAGGATTCTTCCTGTTCAGCCTCTTGGGCTTCCTGGGTTTGGGTGATCAAATCCTATTCCTTAGCCACAATAGTAGGTTTAAAATCAGTATCTGTGTTAGTGGGTTCCAGAAAATCAGGAGGTCTGTCCATATGAGTAGCATCCTTTTCTGTGGAAACCTTAACAACATTAGTAAAATCTGACTCTTGAGAATCTAAATCTTGCCTCTTCTCCAAGTGCACTACTTGCACAGAGTTGTCCAACTTCTTTGTAGAAGTGGAGGGGTCAGCAGTTTTATCTTTTTCCACCCAGACGGACTTAGTGGCCTCTGTCCCTACTGGTCTTCCACAGTTGGGGGACACATGACCCAACTTACAACAACATTGACAATAATCAGGAAGATCTTCATAAACCACCTCTTGATAGAAACCATGATCCCCATTTTGAATCCATATGTAAGTTGGGAACTGCTTAGAAGTATCTAACTCAACACATATTCTAGCAACAGAGGGACGAGTGAGATTTTTGGTTGCATTGTCAAGTTTTAAAGGGTTTCCAATTAGCTTTTCTATTGGAAACAAAGCTATTTGTTTGAACAAATGAATCGGCAGTCCAGGAAATCCTACCCAAATGGGGACAATCGGAGATTCTGCAGAAGGGTCAAAGTTGGGTGTCCATTTTAAAACCCTCATGGGGTATCCCCCAAAGAACCAGATTTGTCGAATCCAGATACGATAATATTCTTCCTCAGAATCAAATCGAAGAGCGACATGTGAAGAGGTGAGAAGGCCGACGTGAAAACCCGAGAATCCCAACGATTCGAGTGAGGTTCTAAGAAATTTCAGGGAAGGTCTGCGTTTTGGAAAGTAACCAATCAAAACGTATCGCAAATCCGAAGCAAGAAGATTTACCTCCTCCAAAGAGAAAGCGATGGCCATTTGCCCGCGGTGTCGGTAAGCTTTTGGATCTATCTTCACATCAGAGTCCGCGATGCCATGTGCAGCTGGATCCAAAGATCTACCCGCAGCAACATCAGCGAAGGATCGACGATTAGGGTTCGGCTCAAGGGGTATCGGGTGTCGCCGCTCAGGAGTCGGTCTCCCCATCTCCTCATTAACCAAAAGAAGTGTGAAATAGATGAAGAAGAAGAATTTCTATTGGGATTAGTAGTTCATCCTTCCCAAACTCTTTTAATACCAACATTGGATAGTATTAACTCTGGATATATCAACACACTATCAACATATAATTCTTAGACTATATATTATTGGTGAACCAAATAAAATGCTATATCTACATATTTAATTTTCTGTATTTAATTTTTTTTGAATGAATTATAACTAAATAATTTAGTTTGTTATTACTAATATGAGGATGATATTTTATGTTGAAAAAAGTAATATTGTACACCTAAATTCACCCCCTTAGGTTCAATTAAAATTTTATTTGAAATAAGTTGTATCAAATCCATAGGTTTCAGGTGTTGAATCTGACTTCTTTAGTTTGGATATATAGAAAAGAAAATGAATTAAAAGATAATTCCATTATTTTATCGGTGAAATTATTAAACATAGATGAATGAAATTAAATCACACACATATTCTATTATACATGAAGTGTTCACTACTTCTATCCCTTGAATACATGTCATATATTCTTTTAAATTACCCTTGAGTAATGGTGATAGAAATCTACTAAATGGTGATGATTAATCCTAGAATTATTTGTCTAAAACATTTTAGAATCATATCTATATGATGGTTATGAATTTCACTTCTTCAAATTCCATGTGATATATGTTAAGAAATAATAAATAAAGGTGAAAACAATGTTAAATATGGAAAACTTCATGTTTTACTCAATATTTCTGATGATATGAAGATGTATCCAAATGAAAATGTTTATGGTCTCTTCAATAAAATTATTAAGGTGGTTCGAGATATCCATGGAATTTTTGAATAATTAATGGATGTTATTGTTGTGAAAAAGATCTCAAGAAGTTTTCCACATCACTATAAACCAAAAGTGGGTTTTTTTAATGAAATAAACTCGTCTGATATATCTTTGGATGAATTATACAATCGTTTTATATCCTATAAAATGTGGTCCAATCCCTTGGGAGAAATAAATCATAAAAACATAAAAATGGAATTCAAATCCATGTAAAATATTAATATAACTAAAAATAAACATTAATAGGAGTATTTAAATGATGATTTTTTATATCTAGGGGGAAAGAAGTCCAAAATAGTTAATATCATATTTGACGCTAAGATAACATTGGATTTCCTCTGATGTGAAAAGGAAGGGTAAATTTTAATAATATGTCTTAAATTTTTTTTATGATGGGGAAAGTGAAGATTACTCCATATAAAAACAATGAAGAAAATTAACCTTAATATAGACTTCAAAACCAAATGTTTTTTTTCTAATGAATCTATAAAAAAATGGTATTTTATTTAAGGAAGATCAAGATTATTAAGTCAATTTAAGAGATAAATAAGATGTATAAAAATCCAATAAATAAAAATCTATGATAACCTTTGTTGAAAAATAATATTCTAATAGTGAAAATATCCATTAACTATATGGAATGGTATACCTAAATGCGAAATTGGAAGGATATATTGAATAATTTTGTATTTAAAAGACGATAAATAAGAAAATTAGTGTAATTTTAAATGAATCCAAAAATTATGGTTATTAACATAAAGATTTGATAGAACAAGTATGGAAATATTTGGTAGATCAAAAAACTAATCCTATAATTCTATAATTGGTAGTAGAATGTAATCTAAAAATTAAATAATACAAAAATATGAGAATTGATATTAATAATTGTCTAGATGAAAGAAAAAATGTTGTTTAAACCCTAAAAGAAGAATTGGTTATCTTGAGAAGAAAACTCAAATTCAAAATAATGAAAATATTTTTGAATAAGTATGTAATGCTTGATAATTTCTCCAATTCAAAATTATTAAAAAGGTCCAAACGAGGCATTGGAGGTGTCATGAAAATTTTAGATGATCAACGACTGGATAATATGTGGGAAAGAGGAGTTGATAGTTTTACTAAAATGTCAAAAATAATAGCATTAAGATAAATAAAATATTTTTGAAACATGGAGTATTCAACGGGTGAGAAAAACTACAGATCTATGTAGAATCTAGATACATGTAAAAAATAAAAAAGTGAAAAGATATTTCCTTTAATGAAATTCTTATTTTTTGTTGTATTTTACATAAAATGTATTATTATTTGGAAGTAGAAAGTTACTCATATGGGACAAGTTCTTGGAAGTTAGTAATGAAGAATGATACTATACCGTTTATCGTAAAGAATAAATTATTCATATGGATATACGTTTCACTATTCTAACATTGGATATAGAGTCATTGAGTAAATGAAAAGAAGAAGTGGGAATGACTACCACAGGGATCAAAGGAATAAAATAAAAATAGGCCTATTTCCATCCACAATAATTTAGATACACTCAATAAGAAGAAGAAAAAAATACAAAAATATGTATTTTAATAGAGAAGAAAATAATTTTTCATTATAATCTACAACATTATAAGGTCTTTAATATAAATAAAGGAAGATGTGAGAAATAGAAAACCTTGCTCACTTTCTACTCAATGTTATGAATAAAAATATTACTTGGATTATTGATAATGGGTGTTTGTCCCTTATAAAAGAAAATATAATATTATTATAAATAAAATAATCTTGATATAACAATCACTTCTTGAAATTAATGGTATCTTAAGAAAAAATGAAGTGAAAAGTCCATGTTAGAATAAAATGGACTAAAAATCACTAAATTGCTATATTAAAGTGGTTTGAGGAAAAATCAATTTGGCAAGAATCCACTTTATGGCTTTGGTAATGAATATGAATTCAATTATAAAGGATTAATAATCCAAATTAAATCTAGTAACTCACTCTATATGGTCTCGGGGTAATTGTAAAACATTACTTGGAAGAAAATAAGAAGAACATATATTTTTTATGGTGGAATAAGATACTAATTTTTCAGAGTTGAATTATATGACATATTCACCAGCATAGTGTGGATAATCCATATAAAATTAAATTAATTACGGAAATACCCAAATTATATCAAATATGAGATTTAACATGTTGTGCATGCATGTGGGGTAAGATAGAACATAACCCTTATTAGAAAAATTACAAGAGAGATTCCAATTTAATTTATCTACAGAAAACTAATGTTTTTCTCCTAATGAATCTGTTAGGAACACCAAAAAAAGATAATCATTCTCTTTGATGATTATCATAGTATAATGGCTTTTTTTATTTTTAGAAAGAGTATAAAGTATTTCATAGAGAGCATGAATAGGTACCATAGGATAGTGGAAAATTTAAAAATGTGCACCATGAAGATACTATAATTAGATAATGGAATAGAGTACAAATATGTTGATGTGGATAAATACCTTGAATAAAATAGTATAAAAAATGAGCTATCCGTTTTAAAAACTCCACAATTAAATTCTATTATAAAATAATATCATCAAATAGTGAACAACATAACTAAAAACAACTTATTAAAATTGTTTTCCCTCAGCATTTTTGAAAATAGATGCATCATGATTTCTTGTAAACTTAAAATAGTGATTTTCTATGTACTATAAAAGGAAAAACCCCAATGATATTTGTCATTGAAGGAATACATCATTTATGAATGACTATGTTTTTTTTAATTAGGTGTTATATTCAAAATAAATAAGGTAATGTAGGAATTCATGGTGATAGAAAAGATAAATTAGTATTATTAGTACACTCAAAAAAGAGTAAAACCTAAAAATGGTTCGTGAGAGGAGTAAAGAAATATTATAAAATGAAATGAAGTAAAGGTTATCAAGTATAGAGAAGAAATTATTTCTATAAACTATAACATTGAAATAGTTTATTATGAAGATGACGTGGTTGGTGAGAATTTTGATACCATACAATTTCCTTTAAGAGATGAAGATAATGAGGGTGAGTTGGAGGAGGAAATAACTATTTAAGCTAGTCATCCTACACCTATAAAAGAAATAGAATGATGTAACTTGAACAATATTATATAAACTGTGATAAAGTATCACCAACTCATACATGAGTATTATTGATATTTAAACAAGATGATATACTATTAATTAGGGATCCAATATCCTTTGAAGAAGCCGTGAAGGATAAATCATGTGTAAGATCCAAAAATGAGTATTTGGACCATATTGATAAAAAATATTCTTGTATACTAGTTTAATGACCCAAAAACCACATCATGTTTGGAACAAATTGGGTTTTCCAAAGAAGTTTGATAAACATGGTAATGTAATTCCAAAAAATGCTCTATTGGTGTGTAACAATTATTCATAGATTAAAGGATTATATACTGAAGATACTTTTTCCTAGTGGACTTACATGAGTAAATTAGTATTATATTAATAATAGTGATTCAAAATGGGGATTGTTTTTTACAAATTTATGTAAAAACAACATTATTGAATGGAATGATGAAAAATAATGTTTAAATTGAACTTTCTATGGGGTTTCTTATTAGAAGTAATGAATATAAAGTTCTCAAATTAAAAAATGAATAGTATTTTATAGATAACGCACCACATGCATGGTTTCCCTTTATTGAATTATTTTTTATCAAACATGAATTTAAAAGAGGCAGTTTTAATCACAAACTCTATTTCAGGACATGTGATGAAGAATATTTTATGATACTGGTCAATGTGGATGACAATGTATTTAGGAAGAGAAAAAAATTAGTAGATAAATGTTATAATATGACAGTTTAGATATTTTAAATTTCAAGGATTAGTGAGATAAATTATTTTATTTTATTTTAAGTGATTTTTAAGGAGAGATACCACTACATCTCATAAGCTAAATATTAAAAAGCACTGCTTAATTAATTTGACATGGTTGGTTCAATGTTGATGTCAACTCCCATTTTAGTCAGAACCAAACTAGGTAAGGATGAAAATGGGAAGTAATTGGATTATATAATATATATGGGGATCAATGATCGCCTTTTCTACTTTATTAAAACCTAACTAATAAATTATTATTCTACTCAATTGGTTCTCATTTAGAAAGAAACCCCAAGGAAAAGTTACTCATAGTAATGAAGAATATTATTTGATACATCCAAGGGACTCTCACATATAGATTTCTTATTTAATACATATATGGAATATTAATTTTCATCTATATCATATGATTATTGGGTTTGTGACGCGGGTGACAGAAATTACACCTGTGGTAATACATTTTACCTAAGCACTAATGGTGAATGAAGTTTAACTATGAAACATGAAGGTACATATCTTAGTATGACTATTGAAGAATACAGTGAAATAACTAAGGGATAAACAATAATTTAGGGGACAAAACAGAAATCATATGATCTAAGTGAATCATTAAAACTACCAATGGTAATATTTTTTTGATAGTGATAGTTCTATCATGGTCCTAAATTTCTATTAAACACACTCATTAAAAACATTTAGAGTATGTAACATTTAATTAAGTAAAAAGATGAAAAAATAATCATCAATTTGACTTATGTTTGTAAAGATCAATATGTAAAATAAATTATGATTAATCCCTTGGATAAACATGTTTTTGAGAGGCATAGGTTAAAATTTGTTGTTTAACTACCTTCTACAAACGAATGAGGTTTGGTAGATTACCCTATACCCATTGAATTTAATTCATTATTTGGATATTTTTTGTTTTAGTTCATGTGATTATATTTTGTAAATTTGATATAAAATGGGGATATATTATCCAGGTGGAATTCAAGAAGATGATTGAAGTATTGATTTGAGTTATATGGAAAACATTATAGGAATTAATTATGGTTTATTGTTTAATTCAAAATGAATTTACTCACATAGTCTTAGAAAGTTGGATGAAGGATTGATGTTGAGTTCTAGGTTATATCAAATTGATGTTAGAAGTTTTGAAAGCTTGTATGAGTTTAGACATGAAGATAGAAATCACTTATATAATTTATTATCAATGGTGGAGTGTATATACTAGGGGAGAATACATGCAGGGAGATTGAGAATGAAAGTTTGGTCATGGAAAGGAATTTATAATGAAATCCAAATAGGGTGAATGTTTGAACCATAATTTATTTTATTAGATTTTATTTAATTTATATCTCCTGTCAATTTAAAATATTTTTGGATTTTTGGATGATTTTTGTATAAATAATTTATGAATATGGGATATGAATCCATAGATATAAGAAATTCATAGTGGGAATATACTATACATTATAAGAGTCATTGTAATAATTCTATATGAGTCATTACATGAAAGAGTATGAAAAATTGAGTATGTTAGAGATCAATAAGAATCATTTATAGTCACATAGGAGTCATTAAACTCATTTTATAATAGTCATTTCTCTCAGGAACTAGAAAATTGAAATGGTTAGAGTTCTCTATGAATAATTTTGGGGGAAACAAGAATTAATTGTATTTTAATTAGAGTCATAATCACTATATAAAATTCATTGAACTACTTCATCTGAGAAATTTCATGGATAAGGTAGTTCTATAAGATTCATATTCACTCTGTAAGAGTTATTACTATTCCATTAGAGTCATTTAAAAAAACTATATGTGTTATTTTACTTATTTAGTAGGGCTTATTTTGTATAAAATGAAATTTAATAAGAGTAATTTTAGGCATTCCATAAAGGCCATCTTCCAAATCATAAGAGTCATTTTATTTATGATTTTTGGTAAATACCATGCTCAAAGGATATTATAAACTCATGCACATGAAAATTATAACATAAATATTCATGGTATAATGGAGAATATCATGCCTTGTGTAATACACCATGTTTTAAAGAAGTTTATTTTTTCAATTTGTAATGCCCCGACCGTAGAATCCTAGAGTTTGTTAAATGATGTTTTTTATTACTTATACTTAAATTTAATATTAGTGTAATTTTACTGAATTGAAGTATTTTCTAAATCAACTTTACATGGGTTTTACTAAACTTTCATATGATATCAAATATAATTCCCCAAACCCTGATGTTTGGAGCTGGTTTATTATTTTATTACATTGGCATGATCACATGAAATCAAACTCCGAAGGACCGATCGGTTTAGCAGCCTTTGAAAAATATAGATACAAAAATAAGTTTTACATTAAATCATGAAATGAGGAGTAACATATTATATCCATTGAATACAATCATATAGCTTAGACCATACCTATAGCCCAGTCATAATATACCTGTTCCCAACCTGGGGAAAATGAAACATAAAAAAGGGTGTGCCCAAATTCTCAATAAATATGAAAAATATCAGAGAAGCTATTATAAATAATAATAAACTATTAAGTAAATAAATAATTTTGAGAAAATACTTTTAAATATATACTTGATACGAATATTTCATTCATTAATTAAATAATGTCATTTAAACATTCACATGGATATTCTACGAGCCAAATAATCACATTTAATTTCGACAACTAATCTCATAATGAGGGAATACATAATGATGAACATCATAACTATATCTTTAATGTCTCTTACAAAATCCATATATAAATAAGTAAAAACCCAAAATATTTTTTCTCATGAGACCTATCGGTGCAATGGAGGGATACAGTGGCCCCCACCTATCATGCACTAGGTCTAATGAATCCCTCTTATGAAAGGGGTAAAACATAACCAGTGTAAACATTAATATTAAAAGAAGAATAAAATATATTAATACATTATCTATATACCATGAATGGTATAAAAGTATCACATCCATAGTCCAACTATTTATAAACCCTAAAATAAAATATTATAGGTTGTATCAAATGAAATCAACCTCAATTAAACATAAGATCCAATAAATGATGTTTACATAGATGAAAATGTTTTAATAAAATCATCAGAAAAATCTTTAGGTAAATACCCCTTTTATTAAAAATAGTTATTTAATATGAAAAAAATTTAAATAGATATTTTTTTCATTAAAAATAAGCCTATGATATTGTAATGGAAAACTCAAAAACATTAAGGCATTATAAAGGTGGAAAAATCCAAACATGATGTATAAGTTAAAAATCATTCTTCTCATACTTTGTCAAAAAAATCAATCAAAGTACCTCATAAAGAAAACAAAACGCATATTACTTTTATAAAATAGAACATGATTAAAAATGTCTTCAAAATATTTTAAAATAATAGTATGATTTTTTTTAAAAAAATTATTAAGAAACATGGACATTTCTGATAAATAGGCCCCAATAAATTTTAAAGTTAATGAAATCTAATAATAATGAGATTTAAAAAATAACCCTTACCTCATACTATAATTTATTATACGATGTGTAATAAGTTATACAAGAACTATATCCATTATTTATTATATCATATATGGTCCTCTTATATCATTTTATTAATAGTATTTTATTATTATCATTATTTCGGGTGTGAGTTACTTCATTTTCTTATGTTTATTTTGTAGAATAAGTACAATCTATTGTACATAAGATACATATAATTCATATCCAATGTTATATTAAGTTCATAAATATTATATTCATTCATTATATAAATTTAAAAAATTGTTCTAAAATGGTTGTAGTGTAGGTTGAATCTCACCGCATAGTGGGGACGGTAGGTCATACGTATGCACTAGCGATTGTATCATTCATTATTTATAATGGGTAAGGTGTTGGAGGGAATATTAATAATAAATTAACAATATCATGTCATATTTGTTATTTAAATCCTTTTCATTCATCATTATACCCATTGAAAAAAATTATAGATGATAAATGTTTTGTACCACAGTGTGGTGATGGTAAGTCGTATGCACACACGCATGGTGTTATTTTCTTACACAGGATGATTAGAAAGAGAAATATGGATGTCTCGTAATCATAAAAATATATCAGAATGAATTTTATTATGGATTTATGATTTTTTATGGAAACATATTTGCAAATATATGTTGAAGAAGAAAATTAATTTTAAAGAGTTGGAGAAAATATCTCTTCTTCGATTGTATTCTTTTGATTTTCACAAAAGGACTCCTTAGGTTGGAATTATGAAAAAATAATGGCCTATAAGATGAATTAATAGATTTTTGGAGGGTAAATGTTCATATTTTTTCCTGGAAAAATGGATTTGTAGGTGTGAATAATAGAGAAGAACATGTTCCCTTTTATAAGAGAGGGTTGGACAACTTTTTTGAAACTCTAAAACTATTAATTTTATATTAATTGATTTTCAATTTAAGCACATCAGCCTCAACCTAGTTGGTGAGGAATCTTTAAGTGCATCCAAGAGACCCAGGATCAAATCAAGGCGGAGGCTAATTTCTGGGTTACTATAGTAGTACTGTAGGAGGTACTGTGCATAACTGTAGCAAGTACTCTAGCAGGAACTATTGCAGGCACTGTTTGTCACTATAGCAACAAAGAATATTCCCTTGTTTGGGCCTTCAGGCCACCGATTTGGTCCTCGAGTCCTTTATGGAATTCGGGCCACCCAGGCCTTCAGGTCAGTAAGGCCTTCAGGCCACCTCAAGGCCTTCAGGCCACCATAAGTGCAGATGCAAACTAGACAACCTACAAGGAACAAGTTTCAGAAGGAGGAGGATCAAGGAGCTTTTACCATAGCAGAAGCTAAACAGATTGCAAGAATGAGAGGGTATGACATCTTCCATCAGGACAAGTGCATCCAAGGGAAATCCTAGCCGCACATCCATGCGAAGGTGGAGAGATGATTTCATGATGAAGATGCCGAGGAGGAGAAGTTCCAAGTAGTTAGTCTGGGTTGTATATAATGTTTGAATCCTATAGGAAACTAATTCCTCTAAGGCCTATGGGCCATTTAATACTTACACCAACGGGCCTTGTAAGGGTTCCACCTCACCCCTTGAACGGTGGATTATCAAAAATCAATAAAAATGAAGGCCTTCGGGCCATTGAAGGATTTTCAATTTAAAATAGCACTAAATATTTTTATTTAGAGGACACGATGAGTATAGTTAGAAATAATCTCAACCAATAAAATTATACATTCTTGTATTTCATTTTAAACCCTATCATTTTGATTTATCATCAATTAATCTATTAAATTTTAATTTTTGAAATAATATTATAAATATTAAATGGTTATGAATATTTACTTATTAGGTGTAAATTTTCCCAATAATGGACAATTTATGAATGTTTAGACCTTATAATTATCCCTTATTTGTTTTTAAATATTTTTATTATTTTTAAGTAATTGGCTAAAATGTTATTTTTATAAAATATAAATAATGTCAATTTCGAAAATATTCATTACATTGACTAAAATTGAAATCCAAACAGAAACATAATATCAAACCAAAAAATTTAATATACTAACAACTTGTTATAGTAAATTATATAATTTTTTAGCACCTTAATTAATTCAAATAATAATTCTTTTAATATTTTAAAAACATTAATTTTGTATTTCTATTGAAAAAATTATTTTTGCATCACTATTTTCTCATCATTAATGATAATTATTTATGATATAGAAATTATAAATAAAGAAATATTATTTAGTTAATTTTTTCAACCATTTAAATAATATTTAAAATATATGATATCTCCGTTTTATCCCTATATTAAAAATAATATACATATATAAAATGAGAGGGTGACATTTTGTCAAATTATTTTATTTTTATAATATCTATGTCATATTCATCAAAAAGTGTCCATTAAATGACTAAATTTCAAATATTAGGTTATAAGGGTCCAATTTAGTCATCTAATATGAATTTTACATATGATAGGGAAATTTTATAATTTTTTTATCTTGAATTACCATATTTACTGATAATCATGGTAAATAAATAAAAAATAACTAATGTTACTATTCACCAATAAAAGTAGTTGACCCTATTAGATAAAAAATTTATACTAATTAGAAAAATATATGTTATTATTTCTATATCCAATTGAGAGAAATGGGAATATTAAGATAAATTTAAATCATGCAGATGTGGTAGGAAAATGGGTAAAAGAGACGTTCAAAAGTTCAACAAATTTTTATATCTTACTCTATTATAAAAATGATTCTATGACCTACATTGGATTTATATAAATATAATTTATATATTGTGACATTAAAATAAATTTAATGTAAAATTACTTTTTAAATGAAAAATTCACATTTTAAAGAGCAATGAAAAAATTTTAACTACTAATTAAAAATAGAAAAAATTTAGTAAAATACCAAAATTTCACCTTAAAATAATTTTGATACTCAGCATTCATAAATTAAGTATTCTTTAACAAATAATATTTATAAATTTTTTAATATTGTCAATAATATTCATAATCACTTCTTAAATGGCCAGTTTGATAGATCATGGTGTGCTCGAACTCGGTGCTTTATGTAGCGCAAGCTATTTTATTATTTAAAAAGAAACATACTCAAAATGATTAGGGCGTTACACCATTAGTTATATGTTTATTATTCTAAATTAATTTTTTTCTTATTTTTTCAAAGGAATTGAAAAATATTAGGTAATAAATCATAAATGATTGTAATTAAACTAGAAAAATTTATTCATTCATATTAAAATGATTACATCAAAATCACATGAAACTAATTTTTACTCACCATGGATCATTACATTCTCCAAATGTGAATAAATTACAACAAGATAATAAATAGAAAAAAAATATTCAACACTAAGAGATCATATGGATTATAATCACCCATTAGGACTAATAATGGACAAATAAAACATATAATGATGAATAACATCATCAATATAGAAATCATATAATGAGTTCTAAAATGGAAACTATAAAAATGAGATGTGTGGACTAAGAAGTGGGAATGGAATGCATGATTCTTACAGGTCTATATATAGGACCAAAATACATTCTTTAGAGTTATGGTCACTAGGAATATAGTCATTGGATATATATTCACCAAATGGGTATCCTATATTTTATATTTTTAGTAGTTAAATTAGAATAAGGTAACTCACAATGAAATAAAAATAAAATATTAAAAACATTACACACATATATATATGCATTAGGTGTTAATATTAATATCAATATTTTTTAAACAAGATATAAATATTTTAATATCAATGGATATGTGAAATAAATTTTTCTATTATAAGTAATTAATTTTAGTGGAATTTTGTTAAAATGTATTTAGTATTAAAAATACTATATTTAAAAGAAATATTTTATTTAGTGTTTTATATTTTATACCAATAAATTAAATTTAATAGATTTAAAAATAATATTATATATAAAATAATATATTAATATTTTTTAAATTGTAAATTCATTTGAAATAATATTAATAACAGTTAATGTTAAAAAATGAGTGTTTTTTTAATAAATTCAATATTTTTTATTTTTTATTTTCAATTAAAATATAATATTATAAATTTTTGAATTAGAATTTTAAAAAATTAAATCATTTTTAGAATTTGTAAAACTATATTGTTTTAAGTTAATTTTTTTTTGTTTTTTTATGAAAAATTTTATTTTTAAGATGAATAGTAAAAATATTTTTTTTTAAAAACTGAATCTTTTATTACAATATCATATGATAATATTGACATAGAAATTTCTAAAAAATTGAATATGTTCTTAAGGGACCTTTATTATTCATTTTAAAATATTTGGATTAATTTAAAATTGTTGTGATAACCATTTTAAAGTTATAAGTTCTTTTTCGCAATAAAAACTATTTTTATTCATTTATTTTAATTAAATATTCTTTGATAAAATTTTATAGTTTATTTTACTTAAAGAAACATAATTTTTTTTATAATAAAATATTTTAAAAAATTAAATTATAAAACATTTATAATTTTATCCTACAGACAATTTTTTTAAAAACACAATTTTTTGTAAACAGGGTTTTACATGTTACATGTGCTAATATTAAAATTTATTTTCCTTAAACATATAAATTCAATATGATAAAATTTATTTGAAATTTGGGATCAGTTTTTCAAAATTATTTAATAATGTATAATATATTTCTTAAAATTAAAAGTAAATTACTTAGGCAAATGTAGTTAACATGATAAAACCCAAAATGTTGAATGTTAAAACTATAAGATTAAAGGATATATAAATTTGTTTATAACATGTATCAAAATGAATAGATGTGGTATTATTGAAATTATATCTTCTCAAAATATATTTTTATTCATTTTAGTGTCTTCTTGACATGTGAAACATGTTCTATATTAATATTACTTTGAAATATTTAATAAAATTTCATTCTCATCTCTTATTAAAGGGGCCTCCCCCACCCATTCAATCCCATGTTGGAGTTGTTACCCTAGATGAAATAGTTTTCTACCTTATAATAACGACCATTTATTGTTTTTAGTATTAATGTAAAGACACAACTTTTGATTATTTGAACATCCCATAGTGTCAAATATCTCTTCAAGGGCTTTAATCCATCCTTCATCCGATACTGGGTTAGAAGATCCATTGAAAGAAGGAGGGTGTTGAATCATAAAATGTTTCACTATCATCATGTTCCATTGTGGTACATCTTATTATTTTCTTACATGGATGCCACAACCATTTATTTCATGTGTTAGCTTAGCCATTATTGTCACAAACTTCTTGGTTCTAATCCCTACCATTCCGAGCTACATATTTGGAAGGATGTCATTCTATCATATCTTCTCCGCTTCAGCTTCCATGTTTCTTATATGAAAAACCATTCTGTCAAACTTATCTTAGATGAGGCAACATGGTAATATTTAAATGCTATAAAATTTAAATGTAATCATATATTAAGAAACAATTATGGTATTCTAATAACATCATCCTAACCCCTAATGTTATCTAAACCATCCTCGATTCCAACTATAATGTCCCGACCATATTACATTACATAACCATGAATTAATAAATAATTAAAATCCTTTAATATTTATGATCTTATAATGTTTAAAAATTTATATAATTGGGACGTAACACATTAATAAAATTAAACATTATTACATAGTGGATACCATAAAAACAATACTCAATTCTTCCAAAATTAAAACATTTCAAATAAAACATGATTTCTTTAACAATTATTCAAACATTTAACATGGATTTTTTCATTTTCCTAAACATCCTTATAACCTAGGAAATTCATTTAAAAACATTGGATGAGCACAAAATCTCAGTAAGGGATATACAAAAAAATTAAATAACAAATTTGTCCCTAAATACTTGTAACGTATGAAAACATTTTCAAAAGACACACTCGTCCCTCAAATATACTTACATTGTGAAACAAGAGATTTAAACAAGATTAAAAAAAATACATAATAACATTAATTTAAAAAATAACGTATCTTGGGGGGCATTACTTACATAATCTTGTAACCCTCTCTGATACCTTATAATCTGTAACCCTCACAGCTTTCTTACAATTTGAGTAACCATTGTAGTAACAATTTGAGTAACCATATGGTTGACCTTCATCTTACACATACCCAATGAATTGGAGGGAGATATGGGTCCAGAAAAATCATCATAAAAAATCTCAATAACCATAACATAATCAAACGACATGAATAATTGCCTAAAACTTTTCCATTGAATTTCGCGAAACAAAATTTTAGAAGGGGTTTTTAAAAGAAAATCCCCTTACCTATATCATATAATTGAATTCAGACTTAATATAGTTGATGTAATATGTATAAACACAGTAGATACACATAATTAAACATAATATATTCAAAACCCATCACCCAAATAATTTTACTACCACATAAATACTGAAGTAGAACGTTAACCCAAAGAATGGAAATCGAGTTAAAAATTCACTTACCTAGGGTTTGTCTAACTTACAACTCATTTAAACCTTAAGTATAATAGTTATAATAGTTTTATTAATAAATTAAAGAATCATATAAATATTTATAATACCTTATATGATCATTTAATTACATTATTTCACCCTATAATTGTTATAATTTTGTACCTTGCACTGTTTTGTCAGAGTTCTTTACATGATTTTCATGATCGGTTCATGGTGGATTGTTCTTGATGATTGGATGTGAATATCCAGAATTGGAATAGAGTAATATTTATATATTTCCAGTACCATTATTTATACCATTTATCATTTATAATTCTTACATGAGTATGATTAATAATTTAAATCATCAATGATGTTCGTTTATATCTTTTTAGTGGTTCTTTGATAATAACACCCTCATTTTGTTTTATAAATTAAAAAACAATTGTAAAAAAATAATTATAGAACCATTGATGGGAAATAATATATATATTATAACATGGTTCAACCATAAAAATGGTTTCATGAACATAGTTGATGAAATTAGAGAAAATTGAAATCACATCGTCTATGATGTCAATAATTTGACATATCACAGACAATGTTTTTAATTCGGTGAATATGTGGGGGAGGATAAAACTATTGATGATAAATTTTCTATAAACATGATACAATACTGAATATAAATGATTATGGATCTATCATGCTTCTTGGATAAGAGGATTTGAGTAATGAGGACGAAATAAACTCAAAATAAAAGAAAATTTGAGAAATATTTCACGAAAATCAGGCTGCCAAACGACGCCACATAAAATTTCATAAAATAATTTAAAGAGAGAAAAGGGGTCTCTAATAATTATTACATAATATTTGTAGTTACTGGGATATTTAATGTAATATCCAAAAATAATTTAAAGGAAATGAAAAAGAATAACATAAAATGAAAGAAAACAATGAAAATAAAAGAGGAGGTTTACCTGTTGATATCTTCTCCTTGAGATCTTTCTTAAGGCTTTTGGTTTTGGACTTTTTGTAAAAACAAAAGCTCTAGGACATGGGGAATAGCCTTGGGAGGATTTTGGGCAGATCATTGGTATGGCTACAGTCTTGAGATGTGTGTTTGGAAGATAGGAATGGTGGTGGTATTTATAGTGGAGGGGAGGGGGAATTTTCGTTATTTTAATCATTATTATAATATTTTTTCTCAAGGCTTTGAATAATATTTATTCATGTGACCCAAAATGGTAATAATGGAATGTCAGTTTGAACAAAGTTGAATTACATAAGCCTTTCATCACCTATGATGCAATAAATCATGTATTTAGCTGTTATCATATTTTATCATATTTTACTATTCATAAAAAATTCTCGAATTTCAAAAATACCCAAAAAACTCACCCTTACCATTTCCCAAAGTGAAAAATTCAAATATGAACTCCATTTTTTTAAAATAATAATATATTTATTATTAATTAAATTTTTAAATAAAATCATACTTAATTCAAAAATTAACAATTTTAAAACTATAACTGCTTTTATATCACATTGAAAAATTAATCCAGTTTTCATTATCTTAAATCCTTAAGAAGATAAAATAATAATACAATTTACTATTAATTATGGTAATATTAATATTCATAATGGTATGTTAATATTTAGAAAAAATACAAGTTGGTTCCATTAGAAAATAAATAACATACTGTACACAATTTTATATGACCGTTTTTTGAAATTCAAAACAAAGAAGTGGGAAAATTATTTTTATAGGGTAGTTATAAATATCTACATAATAAAAACATTCATACATTTCAATTTATTTTTGGAAAACCTTGGGGTGTTACATGGGGCGTTACCAATATCAACGACTTAGTATAAAATGGCTATTGTTGAGTTTGAGGAGCAGAGGAAACCACTACAAGAGAATAGTGACAAATGGTTTATACACCCAAGTGCTTCACTATGGGGTGAACTAGTCCTATTCATTAATAAGAAGGATGGTTCAATGAGCCTTTACATTGATTATCATGAGATCAACAAAATCACAATAATGAAAAAGTATCATCTTCACCAAATTGACCACATGTTTGATCTATTACATATAGCACAATACTACACTAAGGTGGATTTGTTGTCAAGATATTACCATGTAAGGGTGAAGTAGTAGGATATCCCCAAGACAGATTTTCGTACAAGGTATGAGCACTATGAATTCATAGTAATGCCTTTGGAACTCACTATTTATCCTACAATCATCATGAAATTGATGAATATAGTCTTTAGATATTACCTCAACAAATTAAAGGAAGTCTAATTCTTGTGTTATATGATCACATTAAATGGGATATCTGTGGATCCCTCCAAGACAACTGCAATTGAGGGATGGTCAAGGACAACATCGGTGATGGATATCCATAGATTTTGGGCGTTAGAAGGATATTATCTCCAATTTGGGTTAATTTTCTCACAATTTTAAAACCCTCTTACCAAGCTAAATCAGAAGGGAGTCATGTTTTCTTAGAGTGATGAATGCGAAGAGATATTCAAGTAGTTGAAAAGGAGCCTTAACAATGGGCCCATGCTAACACTACCCACATCCGAAGAACTTATAATGGTATTCATTGATGCTTAAAAGAGGTTCATTGGAAGTGTGTTGATGAAAAATGACAGTGTCATTGCCCATGCTTCAAGGAAATGGAATGTTTATGAGAAAAACTATCCAACACATGATCAGGAGTTGTTTTTAGTAACATTCTTTTTAAAAAATTGGTGACATTAAATATTTGGAGAGAAGTTTGAAATATACATGGATCAAAAAATCATCAAGTATATATTGAAACTGAAATAAATTAATATTCATCAGTGAAGATGGCTAGAGATGATCAAAGACTATGACTTCTCAATCCATTATCAACCTGGGAAAGTAAACAAGGTGGAAGATTCTCTAAGTAGAAAAGAAATATCAATTCTATCATTAATGAAAATTGAAAAGGATCCAATATTCTTATATTTGATGAATATGGGCATGGGAATCGTAAATATGGGAACATAATCAATCCTTTCAAAAATTATTTCTCAATCATATATTTTGAAAAGTTGAAAGGATGGTCAAAATAATGATGCATGAATTCTAAAGAGTGTGGATTCTTTTGGAAAAGGGATATCCTTAGAGTTCAATGTTAATGAAGAAGTAATTGAGATATTTGGGACAAGAAAATGTCTTCCATAAAATCCAAAGTAAAATAATGAATTTTTGGATGATGCACATTATTCGAATTTATCTATTCACCCAGGAAACACAAAGATGTGTCGAGACCTCTAATAGCATTATTTGTGGGATAACATGATGAAGGTGATCACTGAGTATACATCAATGTGTCCATAATGTTAGAAAGTGAAGGATGAGAGGAATAAATCTAAGGGTATGATGCAACCATTACACATACCAACATGAAAATGGGAAAACACTTCCATGGACTTTATATCTGGATTTCTGAAGACATTCAAAGAAAACAATGCTATCTGGGTTATTTTGGGTCATCTTACAAATACTTCACACTTCATTGAAATTAGAAATTATTTCCCATTGGATCAACATGTATGGATATATATTAGAGAATTGGTAAGGCTACATGGAGTACCACTATCTATTATATTCAATCAAGATCAAAGATTCACCTCTATGTTCTGGAAGAGTCTCCAACACGCCCTGAATACAGAGCTAAACATCAGTATGACTTATCATCCTCTAAAAAATAGCTAATCTGATGGGACTATCCGAACACTCGAGGACATGTTGAGAGAATACTCAATGGACTTCAAAGGAGGATGAGATCAACATCTTACTCTGGATGAATTTTCATACAATAATAGTTTCAACTCAAGCATCCAAATGTCTCCTTATGAAGTCCTTCATGGGAAAAGGTGTAGTACTCTGGCATGTTATAATGATATTGGGGAGCTAAAAATCCCAGATCTGTAAATGGTTGAAGAAATATTGGAGAAGGATAAGACCATCTAGTAACACATTAAAGATATTTAGAGTTTAAAAAAGTGTTATGTAGATAATTGTCGATGAGACATAGAATATGATGTTAGAGACATGGTATTCCTCCGTATATCACTGTGGAAGAGGGTTATGAGATTTGGGAAGAGTGGAAATATTATTCCAAGATACATCAGAACTTTTTAGATCCCTGATAGCATTGAAGTAGTGGGTTATCTACTAGAATTTCCTCTGAACCTATCTATAGTACATGATGTATTCCATGTATCACTCTTGAGGAAGTACATACCTGACCCATCCCATGTACTCAATACAGAGGTGGAACCATTGGATAACGACCTCTACTATGATGAAAAGATGATAAAAATCTTAGATCATAGGGAAAAAGTTCTACAAAATATGTCAATGCCCCTCTTCAAGGTGTTTTGGGGAAACCAAAAGATTGAAGATGCAACGTGGGAATCATAGGAGGTGACGAAGCAGATTTACCCTCATCTATTTTAGTGTGGTAAAAGAAAATTCTGAGGGTGATATTTCGTTATGGGGGAACATTGTAACGACCAAAATTTTATTAATGAAAATTATTCTTGATCTAATTAAATGTATTATAATGTAAAATGGTTCTATAAAACATATTATCTTCTTTGGTATTATGTTTCTGGATTTTAAAATACAGTTAATAATTGTTACCATTGCTAATATAGTCGTTGAACAGTGATCACATGATTAGTATAAATATAGGGCTTTATCAAATCCAATTTACTATGATAAAGGAGGAGATGGCCTCATCCTATAGAAATTATCCACACAAAGACCATTTTTCAGAGCTTGGAAAGAAGGTATCGTCACTGGGATTCACTCTTGACTAAGATGAAGCCAAGCTTCAAAACATTAAGCCTGGGCAGAACTGCCTATGGGAGAAGTGGAAGATGATATAGATTACCACCAGAGTGATGTTATCGGAGCCACCCCAAGATAATGTCACCATCTCACACCTTACCCTTAGGTCATATTCAATTTTTATAATAGGTTATGTAACAACTCCCTAGAACTACGATTATGGGAATTATTTTTTTATAGAATAAATAATATACATTTATTTTTTATTGTAACTTTGTAAATAATTTTTAATGCACAAATAGAATTTTTAGTAAATGTTAAATCAAGAAATATATTTTGATGAATTAATGGATTTTTTAATTAAATAATATTTAAATAAAATATTATTACTAAATTAATTTTTATTATATATATATTATCAAATATGTTTTATGAATACAATTGTATTTTTAATTAAAATTTGAATGGTGTTTTTGTCAAAAACCATGGCTTTTTTATATTGGTTGTTTTTTAAATTAAAAGTAAAAAATCCACATATTTATAAAATTACATAGATAAAATGAAAATTATTTTTGGAATCAAGATGTTGAAATTATCCAATGGTTAATTTTTCATAATTTTCTGAGATATTATAATTTTTCGGTAAAAATTAAATACCATTTGAATAAATAATGTGTTTTATGACATAATAATGACCCAATAGTGATGTAATATAATAATATAAATGGGTTTTAGACCAATATATGTTTTACCTTTAAAATAATTTTATTTTATTATTATTTATTTATTTTACAAACCCTTAGTAGACCCTCTAAGACTTATAAAACATTATATCATTTTAAAATCATTTCCTTTTGAGTGTGACTCACCTCCACCTAATCAAGACTAATATTTTAATATGTTATTCCATTAGACATATAAAATAAATTTTTCCACTCAAATATGGTAAAAACCATGGGAAAACCCATTGGGTGGTTTTTGGTTTTGATTAGTTTAATGTGTGGTGTCTAAAACCAAAATAATAAAGAATTTCCTCTCATTTCTTATATAAACCCACTCAATATCCATTTCCACTTCACTAAAAACATTTAAATCATGAACAAACCCAAAACTAATCTCTATAGCATCCTCCAGATATTCCATAAGCTCCCATGGAGCCACTCTCAAGAACCTCCCAAGCCTTTGGGATCACACTTCCAAGTAAGGGGTTTCTTCCTTTCTCATTTATGTCTATGTTTTCTTATATTTCTATAACCTTATATTTTTCAATTAAAAATATCGGGGTATGATTTAAAACCTCTCCTACACATCCCACCTTATTTTTGAATGATTATATACCTATTTCACTCTAATTAATGCCTCCCATGTACACCTGATACCGTACTGAAATTCTGTAAGGGATTTCTTCCCCTCTTATTTATGTCCATGTTTTTTTCTGTAGCTATACCCTTGTATCTTCAATAAAAAACGTTAGAGTATTATTTTGAACCTCCCCTATACATCATTTATTATTCTATAATGATTATATACCCCTTTATCTCCCATTAATTCCTCCAATGTACACCTGTTACCATGCTGAAATTCCGCATGGGATTTCTCTCTCCTCATTTACATTTAATAAATTCTTTTGTATTTTCAATATAAATTACATTAAATATGTTTGGAAATGTATCTATATGACCCCCTTACTGTAAATTTAATGAAAATATTATTATACAGACCTTTCTCTCTCATCAAACATTTTTATGAATTCTTATGTTAAACCGTTATCCTGCCGAAATTGCACTGCAATTTTCCAAGCCAATGCTATTGAGTAGTGAATACCATGCCCATTTATTTATCATGTTTATTCACCATTATAAAAATTTACTTATTGATTATATAGTTTCATAGATTAATTCAACATTCCTTTATCGTGGAATACAATATTATGTTTAATGAATCTATGTTATATGATCCATGAGGCACACTTATGCATGAAATGAAATGATTAAGAAGGGCTCACCCTGATAGCGCTCTAATGAATTTGGTAATGATTAGTATCATGATAATCCAAGTGAAATGACGGTTTACTCATGCTAATTAAAGTGCAATGAGTGTTTACTCATGGTCCATGTTTAATGAGCCTTGGATCATTCTAATATCATGTTAGATGTTGTTTCCACATTTCCATGTAATTATAATATCATGCCTTTATGTTCATGATTAGTTTTTTCTACTTTGATATGCCTATTTACTAGTATTTACTATATTCTTCATGTTCTACCTTGTTTAATCCCTTAATGAGCTTTATAGCATACTCTTTTCTTATGCTTGTCCTCAGGTTATCCCCTGCAATTCTATGTACGAAGTAATTGTTGTGGTCATGTAAAAGAATATTTCAATAAAGATGTTGGGTTTTATGTTCTATGTTGTTATGTAATTTTCCTAATTTTCTCAAGACACTATACCTATGGATTCTTTGAGTTTTCATAAGTGTAATTTTCTGTAATATATCTTATTTAAGTGTGTAATAATGAGTTGTGTTGTCATAATGCTAGCACCCAAATATTCCAAAAGATATTTTTGGAGGTTCATGGATCACATGTGGATAACCACTAGAGGGAATATATTCTTGATTCCTACAATGTAATGATTGTATGATGTAGATCTATTATCAGATCCATAAATGAAGAAATAATTTCCCAAAATATAATTAATTAATCATTTAAATTAATTATAAATAATATTTGACAGACCTATACATAGATACTGGAATTTATCTATTTTTTATTTTCTTTAATTTAATTCTGTTTATCATGATGTTTATCACCATGTAAATTTCATATTAATTGTCGAACATTAAAAAATAGGAAAGTTGGGCATAACCCATTTGACACATACACTACTCCCAGAAGCTACATACCACTTTAATATTTCATTTTCCACTAGAAAATCTACCCATGATCTTTTATTTTAAAACCTCAACATTTAACTTGAGCCTCTAGTCATATGATATTGGATTGATACAACCATTTTCAAGGATTCTTACAAGGGAAATCTTATGTCCCTAATGTGAGTACTTTTCCATAAATATTTAATTTTCTTTATTACTTTAACATAAAAAATTTTATAATTCTTATATAACTACATTATTTTTTTGAACATAATTTTATTTTTCCAAATATATAACTATTATCCATATTTTCCATTTTCTATTATGAAAAATGAAACCTTCCTTCATGTATTGTAAGGATTACAACCTCCATGAAGCAATGAATTCTATTTATTACCACCACCTGTTATCATTAATTAGAAGAGTTAATGTGAATATTAAATGTGTAATATATAATAAATGTATGTTTATTAATAGAAATCATAATCCACCTTCTTTACATATCATTTTTCGAGAAATTAAAACTTTTACAATATATTGTGCGAAATACCACCTCCACGAAGTAATGTATCTCAATTTTCATCTAGTTTCTATAATAATTATTAAAATAATTTTAAATATGATTAAAAACATATATTTTATCCAAATAATATAATTATTGTTCTCTAATAATTATATAATACCAAAATAAACAACTTTCATAATCATAATCATCCACCATTTGTGGTATGTTCATGTTTGGGTCAGTCTAACCACATACTTAAACAATGCGATACAATAATAGCATCAATGAATATGATACAATTATTAATGGTAATATATGCCATAAATAATAAAATAAATATTTTATTTTTGGTTTTTAATGGTAACTTTAATATTAAACTCATTAATCAAGACAACACCGTTCGTTTATTAAAAATCACCAAAACATGCTGGCTGACAAATTCATCTATAAGAACTCTAACAAAAAATGGCATTTAAAGAAATAATAAAATTAAAAAAAATTAAAAACCTTAATTATAGTAAATTTTATTTTTTTAATGGTGAAATTTTGTTGAATAATGAATAATAATGTCACTATTAAAAAGTTAATTCAAAATGATCAAGATTACGCATACCCAATATTTAGAATAAATAATATATACCTAATATAACGGTTGGAAGTAAGAATAAATTATGTTTATAAAAGATTAAGGATGTGAATAAGGTTCTAAAATATATGATTAAAATATTTTTTTGTGGTATATGAGATTCCAGTACTTAAATGGAAGTTGTGAATTAAGGTAACTATTTGTTTTCATAATTTTTTACCCTTGAGTTGTATTTATTATTATACATCATATATTATTTGTAATGGTGTATTGAAATAAAATTTAATATTGCTTATAATGATAATCACATTATTTATGGAATTTAATGTCTCATTTGAAATCAAGTACTTCAATGGGTTCTAAATCAAAAAAAATATATAGTTGTAAGTGATTCTTACCCCAAATTTAATTTCTGTAGACATATTTCTTAATGTGCATTGTGATACATTTAATTTGGTTTTATCAACTCATAATTAATTTATTTTAACATATTAATTTTTATTTTTATATCCATATCATTTTTTCTTTTAAATGTATTTGAATTAATAAAATACATAAAATAAAATGGGTTTTGATTAAAAATTTTACTCAAACTATAAGGGTTTCACTGCCAATGTTATTTTAATTTCATGAATGTTTTGAAAGATAACCATATAAATAATTAATATTCCTTATAAAATGCATCAAAAATTTCATTGGATTTTCATTGGGTTTTACCTGTCCCCCCAAAATTTTTATTTCTCTATGACTCATATTTTACATAACATAATTCTTAAGAGTGAGACCGACCTTGTGTCTTCTTCTCAGTCACAAAACCCCCTTTTTCATGTCCCTATTAATTATATATTCATTCAAATGACCTTATATATGCCTCAATTATTTATTAAGGTCATTATATAATACTTTACATTCATTAAATGTTTTAAATAAATATTTAATGTTTATTGTATGGTTAATTCTCCTCAAAGTGAGAAAATAATCTATTTTTAATGTTTTATGTGTGAATATGTATTTCAAAATCCATTTTAATTTTATATGATGATATATATCATGGTTTAAATGGTTTATAAAGGAAATTATTTTTATCCAAGATTTATTAAATATAGTTTTTAAATTATTTCAAAATATTAATCATATTTCATATTTCTGAAGTGTTTTCTTTCTAAAACTCAAAATAAGTATTTCACATATAACATATAATTCATTGAACTACGTTATAATTGATCAAAAAATACTTCAAATTTACCATCTTCATTCTTTATATGGATGGATTATTTAATATCCATCACTTATGTAGGAATGGTCCATTACTTACTTTTTCATGCCTAATAATCAACTATGTATAAATATGATCCATCTCACAATGTTTTACTCTATAAAAATACTCTAAATTTTATTCCTCATATTAAATGATGTTAATCTAGATGACATAAGTAAACTGATTGATAAAATTATTGAATTAATTGTATACCCTTTATCTATACTATGTAAATACTATATGATTTATTATCTTGATTGAATGGTATTTACTTGTAAAGATATTGAATATATTTGGATACACATTTCTTTTACATGGATTTAGATAGTTATGATTATCAATGATTAATTCATGTGATTCCATTTGAAAATTATTTGAATCTCATTTGTAAATGACATATTTATGCTATAAAAAATTAATGATTTTCATTTCAATGTTTTTTGAAAACCGTTTTGTTTTTATGGGTTCATTATGACGCGATAAGTGAATGATATTCACATGGAACTCATATGTATAGATGATAGAAGGTGATTTCCTATATTAACCTATAAGTCATTAGTTTAATGTTAATATCTCATAAGATATGTATTCACCGGTAGATTATAGTTTCTCATAAAGATTTGAACTAATGGTCTAGCTCATTTATTTAATGTTTCCCTATACAAATGATTGTTCAATATTTGGAATATTTTAAAATTTTATGCTTATTCTCACCCTAATGTAATAATCTCATGAATAATGTTTATTGAATCATGTTTCCAAAAACTTTTGATTCATGTATTATGTTATTCTATGACTTATTACATGATGTATGATCAATGATTTTTTGGGTATATTCTTTTTATGTATCTTGATTATACCTATAGTATCATCTAATGGTCACTAATGATAGTCTAGTTTCATCACTAATGTTTAGCCATAGAGTGAATCTATTATCACATATTTCTTATGATTCAATTTTTCCAGGTCCTGTATTTGAATATAACTTACGAGAAGTCAATATATAGTATATTATGCATCAATTATAGAGAAATGTTTAGATATATTGTAAAATAAATTTCTTATATAGCTAATAGACACTAAACCTTTTATTCATTAGATTTTGAGATTATTTGTTGAGATTTAATTCTCAACTAATTTAAACTATGTAAAATAAATCCATGTTTAGATTAGTTGGATTTCCAGGTATATTGGAGGATTTTTTTGTGGTGGATCAGGTGATGTAAATGCATAGAATTTTAAATTTTTATAAATCTTAATTCACATCATGTGTATTATGGTTGTTCCATGAGTTTTTAAATTCATTAATGAAAATCAAAACATGTGATGTGTATTTCAATGATAATGATTTTTTTTATATGATTGATATATCGGTAAAATTTGAATGTGTAAGTTGTGGATATTGTAGAGGAATTATGATATAAATTTATTAGAATGATTTCAATGATTATGGAATTTTAAATGGAATGATTTTATGTTTTAGACTTCATGAAATTTACATAATCTAAATATGAAAATTATAATGCATTTATTAATGAAGAAAAAAAGTTTTCATTACATCTTTATGACTTTCATGAAACTATTATATAAAAATAAGGTAAATATTTTTTTAGAGAAATATCAATGAATAAAAAAATAAAATGAAAGAGGTGGATAAGTGTTCATCACTTAATCTATAAAAAATTAGGTTAGAGAAGATATGGATATAATTATGAAGTGATAAAAGAACACACAAGAAGATATAGAGTTGAAGAATGATAAATATTTAGATTGTAACTCCCTCACTTAATTGGTGTTTATATTCATATCCTAAATCTAATTCAGAAACATGTGTGTTTTATATGATCATTATAATCTTTGAAACATAGTAGTGAATAAGAGTTAAATAGTAGAAAGATTTCTTGGGTTTGGCTGTTCCTCCATACCAAAATCAAGTAATAATAATATTGGGTAGTATTATCTCATGGTATGATAACACACTATCAAAATATTATTCTTGGATTATACCTTAATGTTGAACCAAGTAAAATACATTGTCCCTAAATTTACATTTCTACTTGTTAAAATTGTGTGAATTTGTGATAAATAAAATTTTCATATTATTCTTTCTAACACCAGTACAAGATCATATGAAGAGAAAAAGAAAACATGAATTCCCAAATTTATCCCCCATAATTGGGTGCATTATTCTTTTGGTTGCAATATAATCCATGGTACCTATAATCGTACAGTATTTGGAATATATTGAGTTATTTTTTATTCTTACCAACAATATATTATTTTTCATTGATGTAGAATATCTATTTTTTCACTTGTGATGTAGACTAATTGTATGTAAATGGATTTTTTTTTGCAGTTCTCATGTACTAGGACCCATGGTCGAAGGATAGGGTAAAAGAAGTATTCAAATAAGATGTATTTATAATGTTAATATGAACATATTCTAGAAATATTTTTGTTCATGTGAGAGTGGTTGTTTTAGATTATGTTTATCATGCTATTACAAGGGTAGTATAATTTGGTTGAAATATATGATTCATTCTCATCATGGTCAAAGTCACATGGTTTGATAGATATTAGTCAAGGGTCTTCAGTAAATAGATCAAAGTCATATGATCATAATCAGAGCCTTTCAATTAGTAGTATTAGTTCATAATATATTTTTACCATTTTCATAATGGTGGTTAGAAGAGGAAAGAGTGTGGTCATCAGTTTGTTACCTCCTCAATAGTAGCTTTTATAAAAATATAATAAATACTTGACATAGATCCTTTATGACTATTGATAAAACAAAAACAAACTAAATTTAGTGGAAAAAATATTATGTGTTTTTTAATATTTTTTGTTAAAAATATAGAAGGAATTTTTTTCCTAGATATTAATGAGATATGATATTTGTTAAACAGTTTGGTGTAACTATCTTTTCAGAAGTTGGTGGTGTTTTTTGATATTATTACATTTTAATAAAATTGGATTTAATGAGACATTGAAATATATTTTCATTTTAAATAATTATAAAAATGTATCATTGAACTATATTTATCATAAAATGATGATTTATCATGAATTACATGAAACATGTAATACATAATATATGTACTCTTGATTTTGTGAATGAAAAGAATCTACTAGTGTTGTGGCTCAATAATATAAACCAAAATAATTATTTATTGAGTAACATGGATCCATCTAAAATCATTAATGTTGAGGTTTTATGTGGTTGATTTTTCATACATGATATTTATTAGTGGTTCTCCTTGAATATGGGGAGAATTACATGATCTATTATAACTAAATGATTATATTCATTAAGTCATCGAAGGATGTTTCTAGTATGAATCATGCTTTACTTTATTGATAGAGAACCCCCATGTTTTGGAGATGAGATAATAAAATCAGAGAGATATTTGGTGGTCAAATATAATAAGTGTCACTGCATTTGTATCTTAATACCTCACTTTTAATTTTGTGGATGTTGAACATGACACTTTTTACAATCTATGATTTATCTTTTAATCATATTTAAAGAAATGGGTGATAGTATTTTTTATGTTTTCTTATAGATAGTTTGTTTTCATTGGAAAAATTCATTGTGTTATCTACATGGTTGTTTAATTGTATAGATAGTATACTTAGTTACTTAATATTATATAACTATGATTAGTGAAATGTATCATATAATTGTAAGTAGTATATTTTAATTTATTTATATCAATTGTTAATATTAATTTCTCTAATAGAGATACTAGTTTCAACTCTCTTTTATGGTAGAACTATATGGTTCATTGTGAGACTCATCTGCATTCATATATGAGGTTCCAAAATCAGAATGATGATCCAATAGAGAGAACTAGTCCGATAAATATAGATACATGATGATTTGTGTGTTGTGTTTTGAAAAAAATTAGGTTGACCTGTAAATCCATAATTTTTCTGAATTGATGAACTCTGGATAATTTTAGGTCAGAATAATAAAATGATACACAATTGGAAGTTAATTTTTTATTATTGATAATCTTGAAAGATTTTGGAATTTAACATTATTTTCAATTTATGTTGATATGTATTGCTCTCTTCTTTATGTAATTTGAGTAGATAATAAACAATAAAAAAGAATAAAACAATTTTTATAGTGGTTTGGGGAATGACAGTCCCATGTTCTACTCCACAATCAATATCTCTGTGAACTTGGTGATTTCAATTAGACAAGGTACTCTTATTACAAGTCATTTACAACTGAGTACAGGTAGTTGAATCCTTTAAAAAAAGTCTAAATAGGGTCTATTGGTTCTTTTACAGAGAATTTGTGTCTCTAAATATAATTCCAAGAAGCTGATACTCTTCCAAAACTGAGTTTGAGTAGTCCGCACTCCAATTAATCAAAAGAGTGTGATTTGATTGAGTTAACAAGTTCTTATTCAAATATATAACAAAAACTGATAGACTATGGATCTTCTTCATCAAAGATAAATATTATAATGTATAAATATAATCAATGAGATCCTAGTTTTGAATGATCTTCAACAAATAATAGAAATAAACATATAGAAGAAGTTACATAGTAACATGATGTTGAAATATGTACGTATTAAAAGTGTATCCTCTTTGGAAAATAAATATCGTTTGATATTTTCTTAGGTTAAATATACTGAAGTTATTAAAAATATATAGTAATGTATTGCATATATAATATGTAGAGATAATAATCTAGACATATATATAGAACACATCTCATTCGTTTGAGTTAAACAAATCAATAATGTCACCTAAAAGATCACAATCATTCAAGATAATCGTAAATTATCTAATAAATAGGAATGATTAACTCCATTAAATATGATCCTTATATTTAGTCTCAAAATAGCCTTAAACAAATATTTACTTCTATAAAAACCTTTTCATAAATATCATATAATATCCTGAATTTAAAACTCCATCGTTGAATAATCAAATGTAGGGTTCCTTTATGTGATGAAAAACCCCAAAACGAAAGGATGAAAATGTACGGTTTATCAAAAAAATAGGGTTGACGTACCATGGATTTATTTCCTCAAACATAGGTTTTTATACTTATATAGGAATTTTATTCCATAATTTGAATTTTATCAAACTCATGGCTCCATCCAAATCTATTGTTTATGAAACGTAGTCACATCGATAATGTAGGGTATATTATCCATATGCGTTATTTCAAATGTTTGGTGGATTCTTAATGTCATACATGCACATGTAGGGTATGATAAGTGTTTCAAGAATACAAAAAAACAAAATCCAAACTGTTTAACAAATATTCATTGTAGATCAATGATTATAATATAATTATGAAATAAATATTTCAATGAATATTATCTTTTGTAAATTCACTAAAAGAGATTATAGTAGTAAAAATAGAAAGGGAATTTGTTATAATAAAAATCAATAAAATTTATAGTGTCTTAATACAATAAATTCCCAACAATCTCCCCCTTTTGAAGTTAATAAGATCCATAATGTACATTCTGAAAAATATTTTAATGGTAAATAGAAATGAAATAATATTTTAAAAAGATACAAAAATTTACTATTTTATGAAAATTTATTTTTTAGATTATTATTTCACTATATTGATAATAAAAACATGTAGTTTAATTAATAATGTTGTGTATACGAAATTTTCTCGTGATTATTTTTCAAGATAAAATAAGTACATGAAAATGAGTTAAAATAAAATCAATGTTTCACACTACTAGAAATGGATTTGATATTATACATTATAGAAACATCAAACATGTGTTCTGGTGGTATAATTAAACCTAAATAATGATAAATAATTTTTTTTAATAAAAATAGAATATTAATAGTTTTTTATGAATAAAATAATGATTATAGATGAATAATAGTTTTAAAATAAGGGATTTTTTAATTTGAAAGGTCAGGTTTAGAGGAGGTGCTAGGTATTAGTGAAACATCAACAATATTAAAAAATATTCAAATCTTCCATCTATTCTCTCAAACATTCAGTAATTCTGTCAGAAAAATGCCTCATCAAATGCTCTGATCCTTGAACAATCTTCAATCATTCAACCAAATTGTCCTTGAGAAATTCATGAACTATTTGATATGAATGAAAATATTAAGATAACATTGATCCAAGTTGATTTAGAAGAGTCCTTATAGAATACACCACTAATGTTAAATTCTCAATAATATTTATTTTATTTAAAATTAAAACATTAAGAGGGGAACTATCACAAATAAGAGTTTGTATTAGGTTACTGAAACTAGACATAATGGTAGTGATAGATTTACAACATATGAATACTTATAGATATGTTTAAGGTGATGAGGTAGAAGCTGAAAATAGACTAAAACTACTTATTAATGATTCAAAAAAATTCCCCAAATACATTTTAAAATCACAAGAACATGTTTTCAAAATATATTCATCCTGATGTTTACCAAACCGATCTGCCATCCCTCTTAAAAGACCTTCAAAATCACTTCTATAAATAGACATTTCTCTGATATTATGCAGTTGAGTGTTAATTGTTTCTAATTCAACTCTAATAATATTTTATCTTCTTAAATCTCTCTACGATTTTTTTGTATCCACCAATTCACTGTGAAAACTTTAATTTTCTTCTCACATATTGTTGAATTGAATAAAAAATATTTTAAATTTATGTTTTAAAGAATTTATAGATTATGATTCATGAATTTATGATAGTGTATCTCTATAAACATGGGATAATTATTTTTATTTACTAGTATCATTGTACGTAGAAAATTCTACTTTAAGAGCCTCTGTTATCATAGTTGGTTAAGAAGTGTTCTTGTCTATAGAAGTGGATATAATTAAAATTCATTGATTCTGGACTAAACATGGAGTTCCATCCATTATTTGTCAATATTTCTAATCTAATTTATAATTTAATTTGTCTTTTTATTCAAGAATAGTTTTCTGAGCTTTATTTTCATCTCGATTTAGGTAATATTTCTCTTCTCTTTTGAATGATTGATTTTATAGTGGGGAAACATCATTTCCAGCATCAAACTCTAATTATGGTGCTGGAATTACTAGTTCTTGAACTAAACGTTTATCCATATTTCTAGGAAATACGATATGGTCATTAGTAATTGGGGGTTCTCAAAATTTCATTATGATATGGAGGGACATCTCTTATAGATTCAAGTTCAGAGATATTATATCTAATTTGGAATCTATTTTATGTAGTGGGATTGTTAATTTTTAATTATGAAAATTATTATCTTTGAATTTGAACCAGAGAAGAATAATCCATCATTAATTTTTTCTTAGAAAACCATGATTTATTCAATTTTTGTATTCTATTTCATATGATAATGATTTCATTGAACTATCTTCGAGAAGAAACATATCATTTTTAGAGTTTCATCATTGAGAAATTTGTTGAGTTTAAATTTGAAATTTATTGCTACATGTTTGATCATGCCTTTTTTATGGAACAAAATTGATATTATTCTTCTTTATGGATAAAAAACATTTCTTTCTCTTAGAATATGTGATTCATATAACTTTACATGTATTTGGAAAAATTAAACATGACATTAGTCATCCTAAAAAAATTATATAAATGTCTTGATAACGACTCTCTTCACATTTAGCAATCCATATAATGATTGTTGACTAAATAAACAGGGCTAGTACCTTCATTGTTATAATCATGATTTATAAAAAACAATTTAAATATCTATGTAGAGGTGAAAAATAATGAAAAAATATACTATTATTTATATTTTTCATATCTTACTGAATTTAGATCAAAATGAAAAACACTTTCATATAGACACTTGAAAACATTGACTACTTCCTTGAAAGAGAATTAAAAATCACTCTAAATAATATTATATACCATGAAATTCACTATGTCAATGAATTTGTATTGAGAATTTCGGAAAAATCTTTTATATTAGCAATATAAATAAACTCTATGTTTCCTTTAAAAAAATACATTCAGGACCTTGGAAAACTAAATCATTCTTCAAAAGAATATTTTTATGATTGATCCAAATGAAATATATTACCTTACCTTGAATAATCATTCTGTATGTAATGCTTTTTTTATAAGATTTCTTCACCTTCAATTATAAACAATATTTCTGAGAATCTATGAGTTCAATGTTTCAGATTCTAGGGTTTTGAGAGTGAAATGATTTCTTTGGATGTTTAACGGGTTAAAAATGATAGGATAAGTATGAGAATAGATAAAGGAAGTGTTTTCTAATAGTATTTGGTGGTGTGGTCTAGTTTATCAAGATGATCACGTATTACAATCATTAATTTTCTATTTTGAACAGACCCGATTTCTGAAAAATCAGAATAAATTCTTGTTTTTATTTAATAAATATAAGAATGAATAAGATCTTAATAAAATAAATTTATTTGTAGAGAAATTATTGAAATAAAATAATTTTAATTTATTTATAATTAAATATTCATAACCCCCTGTAATAAAATCAAAACATATAATGAAAAGTGATTTAGTAAAAATATCAGCATGTTGATATTTGGTATTTACAAAGAATAAATACATATCCTTTTTAATAAAATTATCTATTAGAAAATGATACCTTTTATCAAGATATACACCTTGCATCCAAAGAGTTAAATTACATTACTTTATTTTTTCTATTATTCCATCATTTATAGGGGATTTTTTTAATAACTGGTCTTATTAAAACTCTATTCTTAATATACAAAGCTGTATTTAAAACATCTTCATAAAAATAGGAAGTAAGGATATATTAATTTAACATCATCCATTTCATTTCATGAATATTTTTGGTTTCTTCTTCCAAATATTCGATTTTTTTGAGGTGATCTTGGTGCATATAAGATGTTTTTAATAACTATATTTGAGAAAAAATAATTAAATTATTAATTATGAAATTCAACACCATGATCACTTATTAATGAATTTATTTTAAAATCCTATTCATTTTGAAGAATTTTACAACATATTTCAAAAACAATGAATACATTAGTTTTATGTTTCAGAAAATAACCCCAATTATATCTTCAAAAATCATCTACTAAAACATAAACATATAATTTTCCTATAAAACAAGATACTCTTTATGGTCCAAAAAATCCACGTGCATATTTTATAGTGTCATAGATATAGTAATATTGTTAATTGAGATGAAAGATGATTTTTGTTTCTTACCAATTCAAAAAATATCATAGAACATATCATAATCATGTTTAAGACCACGAAAGTTAAAAACTAATTGTTTCTTAAGTAATTTATATAACATAAATATATTAAAGTGTCTAAGTCTTATAAGATATATCTATTACCCATTTGTCTCATTAGTTAAACAATTCACATTCTTTTTACATAAGGAATTGAGATCCAAGATATAATCATTTTCAGTGTTATGTTCTCTAAATTTATGTAGTTTATCTTGGTAAAATGAGAAAGAAATAATAGAAAAATTAACATAAAATCCATAATAACAAATTTTATAAATACTTATCATTTTTTGATTTATCCCTTGTATATATAGTATATTTTTTAATGGGATTTAATTTGGACTTGTAACTGATCAAACTAAAACTATGATTCATCTTCCATTATTTAAAAAAGTGATGAGTCATCCATCTTCTTTGTCTAGTATTTGTAAACTAGAAGATTCTCCGCTCATGTGTATGGAGCATCCAATTTCTATATACCATATATAATTTTTTTCATATGGTATTTTACCTACAAAATCATTTAGATATATGATTATTTTGGTTCCCATATTTTATTAAGTCCATATATTTCATTAAAGAAAGATCTATGTATCATTATCTTCCATATTTTTCTAAAATATATATTACTATATTTGGAGGTAATTTTATAAATAATATACTTTTTATCAAACTTATCTTAAGATTTCTTAAATCATAACTGTTAAAAAAATTCATTTCATTTCATACTCGAAGGAGATACCATTTTTAGAGTTATAAAGAAGGTTACTTTTTATATATAGTTTTTATATTTATCTATTTATACCAATTCCATATTTTTCTATTTTTAATTTTTTTCATGAATCTTATATAGTGTTTTTTTCTGCTTTATTTTACATACTTACAAATTCTTAAACTATAACACTTTATATTATTTTTCTTTAATTCTATTTTCATTAATGGTACAATTTTATGTTGATGTATTAAATTTATCTTTCAATTTAGGATGTTCTATTAACATAAAAGTTTTTTATTTAAAATAGAGTTATATATATTTTTATGTGTCCTTTGATTTTTTATTAAGGAATTATATTTTTTCTTAATGCATCAATAAGTAGGAAGACAATTTTCTATTTGAGAAACTATCAGAGTAAAAAGTAGAAGAGTAATAGGTCTATAGCTATCCATCATCCTTTTACAAAAAGCACATGATTACTTTCAGATCTTGTGGATCCTTTTTTGAATCAGATTTGGAGAATCTTCTAGAGTGTTTATACATGATCCACATATATTTCATAGATATTTTCCTCTTATTCTCATAATGATGTTTCTTATGATTTTTTTTCCCATTTTCCCTCTTTATTCATTTATATGGGGGAAATAATGTCTGATATGACCCATATGTTTGTATTTGTACCACATTACATATTTTCATCTTTTCTCATCACTCTTGAAATTTAATTTGAACCCTTTCTTTTTTTCTATATAATTTTCTAAATTTCATAGATAACTAAGATAGTTGAATATTAGAAATTGATAATTCTAAATCTTTTGATATTTTTACATCATATTTTAATTTTATTTCATTATTTTGAGATATAAATTTAAGGGGATTATTTTCCCTTTTCACTATATTATGATATTCAACTATAATTTTTACTTCATACATCATCAGTGTTCCATAAAGTTCTTTCATAGTATGATTTTTTATAGGAGATAATTATTGAATAGTGAACAATATTCCATTATCTTTTAAGGGTAGCACACTAGATGCTTTTTGTGGTTGATCAGATTGTGTAATTGGATCTCCCAAGTCAGAAATACTGTTGAAATGTTTATCCAACTATTCATACGTTTATGTGATTTATTCACTGTCATACACTCTGATAGTGTCAAAATTTAGTTTTTTAGTATCACAAATAATTTATCTATTATTATCAGTTTTTTCATATTCAACAATGATTGTATGCCACATTTTATATATAGAAGAAAATTGTGTTACCCAATTGAATTAAGTAAGACCATGTCCATTGATGATAACATTAATTTGTTTTGAGTTGATGTCATAATTAGTTTCTTTAGCAACATACCATGTCTCTGGTTTCTCAAGAATCACATATATTGTGATGATCTTCCTAAAAACATTAAATACTAGATTTTTTTGATAGAAGATCATTCGGTGTTTCCAGAAGACATAGTTATCACCATTGAAATATAGATCAAAAATCATAGATATGCCTTCTTTAGGATCAGCTTTTGACATATGATTTATATGGACCTCATACATTAAATATTTATGGAGGTTTTTATTATTTATCCCAATTTCCATAATTTGATACCAATTTTTAGGTAAGAATAATAATAAAATACACAAGAGGGGGATGTGAAATGCATCATTTTGATAATCTTGATAGATTCTGGCTTGTATCATTCTCTACGATTTATGAAGATATGAAAAATTCTCTTCTATAAGTAATTTTAGAAAATTATAGATATTAAAAAAGAAAAAAATAATATTTATAATAGTTTAGGGAACAAATATTCTCTAGTCCACTCCTCATACACTCTTTTTATGAGCTTTCTGATTTTTCAATAGAAAAGGTTCTCTTATAAAAAGACATTAAAAATAAGTACGAGTAGCTTCCATCTTTAAAAAAAGCATAAAAATACTATCTTGGTTAATTTATTGAGAACTAGATTCAATATATCTTAGTATGAGAAGATGATACTCTTCCACAACTGAGTTCGAACTTTCGAAACTCCAACAAAAAAAGTGTTTATTTTGATTGGGAAAACATGTTCTTGTTCATGGTTGAAGCATAAAATAATAGAATATGGATATTCTTATTCAAACATGAATATCCTCAAGTAATAATAGCATTGATGATATCCTATTTTTGAATGATATTCAATAATAATAGAAATAAACAAACAAAAATAGTTAAACAGTATCATGAGGTTGAAATATGTATGTATTCAATGTGTAGATTCTTTAGAAAATATCAATGTCATTTATTCTTTGGAGAAGTAATTCATACAAAAGTTATTCACAAATATACAGTCTTATATTGGGTATATAACATATTAATATAATACTCAAGCCATATAAATATAAAACACTCATCTTTCATTAGATTTTACAAGATCCAAAATTATCACATGATAGATCACAATCATTAAAATTCAAATCATTTAAGAGAGAATTAACTTCACTTATAAATAAGAATGATTTACTACATTGAATATAATCCTTTGAATCCGTCAAAAAATCTCTTTTGATAGATATTTACTTCAGTCAAGACTATGGAATAATTCTTATATTATATTGTGGAATCAAATCTCTATTGTTGAACAGTCAAATGTTGGGTTCTTTATGTGAACAAAAAACACCAAATGTAGGGTCGAAAAAGTTTGGTTGATCACAAAATTAGGGTTTATGTACTATATGTTTTTTTCTTAAAATACAGGGTTCAATACTTATGTAGGGTTTTTAATTTATTCTTTTTATTTTCTCAAATATAATGTTCCATCCAAAACATAGGGTTGATGAACTATTCATTCATTGATTGTATAGGGTATATGATCCATACATGATATTTAAAATATAGGTTTTATTTCTTATGTTATTATTAAACATACAGGGTATGAACAATATTTCCATATTATGATAAAATATATTCTGAATAATATAAAAAATATTCTTTATGGATCAATGACTTCAGTATAATTCTGTAATAAATGTTTCAATGAATATTAATTTACTAAAATTCACAAAAATTAATTTCACTAGTAAAACAGACAAGGGTAACTGTGAGCATCAAAGTCGATTATATTTATATAGTATTCTTGTGAAAATATATCCCAAATAGTGAGTAGAATAAAATATTGTTTTTATCAATGAGTTATCGCATTGTGAGATGAAATTTCAAAAATATAGTACATGATTTATTTTATTAGTCAAACCTCAAAACGATCATGTATAATATATTACCAATCATGAAATTATGTGATGTATAAATAATTTTTAATGCATTTTATCTTTATGTGGGGGATGGTATTGGAGAACCAACATGATTAGGCTATGTTATAAGTGTAAAACATAATAGATAATATTTCATTAGTGGAATAGATATATTTATACATCACATGAGAGTAAGAAGTGGAGACTAAATCTCAATATATTTTTATCCTCTAATTATATTTTTGGTTTCCAGATGAAATTATTTAATGGAATGAAGAATAAAAAATACCCAATGTCAATGCATGTATCACTTGCCTATTGATTATATTTTATCACTAGATTAAATTCCATTAAATCTGTTGAGGCCTCAATTTATTAAATTTTTATATTATATTATTTAATTATGTGTAGTTATATTTTTTGATTAAAAATATGATAAATAGATAATTTTTATGAAAATGAGACCCTGTTAAATTTTTTATATTTTATAAATTGAAGCTCAAATTTAAAATCTATTAGTATAGTATTTCCTAGAGAATAAAGATCCCATATAAGGAAAAATTTGTTGTATTTGAGTTTGGATCTCATATAGGGTCCATTTATTCAATCAATCAACTATTCATTTTCTTATTCATTTGTTTTCCTATTAAAGGGGTAATCCATTCATCTCTCTCAATCAATTTTCCATATACAATCAGAAGAAATTAGAGAAGAGAACAAAGGGAACCTAAGAAGTGTCACCATATTTTAATGATGGTGGAATTTATAATCCCCTATGAGAAACTTGTTTATATATAATATATTATAGTTTATTGTTTTATTCATGATAAAAAATTTAGAAAATAAAAACATAAATCCTTTATTTTTATTCACCTCCTCGACAACTAATTCCCAGCTGTTCTAGTCATGTTTGTTTTTAAAATATAAAAAACACCAATTTTATGAAAAAGTAAACTATTCCATAAATATTGACCTACTTTGACATAAAATATCCCACTGGGTCCTTGCCTGAGCCGACAGCATGCAACGCAAAGGCTGCCACTGATAGGCCAAGGGCGAGTGACCAAAATTAAGAGGGTATATAATATATATGGGATTCAATAACCTATGAAACCTATAAGAAAATACATCACCATCCATCCATGATAACCATAGACACATTGGATAATACTATCTAAAATATAAAATATACAAGAATAAATTTGTTAAATGTGACATGGAGTACAATAAAAATTTTAGTAAAAGTAATAGGAAAAAAATTAAGTCCTAATTATAAAATTACTTGACCTCGGGAAACTGGGAAGAAAGGGATCACATCATCTTGATAAAACTAATCTGAGAATTATTATCCAAGAATCCCACCAGGATTACTAAGCTCTGTCTCACCGAGCACCAACATATCCTCACATAGTTATATCACTGTCAACCTATAAGTTATTTACAAAGAGGTGAAAAGTGTCTACCCAAGACCTTTGAAGGAGTGAGTATAAACAAATACCTATTAGGTAACCCCAAAAATAAATTATGAAATTAGTTTTTAGGCCAACATGCTACCAAGGGTGTAACCATACAACTTCCCTACTCAATCAAGGGCGAATGCACAAGCCTCAAAATAATGTTCGACTTCACTTCTCAATATAACCCAAATATAAACATAGTGAAATCAGCTAGGGGATGACCCCAAATATTTTCTCATACCATGGAATGAGTAATATATGAAAAAACTCCATACCTTATTGGAAAATACCTCCCTAGACATAAACCATGGGGGGAAAACCTCCCAACCCATCCATAGATGATAAGACATGTGCCTTAGGGGTAAACATACCTTATCCTATAAAAAATGGTGGATCAGACCACATCATCCCAAATAAGGGAACCCAACATAAAAACATCACATCAAACCTAGAGGGTCTATCTTAGAAGATCTAATATAAAATATATCATCATCAATGAGACACACCTCCTTATATGCATGTGACATCATTTTTTAGCCATGAAGTGAGAAAATTCAAAGCATCGGGGAAAACATACTTCCCAAAATAATTTATGCTCTGAATAAAATATGAAAAACTATTTCTCAATATTGAAAATTGAAATTGAATAGAGTATAAAACCCTCACCCTTGAAAATTATATGGAATGTGAGTGGCTACCAACACCATATTTGTGTAATCAGTTCCCTGTTCCATTCTACAATATAGACAACAGCTATAATAACCCATGTAATGACTGAGTAAATAATTTTTAACATTATTAATATGTATTATATAGTTCTATTCATTATAAATATTTAATTTAATTTCTTTTAAATAAATAATTAAAAACTTTTAATTAACATATTTTATTACACGGTTTTATTAAATTGTTTAATATTGAAGTTTTTGGATTTTCATTTGAAAAAATGTTTTTTATTTCTAATATTAGTCTTTCAAAATATAGATACGATGAAACTTTTGGGGTTTTTTTTAAAATAGTGATTTTTTGTGGAATACTAAAAAATATATAATTTTTTTAAAATATCATTTTAAATATATTATGTAATTTAAAAGCCCCATTACATTTTAAACTAGTTTCAAGTACCATTATTGTTCTTTAATTTTTAATAAATTAATTTAATATATTTTTAATCAACTTCATATTTGATTTTATTATAAGTATATTTTTGTGTTTAAAAGTAAGATTTTATGAAAACTGTTTTAAAGTGCACAATGTTTATCCTATTTAATTAATAAAAAACCACTAATGATTAATGATTTAAATAAAATTTATAGACTATATATCCTAAATTTTTATTTAAATTCGTAAAATAGTAACTACTATTCTGATATTTAATATAAAATCATTATTTCATTGAAAAATACACTTCTTGAAAGACCTGTTTTTCATCGAATGTGTGGGTTTGTTTTTAAATTAAATTCTGAAACTTATGTGAAATGAATTTGGTAAAATGGATTCTAAATTTGTGTTGAGGATAAATTATATAATCTAATAAGTTCAACTAATTTTTTTCATAATAAATAGTGAAAATAGTAAAATTATTTTATTGTAGTTAAGGTAAAAACATGTTTACATGGGGTTAACCTAAAATTATAATTTTATAAACAACCAAAAAACATGTATAAAATATATTTTATAGAAATATTTCATTAGTATAATTGTTATGTACCTATAATTTTCTATTTATAACCTTTACTATTTTAAAAATAATAGTTACCCAGTCTTATTTTTAGAAACTAAAACTGTACCACTCACCTCACAAATAAAAGGCCACACCCTCTCCTCCCCTCTTCACACATTAAATGAACTTTTAATTAGAAACTACCTTACCAAATAACATCCTAAATTCCTTAAACAGGAACCTAAATCACATAGGCTGATTATAAATCTAGCCTAATAAGGATTTTGGTGCTTAATTAAGGATGTTATAGGAAAAATATGTATTATGCTTAACTGAGCGATTCTATTTTATTTATTATTCCAATTATTTAGAATATTATTCAATTATAATTATATAATAAAAAATTATATACCATATCTATGAAAAATTAGTATTATAAATAAATAACAAAAACTACAACTCATATTCAATCAAATGGTTAATTAAATCATCATTCATGTGTATGATAGACTACCGCCTCACGAATCGATATAATTAATTTTTCATTATCGACTATCACATATTATTATAATGATTTATTTAATGTATATATGTTATATTTTTATCATATTTAAGTTTATTTAAATATTATACCACACACAACTTTTTAATTTTCATTCTATTGGGGATACGATAACAACACTCACCTGTACAATGGACTACCACCTTGCGAAGAAATGTGATTTGTTTCTCACTAATCATTTTCTTGGAATATAATAAAAATAAAGTTAATAAATATTTGTGAAATAATCATAATATTAATAAAATATTTAATATTCTAAATTTTTTTATATAATATTATTTCTTAACCTTCCTCCCACAAAAAATTATAACATCATTCGTGCGTACATGTGGACTATTGTCTCCACAAAGTGATGTGATTCTGTTTTCAACACCACATCAATTGGATGATATATATATATATATATATATATATGTTAAATAAAATTATATTTAATTTATTATATCGTGATCATCTTGAAAATATAAATTATTACCTACCCCCTTTCCATAATGTTCATTGAAAAATGGAAATGTAACTCATTTTTACATCCAACTTACCATCTCCAGGATCTTAACATAGTTAACTTTTCAAAAACAAATTTCCTGACTATTTTAAAAAGTATAATTTATGTATAAATATGATAACTATTTCTTGATTATTATTCTTTATATGTTCAATTATGACTTCTTTTTCAAAATTTAACCCTCCAAAGTCATTTTTGACATATAATCCTTATATAATCAAAACATCTGATGTAAACTTAATAAAATAGGTAATTGTGTGGAACAAGATAATAAGTGAAATAAGAATAATAAACTTGAAAAAGGTTATAAATAAAATAATTAACACAATTTTTTAATTATGTAGATAAATAATGAACATGATGAATGAGACTTGAGGTAAGTGGATTCATGTCAATTTTCTTTCATTAAGGAAAATTTTGATGCTATACACTTATATTATTTTCTGAAGTGTGTATACAACCCCCTTGGAAATGTTATATCATTAATATCTATATAATATTGTTATTTAATGTTTTAAATGTTATTTTTTCATTGGTTTTATGATTCATAATTTGTCCATGTGTTAAAGTACTTTTCTTTATGAAATCCTCTTTAATGATTTTCCATAAAAATCTCATTTTCTTCCACATCTATGTTTTTTAATTGATTTTATGAATTTAATTACTCAGAAATGAGTGATTTATAAAGGATTTTTTTTCAATTTTTTTCAAAAAAAATAATTTTTGTACAAAATATTTGACTTTCCTTTCAAATGAAAATTGTAATTTTCTATTTTATCATATTCTTTGGTGAGGTATTTTATTTCCATATTAACAATTATTTGGATTATGGATTAATTTACTATCATTTAGGTTCTATTAAATGAAAAACACTCAATCCCATTTCTGGTATTTTGGTATGGAAAATGGGTTTTTAAATGAAAAGGGTGTTTTAGTATTGAAAATGGGTTTTTAAAATAAAAGGTTATTTTTCTATATAAAAATTGAGTATTATATGCGTTTAAAAGAGTTTTTCAAATACATTACATTGAAAAGGTGAAATAAAATTTTTTTATTCATCATATGGTACTTTTGATTTATATAATAAATGGTTTCACCTAGGTATCATTGAGTGAGTATGCTATAGCTTATACGATCGGTGTGCCCATATAATGTCAGGTGGGCACAATATAACTAATTTTATGGGTGTGAAAAAATAGTGCTAGGTGAGCCCGATATAGAATATAAAATGGGTGTGCTCAGACCATACTCGTTGAGCCCGATATAGCTTATATGATGGGTGTACCAAGATAGAGGTCTAATTTATTGGGAAATTATTCTTGTATTAATAGGAATGATGGATGGATCTAACAAAGTGTTTCTTATATATATTTAACTAGAAACTAGTTATAACCACCCATAATTTTATGAATTGAATTTCTACTAATATAATTACATCATAAAGCACCTAAATTAAATATAGAACCTAATAAAAATCATTATTGTTATAAATTAAGAGTGATACATTAGTGATCTAATAATCCAATGAGAATTTCAAATATTTCAGCAGAGTAATAAAGAGAAAATAATATAATAAGAATGGGAATCATTGGATCTGCCCAATCCACTAGAATGACTGCACTCATAAACAAATATATAGAAATAAATTAAAATTTTAATTATATAATATTCATTTTGAAGATGAAATTATATATAACCATGTAGGAAAACATGGACAAATGAAGAATGAATGAAATAAGTGGTATTTATAGAAAATATGGAACCCATACCATTAGAACAATATTATTACTGTTAGGAATAGTAATATGACCATTACAATAGTAAACTCACTATGAAATTACATGTGAAATTTATCTATCTTATAAATGAAAATGTGAATTATTTATATCAAGGTATACGTGAGAAAATATTTTAAAACTAATAAATTCAATGATGGAATTTTTTTGAAACACAAATTTTTATTTACAATTATATAATTAATATAATTATTTAAAAGAAAATTTATTTTTAAAAAATATATTCATAAATTAACATTCTTTATTATAATTATAACATATCATTATGAGAAATTAATTATTTTTTCAAAGGGGCATAAGATCAATTACAATATTAAATTTAATATTTTTCAAATAAATGATGATTTAAATAAAAAATTAAATCTCTCATATTTATATTTTTTCATAAAATAATTCCATTTCTTAAATCTATATGTTGAAAAATTAATAGTGTTAATTTTTGATATTTTTCTATAATATTTGAATTTTTGGTAAATATTGAATAATGGTAATTTCCGATATTAAACTTTATAAGCCAAATACAATATTTTTTAGTCATTGATGATGTAATAATGATTAAGGAACCCATTATATCCAACATTAATTCACTAATTACTATATTTAGTTATAAGAATCAACACTATTGATAGTCTTGAGCAAAAATAATAAACTATGGAATATAATAATCAAGAACACCCCTCTCCTCCCCTATAAATACCACCACCTCTCCTCACAACTTATAATCCTAGTATATAGACAATATTCTACCAAATTACCTTTAAAATATACTTACCCACACCCAAGATCTATTAGGCCTAACAAAAGGCCCAACCCATGTTCCTAAAGGAGATTCTCAAGGAGAAGACATTAGAGAGGTAAAATCATCAATCATTTTCTATAAATTTATCCTATTTTCTTGTCCTCCCTTGACCTCCCCTATCCAAATCATCATGATAACTAAATTATCATACATGTACTCTATTTTCATTGTTTTAATTTAATATCTACCATAAAATCTCTTCTCTTATCCTTTTATTCTACAAATGAAAACATCATCCTTGATATGACCATTCATCTCCTTTGTAGATGATGAGTTTCCATTTTCTTTTACCACATTCAAGGAAGATCATAAAACAATTATTTAGGTTAAAATAGATTTAAAAATTTATATGATAACGTTTTCCATGTTTTATAACTGAAATACAGATATAATATTAAATAAAATGAAACTAGTTCGTGATGATCTTAAAACCAGCAAAATATAGTAAACAATTATCATTAATGTTTTATCAAATGAATCATACACATAATAGAAAACCAAATTATATATGAGGCCATTTTAAATTATGGAATTTAATTAATACCATATAATTTCTCTTCTATTTATTTGTTCTCAATTTATAAGAACTTCCATAATTATACATGATAATATCGACCACAAAACCATGAAAACGAATGCTCCGAGAACAATGAAATTGCATACAATTACTCATGGAAATGGATTTAAAATAACATAAAAAAATTATAAAAAAATTAATTAAATAAAAATATCTAATTAATTATGTAATTAATGAATCTAATTTTATTTTACAGGACATTAAGTTTAAGTGCAGAATGCATTCTTATATAATATAAGGGATCCCTCTATACCTCCATTTTTTCCATTGGGATAGTCTTTCCATATCATTACCCCACTATATTGCTTCTTTATTTTTATATAAATATCATATATTATGTTGATATGTTCAAAAAAAGTTTATATATATCAATTAATATTTATTTAATTGTTAAATACAAGTTTTGAAAAGGTTCTCTTCTAAATTCATCTCGATAAGCAAGCTTGATTAAAGGAAACTTCTTCGTTTCTTACCCATTTTCAAGTAAAATACTTAAAATATTTGAATCCAACAATATTTTAAAGATACTTAATATTTTATCATGAGAAATCATTATAGTTAATTTCTTGTTTTTTACAAACTATTGTTAGTTTTTACTATTTAAAGACTCTTTAACCTCTTCCCTTAAACCACAATAATATGTCTCATTTTTAGAGCATCATAAACACTCTTTTTCATGTTTTCACATTAGTTGGACATAATTATTAATGATATATTATTAATTTTTACTTTATTATGTTCTATACATTAAGTAACAATTTCTTTTATGGATATCATTTTTATAGACCCTTTTGTTATGCCTTATGAAATGATTACCAAAACCATTTATTTCCATGGGTGATGCTTATGTTTATTTCTTATGTTTGATTCTTTAAGTTGCAAAAATATGAACGAAAATGTTTCTGTGGTTGAACATGGATCGAAATCCAATGCATTGTATAATTTTCAATATTATGAGGTTTTATTTATGGGATTATGGGGTAAACCAAATCCATTATGGGACATTGTTCACCATGTGATATAGTCATGGTAGTTAGACTTCACTCATGTTTATGTCATTTTATATGTTTATTCCAAGTTCTATTATTTACATGATCATATGATTCCATTTTCTATATGTTATTCTTCCAGATGTTTATTCCCGAGCAATGACTTTTATGTTATATGTATATGCATTCTAACTCATTTTTATGCATCTTCACTATTATTGTTCTTTTACTGGGATTTTTAGATCATACATTTTGTCTACGTATTCCCCAGGTTATCCCATGTAGATTTAGAAGACCAAATTATGTTAGGAGCACATTATTATTTTTAATAAATAGATTATTTATTTTAGTTTCACATTTTATATTTTTGTACCTTTTCTTCGAAATACATTAGACTTTTCATTCCTTGGTTTTTATTTTGGGGGTAATTATGATTGAAATCATGTAATAATAATTTTAAAAAGATACAGTCAGTATAGATGGTATCAGAGCATGGTCTAGTTATTATTATTTTTAGCAGAATATATATCTTATTAGAACCCTATGAATAATTCTATCTAGATGGATACCATATTTTTAGAACTAAGGAATCATAAGACATGATTTAATTTTCATTTATATGTTATTTATTATTTAGTCATAGTTGTATTCATATTTTCTCATTAGCTATGTATTCAAGTCCATTAAATGTATTTAATTTCTTTTCATTATTCCATCATGGGAAACCATAAAATCTGTGACAATAATCGATGTGATAGGAAATATGATAATTTACCTACTGAGATGAAAAATTTTATAGGAATGGGATCCCAAAACATTAACACAATACTAGCCCAACTGGCTTAGGTTATCAATAATAACTTGAATCATAGTTAATTACCTCCTTCTACTAATAAATTGAAAACTTTGGTTGAATCCTTTATGTGAAAATGACCTATGTTATTTATCAGATGTTTTGATACCCTCACAACATAAAAATATATTAACTCCATTTAGAAGACTTTCTTTTTCCTTAATTCACATATAGGGATAAATTCATACAGAAAATCTATTATTTTGATGTGGAAGATGATTAGTGGTGGAAATTGATCACAAACATGAGTTTTATGTATGAAATTAATTCCATAGATTGGGAAGGATTTCAAAATATATTTTTCAATAATTTTTTTTACCGAACACCCTATTATAATATTAAGAGGGAGTTAATAAAACTAAAGAAAAAAGAAGATGAATCTATTGGGGAATATGAGGAAAAATTTAAAAGGATTTTGTGAAATGCCTCTAGCTTAGCCATGAACATTGAAAGTAATGTTTATTGATTATTTTGTGGATTAAATAAATGACTATGAAAAGACTTCGATTTAGATACTCTGACAACTATTTTGAAATTTTATAACATTCCCTAAAGTCTGAGATAGAGATTAGTGAAACTCATTAGTCTCACAGGATCATAGATAAAAAGATAAATATAGATTTTAATATTGTAGGATCAATAGATAAATACTATAAAAGAAAGAAAACCTAATATCCCATATTAATATTTTTTAGGAAAATAATCCCGAGAACTATCTAAACGGAACCGAGAGATGTTTCAATTATGTTAGAGAGGGTTGTCAAGGTAATTATTTCTAAAAGGACTTAAAGAATCCCATTAATGTGGAAGAAGAAAGGAAGGTTAAGATTAACACAAGCCTATAGTGTAGTGTTTCATCTACAATTATCAAGTGAATTATGTTACATATTCTTTATTCGAATGGTTGTTGGAGTCAATCAATAACAAAAAACTACAAGGTAGAAAGGTAGGTCATATGCTATCACAATTATGTGGTGAAATGAATGTTGGTTATTCAATCACGAACAATGAATGTGTCATTTGATTCTGGTTCTATGAATTCTTTTGTAACATGTAAGATTAGTGTAACTATTGAAACATCACCTCAACAAATGAATGTTGAGTTATCTGTGAGAAAATAGAGTAGTGAAATTATTGCATCAAAAGTTTATAACTTCATATTGGTTAATGTTTTTGGACTGTATATCCAAGAAAATATCATTTTACTTCATTAGGTTGAGTTCGATCCTATATTGGGATTGGGATGTAAATATTTATACAAATATATCATCAACCATAATGAATGGGAGATCACTCTTCAATTCTCGAGCAATTCCCCAATTATGTACCAGTTAAAGGAGGAGGATAAATCTTGTTCAGAATCATCATCTCAATTATGGATATTATTTCTTTATGAAAAATCATATCTAGCCAAAATGACTCAGACAAAGGATAAGATCATGCTCAAATGCATACCCATTGTGAGGGACTACATTGATGTGTACCTTGAATAATTGTTTGATCTTCCTCCTAATTGATAGGTTGATTTTTAAATTTAAATTATACCTGGACCTTTTCCCATCTCAAAGACTCGTTATAGAATGGCCACCATTGAATTAGAGGACATGACGAAGTAGATATAAAAGAATCTGGGAAAGGGTTTTATATATATGAGTGCTTCACTGAGGGGTGAGATAGTACTCATAATCAAGATGAATTATGGATAAATGCACATCTTAATTGATTATTTTGAGCTAAAAAATTCATGATAAAGAGAATGTATCCCCTTCCATTGATAGATAACATGTTTGATCAGCTACATGGGGCCATGATTTTCACTTAGGTAAAAATTTGGTTGAGATATCACTAATTAAAGGTGTTGAAGGGAGTTATTTACAAGACTTATTTTTGAATGAGGTATGGACACTATGATTCATAGTTATTTCCTTTAGACTCATTAATTCTCCAAAAATTTATATGGACATAATGAAAATATTCTTTAGATAATAACATGACAAGATTTGGTAGTCTTTATAGATGAAATTCTAGTATACACCAATAGTTTGGAGGAACATAAAAGAATTTGAATATTTATCTAAATTTATCACAAAGAGATTAACTATATGAAAATTATAGTAAATGCGAGTTCTTTATGGTGAATAATCATTTCAGGGGCATGTTATCAAGGGTAAATGAATATCTGTTGACCCTTCTAAAATAAAGGCAATTGGAGAGCACCCTAGAAAAGCATCTGTAATAGAGATCCATAATTTCCTTGGTCTCACTGAGTATTACTGATGATTTTTTGTGAAATTCTCCTAATTTTAAAACCCACTAACCAAGATAACATGGATTGGAGTAATGTTTTTCTGGACCATTGAATGTGTAGATAGCTTTAAACAATTTAAAAAGAGGCTTATCACTGCACAATTAATTACACTATAGATAAATGGGAAACTATTTTTGATGTAAAAATATTATTAAAATAAGGGATTAGGATATGTACCGATGAAAAAAGATATATGTATTTCATACTCATAAATTACAACAAAATTACATGAGAAAAACTATCTCATAAAGGATCTGGAGTTAGAAACTGTGTCTTTGTGTTGAAAATCTGGAAGCACTATCTTTATGGGGAGAACTATGAGATATAAAAAGATCATAAGAGTATTAAAAAGATATTCATAGAGTATGAGATTAATATAATAATCCAAGATGGTTAGATCTAAATAATGATTACAACTACTCATTCCACTACCATCATGGTAATGTTAATAAAGTGGCATATTATTTGAGAAGAAATGATCATAAAACATTATCAATGATTAGAATTGGGAAGGATTCAATCTTCCTAGACATGGAAATGATAGGAATGAGGGTAATAAAGGAAGGTATATCATTATTCTTTTAAAAGATCATTACTCAACCATCCCTTTTATGTAAGATAAATTATTCTTTAATGAAATGATATTGAAATTTATAAATAGGTAGAATCTATAAGAAAGGGGAAATATTTGGAGTTCAAAATTTTTTATGAAGGATTTAAAATATTTGGGATTGGAGTATGTTTACCATTCAATATTTATTTAAATATAGATCTTCATAATGATGCACATATCTTAAAATTTTCTATTCACTCATGAAGCACAAATACATATTGTGATATCAGAGAGGATTATTGGTGAGAAAATATGAAGAAGGTGGTCACTGAAAATACATCAATGTGCCTGATATTTCATTAAGTGATGGTTAAAAGGAAAATATCTATGGGTATGATGCAACCATTTCCCAAACCTACATTGACATGTGGACAAATAACTATGGACTATTGTACTAGAATTCATATGACATTTGGAGGAACTAATGCTATATGGGTTATTATGGATCATCTTACAAGGACTACTCACATTATTTCTATTTGAGAGGACTTATTACTCGATATAAATTCTTAAATATACATAAAATAAGTGGTGAGGATTTGTGGAGAACCAATATTTATTATATCTTTTCATGATTTGATATTTACCTCTTAGTTATGAAAAATCTTCCAACATACTCTAAATACTGAGTTGAACTCTAGTATGTCTAACACCCCCAAATTGATGGCCAATATAATTGGACTATCTAGACAATATAATATTGATACATTAGTCTGATAATAAACTAATGAAAATAAAAAATATTATAGAGGGATAATAAATATAAAGTAAGATAATAAAGATTCAAAAATTTGGATATGCTCGATCCACAAGAATGACGGCAATCACAAACAAATCTATAACAAAAAAACATAATGTTAATAACATAATTTTAATTTTGGAGAATAAATTATAAATAACCATGATATAAAATACAATTTAATGAAAAATAAATGGAATAATTTTCATTCATTTAAATTTAGAAACCCATACCCTTGGAATAATGACATGACCATTGGAATTGTAATCTGGCCATTAGTAATAGTAAACTCACCATTATAGTGACATCATATATGAAAGTATAAATAAATTTTAGGTGTCTTATAAATTAAAATACTATATATTTATATCAAGGTTCAATTAAATAATTTTTTAAAAAAATGAACAATTAAGTGTTTGTTTTTATGTGAAATGCAAATGTTTATTTATAATTTTATAATTAATATAATGATAAGAAAGAAAAAGAAAAATAAAAATATATAATAACTAATTAATATTTTTTATAATAATTTTACAATAATTTTATTTTACATTAATTAATTTTTGAAGGGGTCGTATAATCGATTATAATATTAAAATTGGTATTTTTATAATAAATGATGATTTTGTTAAAAAAATAAAATTTTCATATTTGGAACACTATTTTCATAAAATGGATTCAAATATTTAAATATACATGTTGAAGAATGGACTTGGTAAATTTTTTTCTAAAAAATTTTATTTTTTATTAATAGTGAAATATAATAATTTATGATATTTTTTATTATAAGCTCGATACATGAATTTTTGAGTCATGGATGATGTAAGAATATGTAAGAAACCTATAACTGGAACCTTATATCACTAATTAATATATTTAGTTGTTGGAATAAAAAAAATTATTTTATGGATCCAAAATAATATATTAATAAATATAATAATAAAAAATACCCCTCTCCTCCTCTTATAAATGATACCCATCAACACCCTCTCTTGTAACACCTTATAAGCCTTGTATATTGTCAATATTATACCCAATTCCCTTCCAAATCCACTTCCACACATTCAATATATTTTGTTATCAAAAAATTCCAAACCCCCAAGCCTTAAGGATGTTTTGATGTGTAAGATATTCAAGAGGTGAAATCCTCAATCCTTTTCTTTTAATTTATTTAATTTTCTTATCGTCTCCTCACCAATGCTATAAAATTATCATGGTAACTCTAGTATCATATATTTAATATAATTTTATTTTTTAATGAAAGATATATCATCAAATATATTCTCTTATCATTCAATTCTAAAAAATAATAAATCATCTGTGATATGATAATACCCCACCTTCGTGGATGATGAGTTTTTGTTATCCGTTACCGCCTTCATTGCTGGTCATAAAACCATTAGTATTGTTAGAGAAAATCTTAATATGGATATTATTACTTTTTTCAAATTCTATAACTAATATATATATATATGTATAATGTTAAATAAAATGAATTTAGTTCATGATGATCGTCAAAAACTGCCAAAATTAACTAAACAATTATCATTAATGTTTTATCAAATGAAAAACATTAATACTAGAAAACCAAGGGATATAGGAGACCAATTAAAATTATACAAGTTCAATAATACCATATAATTTATCTTATATATATTTATTCCCATTTTACAAGAACATCCATAATTATACACAGGTAAGCTGACCATGAAACCATGAAAAGGAAGGCCCAAAAAAAGATATTGAACCCTATAACTCATAAATATTTCCATAAATGAACATAATAAAATAATAATAAATACAATACATATTGAAGATTTTATAAATTAAATCATTAATGAATATAATTTTATTATATAGGACATAAAGTGAATGTGAATTGTGAATTTGTTCATAAGCTAAGTGATCTTTCTGAAGCTCCATTTTTTTCTACTGGGTTATAATTTTCCTCTATTCAACATAATATATTTCTTCATTATACTTAAATAACTCTCCTAAATTATATATATATTTTTTAAAAAAATGTGTATGTATCTCAATTCATATTCCATTGATGGAGAAATACAAGTTTTAAAAGGTTCTCTTAGCAAACCTCTTGATAAGAAATCCTGATTTAAGAGAACTTGTCATCTTTTTACCCATATTCAAGTACACTACATAAAATAATTTGTGCCAAAAATAATTTTATAAAATCTCCAATTTTATGATGAAAAACTCTTTTCTTCATTTATGGTTTTAGATAAATAATTATGTCTTTTCCTCTTTAAAAACTCATCAATATTTTCCCTTAAACTACACTAGTGTGGATCATCTCTAAAGCATCCTAACCAATATTTTTCATGTATTAAATTTAATTGGAAATATTTATTCATTATATATTATTTATTTTACTTAATTATTTCCCTATATAATTTTATCATTTCATTAATGGAATCCATTTTGATGCACCCTTTGGTTATACCTTATGGAAGGATCAGCGAACCCATTTCTTACCATGGGTAACCCTTCTGTTTATGACTCATGTTTGTTTCATTATGTGTCACACATGTAACTGAATGTGTTATGATGGTTGTGAAAATATATCACTCTAATTAATTGAGTAATTTTTAGTCTCATGATATTTCATGTATGGGATTAGGGAGTAAAACTAATGCATTTTGCAACATTGTCCACCATGTGATATTGTTTTGGCAGTTAGCCTCAACTCATATTTATGTCAGTTATATGTTCATACCATATAACAATATTTTCATTATAATATGATCAAAATTCAATATTATATGATTCCAGATGTTTATTTGTGAGAAATTCCTTTTATGTTATGAGGTAATACCTTATAACTCATAATCTATGCTTTATTTCTCTGTTTATTAACTTACTGTGATTTATAGCTCATACATATTTTCTATGTATTACCAACATTTTCATATGATGATGTAGAATCTCAAAGGTAGTTATAAGCTTATTATGAAGTTAACTAAAAATATTCTTCATTTTAGTTTTTTTAATTATGTACCTTGTATTCAAGAGACACAAGACATTTCAATCCTTCATTTGTATTTTATGGATAGTTTTGATTAAATTAATGTGGTAATATATGTGTAAAAGGATATGGTCACTATAGTTGGTATTAGAGTATGGTCAAGTTATTTTTGGGTTTTTGGATAAGAAATATTTTTGTATAATGTCAAGGATAATTAAATCACCAAGGAAAAACTATGTTTAAACTTAGGGAATCATTATTATAAGGCCCCAGCCATAAACCTTACTTAATCTTGAGTTATTACAAGATTACACATTGAGGATCTTTTCAGGTTTGGAGTTTTAGAGAATTAGATCATAAAACATGCATTACATTCCACATTTAAACAAAGTGGTCACATAAAAGATAGTATTCATTTTTCCCATCAACGAAAACATATTTAAAATAAAACGTGGATTCTTTCTTGACACTTCCTTGACACTATCATCATATCATGTACCTTTCCCTTGACCTGTGGAAAACATTTCAAAAACATGGGATGAGCATAAAAAGCTCAGTAAGGGTTATAAAAAGTATGGAAATGAAACATGAGTACATATATATATAAGAATGAAATCATACATTACCCATAAAACATAAGAACTTTAACATACATCATAAAATCATGAATAAATCATAGAAATCATAAGACATAAAGGTAAATTGAGGCATTCATAACATTCTTACATAGCAAGTAACCCTCTTGGTTACATTTGGAATACCCATCACGGTATATTCCCTAAATCCCTTTAGAGAAACCTCAACGTTTAACCCCTTCGCGTTACCCAATGCATTGGAGTGCTATATTGGGCTCACCCGCCCTTAGTTTATCACAGAACCACCTGTCTTCATAATAATGCCCAAGAACCACAACATAATCGTATCACATAAAACATGCATAAAGGAAACATAACATTTCCACCTTTCAATCACAAGATATTAATACAAAACATTGATATAAAAAAATATGAAAACCATTTTCAATACCAAAATAAAAGAAAAGTAAAACATGGTATTTATTTTTCTTTTAAAAAGAAGGTATGGCTTGTAGAGGAAGCCGAAACTCAAATAATGGTCACGGCGGCGGAGAAGTCATTGTCGTCGCATTAGTACAACAAAAACATTCCCTTTTGTCATTTAGAAAAACACTTCGTATAAAAAATATTCATTTTGGACAAATGTAAAAGTCAAAGGGGTTTATACACCGTATAAAAGAAGGTTGTGTATAAAACAAAATATGCCTCAATGAGCGGAGATTGAGACGAAGTCCCTTACCTCGTGTCCGACTTGACTCGATCGTTCTTTAATCTCCTGAATAATAAACTTGAGTTAATTTCTACTTGCTTAAGAACCTTTTTCGAGTTCATTATTACTTTTATATCACTTATTACCATGTCATGAACACTATGTTATTATTTAAGTTAATAACGGTCATTTTAACGATCATTGGTACTTGAGTCAAAAATAAAGTCTTTATAATTACAAGTTGTCCATGTGGTAAAATATCAATTATATCTAGAATTGTATTCATGATGTAGATATCATATATATAATATATATCCAGTACATGTTTTCATTTATAATATTATATAACATTTATATGTAATAAATGAAATACGTCATTCATGGAGACGGTAAGCCGTACGTACGCATGAACGCTACTTCCATTTCTATTTCATATTTAATGGAATTAAAACAGAATGATACATAATAGTATTTTAATTCCAGTATGGTATCATATATAATATCATTAAATATATCCTTTATACATACCACATATGCTATTAACGAATCAAATCACTTTGAGGGGGCGGTAGTCCGCACTTCTTAAAATGAAGACATCGCATATACCCATAATGGAAGCCATAAAGGTATGCCATAAATGAAAAATACAGAAGCTTAAGGAAAACATAAACATATGATATATCATATATAAATATAGCGACATCTTAATGGCCATCTTTGAAGGTGTTAAAAGAATATTGAAGAATCATCGTTTCGTGAGGCAGAAATTCGCCATCGACGGAAACAGTATGTTCTTTAACCATTAGATGTAGGTGTGTGTACGTGTATCTCGAATCCTTCTTATAACAACATACTCGTATATTGAAGATACTGGAGTTGTTACAAAAGAAATGAATAAAAAGAGTTTGGGGGGATGGAGAAGCAAAATAAAACAAAAGGACTCAAGTGAAGACATTACCTTAAAATTGGGTAACTCCCTTTGGTTTGAGCTCAAAGGCTTCCTTGAGAAGAATTCTGCCCAATGTGTTGCTTCTAAAGAGAGGGATGTGGAGAGACAGAAAGGGAAGGGGTTGGCTGAGCCAAAGGCTTTGGAAGTGTGGGTAAGGAGGTAGAGGTGGAGGCCTTTTATAAGAGGAGAGGAGGGGCACTCTTGGAAAGGTATAAAAGGATACTTTATATTAAAATGAGTTTCAGATTTAAAAGGTCCCACATTGATATAATTCGAGGATAAGGTGATAGGGGTTCTAAATATACCCATCTAATTGGTTTGTGACATGTGTAGGTCTTAGAATTTACATTATCTTTTCATTTTATTTAAATCCTTTATTAATGAGGTAATCGATGCATCATCATGATGTCATAAATAATTTAATTTATTTAATGTCTAAAAATTATAAAAAAAATACTATGATGTAGGAAATATTTTTAGAGTTCCAATGAATATTTATAGTCAATAATATGAATTGTATAACCCCATTAAAAATTGTTCTAGTAAAATAACTCATGTTTATGACATTTTTACTTTAACATTAAATTAAATGATATTAATGTCATTTTCCTTACAAAGTGGCTCCATGGGGTCCCCAAGTTGACCCATGGATTTTATTGGTCGTCCATGACACATCCAATAAGGGTAGGACATGTGTCTCGGTAATTTTATATTATTAAAACATTATTCTTACCTTAAATTACACTAATTACCTCTAATCGCGATTAATAAACTTAAAAGTTACTATTCACCAAAAAATTATTTTAATACCATTGAACCACATTTTACTTCTTAATGACAACCATGTATGTTGGATTTTTCAAATTCAAAACACAGAGGTGATAAAATTTCAATTAAACGAAAAATCAGTTTTTATAAGTACCACTTAGTGGTTTCACTATTCATAAAAAATTGACGTTTTTCAGAAAAATACCAAAACTTCACCCTAAGCTATATTTGATATTCAAAATTCATAAATGATGTCTATTTTAAAAAATCCAAAACATATAAGTTAAATTAATTAATTTAGTAATTAATTCCCGCTGTCAGGGTAAATAGCGTGTTTTTATGAAACAATAAGTATCAAAAGATTGACACTAGTTTAAGTCCAATTTCAAAGTTAAATTAATTCAAACGAACACTATTGGATTAAATGGTAAAAATATATTCTAATTTAAGTTTAAAACCAATTAAAAAAATAATCTAACCATATAATTAAATTATATGAAAAAGCAGTTTTGATGTAAAATGTAGTATTTTTCACTATTCATTAAAAAAATGAACATTGTCAGAAAAATTACAAAAAATTATCCAATGTAAATTTAAATGTCTCAATCATAAATAATAAGTTTATTTTTCCAAATAGAGCTTATAAAATTGTCAAAAGTTTGATTTAAAAATGGTTTTCCATAAAAAGGCAGTAAAACAATCTTTTAAAAATATTAATGTATTCCATGCTTAAGATTGGATTTATTCTCATTTTAAGCCTCTAAAACACTATTTAATTCATTAATAGACATAGATAAAAATATCTATTATTCATTACTTAAATGGGATGTTACATCCTTCCCCCTTTATAAAATTGTGTCCCCGCAATTTATTTATTTACCGAATAAGTGGGGGTATTTATCCCTTATTGCATTTTCAGATTCCTATGTTGCCTCTTCAACCATGTGGTTTTTCCACAAAACTTTTACCTGATGAATCACCTTATTCCGTAACACTTTCTCCCTGTGGTCAAGAATCTGTACCAGTTGTTCCTCATAAGATAGGTTCTCTTCCAGCTGAACTACCTCTGGACTCAAAACATGATATGGATCTGGCATATACTTTTTTAACATTGAAACATGAAATCATGGTGTACCTGAGATAAACTCAGATGTAAAGCCACTCGGTAAGAAACTGATCCAAATCTCTCCAGAATTTCATATGGTCCAATGATCCTTGGACTCAGATTTCCTTTCTTACCAAATCGCATCACACTTTTCCATGGTGAGACTTTGAGAAAAACATGATCACATACCTCAAAAGAGAGATCCTTCCTCCTGTTGTCCGCATAACTCTTCTGCCTACTCTGAGCTGTTCTCATGTGTTTCGGTATCAGTTGAACTTTTTCTACCAACTCTTCTACCAATTCTAGTCCCATCAGCTTCATTTCACCCACTTCATCCCAAAAAGTTGGAGTTCGACACCACTTCCCATATAATGCCTCAAATGGTGCCATCTGTAGTCTGGAATGAAAACTATTATATATGAAAATTAAACCAAAGAAAGGTGTTGGTCTCAACTTCCCTGATAATTCATCGAACAAGCACGTAGAATATCCTCCAATGTCTGAATTGTTTTTTCTGATTTCCCATCCGATTGAGGATGAAAATCTGTACTAAAATTTAATTCAGTACGCAACGACTTCTGAAAGCTTTTCCAAAAGTTAGAAGTAAATCTGGGATCACGATCAGATACAATGGAGAGAAGAACTCCATGTAACCTGACTATCTCTTTAAGATACAAACGGGAAATTTGATTTAGGGAAAAAATATCCCGAATAGCATGGAAATGAGCAGATTTAGTCAAATGATCAACAATAACCCAGATTGCATTATTACCTCGAGGTGTCTTCAGTAATCACACTACGAAGTCCATAGATATATTCTCCCATTTCCATTCTGGTTCTGGTAAAGGATGATGCATCCCTTTTGGTAACTGCTGCTCTGCTTTAACCTGTTGACCTGTCAAACACTTCAATGTAAAATCAGCAATATCTCTTTTCATTCCATCCCACCAGTAATACTCCCGTAGATCTCTGTATATCTTATTACTGCCAAGATGAACTAAAAATGGAGAACTATGAGCTTCGCATAACAACTATCTCTTCAACTGTGAATCATAAGGCACACACAATCTCTTCCCAAATCTCAAAACACAATCATTATCAATGTTGAATTCAGGCAACTTACCCTTCTGAACCAGTTCTAGATTTTCCTGCAACTCACTGTCTTTCTTCTGTGCTTGCTTGATTCAATCTGATAGAGAAGATTTCACTGATACCCAAAACAAAATAGAAGAAAATCCTTCACCAACAACTTCTATGCCAAAGTTCATCAAATATTTAACCAAAGGATCACGTTCCAAACACAACATTGTTAATAAAGCATTACTTTTTCGACTCAAAGCATCGTCCACTTTATTTTCATTTCCCGTATGGTAATGAATTGTACAATCATAATCCTTGATTAATTATAGCCATCTCCTTTGTCTCATGTTCAATTCTTTCTGATTGAATATATACTTTAAACTTTTTTGATCAGTATATATTTCACACTTTACTCCATACAAATGATGCCTCCAAATTTTTAAAGCAAAAACTACAGCAGCTAATTCCAAATCATGTGTATGGTAATTTACCTCATTAGTTTTCAACTGTTGTGAAGCATAAGCAATTACCTGATCATTCTACATTAGGCCACAAATAAGTCCTTTCAATGAAGCATCATTGTAGATAACAAACTCACCATTCCTGGAAGGTAGTGCCAAAACTGGAGCGTTCACCAATCTTCTATTCAATTCCTAGAAACAATTATCACGTTATTTTATCCAGATAAACTTAACACCCTTCCGAGTTAGCTTAGTCATTGGACTAGATAACCGTGAAAAATTTCTAACAAACCTTTGGTAATATCCCCCCAAACCATGGAAGCTACGAATCTCAGTTACATTTGTGGGTCATGGCCATTCTTCAACAAACTTTTTTTTGCCGGATCAACAGTTATCCCATCTTTAGAAACAATGTGACCAAGGAAAGAAATTTGTTGCAACCAAAACTCACAATTGCTGAATTTCCCATACAATTTATTTTCTTTTAAGGTTTGAAAAATAACCCATAAATGTCCTTCATTCTCCTCTTTACTTTTAGAAAACACCAAAATATCATCAATGAAAACCACCACAAACTTATCTATGAACTCATGGAAAATTATATTCATTATGTCCATGAATACAGCAGGTGCATTGGTTAGCCCAAAAGGAATTACTTCAAATTCATAATGGCCATATCTTGTATGAAACGCAGTCTTCGGAACATCTTCTTCCTTTACCTTCAGTTGATGGTACCCCGATCTCAGGTCAATCTTTGAAAAATACTAAGCTCCCTGGAGCTGATCAAACAAATAATCGATATGAGGCAAAGGATATTTGTTCTTAACAGTGATGTTATTAAAGGCTCTATAATAAATTCAAAGTCTCATTGAACCATCTTTCTTTTTAACTAATAAAATAGGAGCACCCCATGGTCATGTGCTAGGTCGAATGAATCCTTTCTCTAATAAATCGTGCAATTGCTCCTTCAACTCTAAAAGTTCAATTTGAGCCATTCGATAAGGGGGTTTTGAAATTTTCTTAGCATCAAGAACTAAGTCAATAGTAAAATCAACTTCCCGATCTGGTATTATTCCAGGAAACTCATCAGGAAAAACATCAGGATACTCATTTACCACTGGCACATTATTAATCCTAACAGTTCCTTTGTTTTCAACAATATGTGCAAGGTAACATTCATTTCCATATTTTACATGTTTAACATCCTCTTGATATTTTATCAATAGTAAGGGTTCATTCTTGTACACAAACTGAAAGTCATTCTGAAAATATACTTCTTTAGATATACATTCAATATTAGCATGGTATATAGAGATCCAGTCCATAACCAGGATAACATCAAACTCTACTTGAGGTAGAACAATAAAGTTTGCAAGTAGGTTCTTTCCACAGATAAGGATAGGAAGATTCTTATAAATTATTTGTGCCTCAACATTTCCCTAAGGTGTTTTTTACCCAAGTTCAGGAGTCATTTCTTGAGATGGTATTTCCATTATACTAGAAAATGTTTCAGAGATGAAAGAATGTGTAGACACCGAATCAAACAACACACTGGCATAATCTGAAAAAACAAACAAAGTACCTGATACAACTTTATTTGATGGCCCAAAATCTATTGAAGTAGTTGTAAAGTATTTCACCACCCCTTTCTGCTTGTATTCTAACTACTTCCCATCACTCATGCTCTTTTTCAGACACTCGTTTGCATAGTGACCCATCTCATTGCGCTTAAAACATTTTACTAGCTGTAAATCGTTTTTGGACTTACCATCACCATGATCTTTTTCAGTACAATCACGAGCCTCATGACCCATCTTACCACATCGATAGCACTTTCCAGAATTCAGAATACATTCCCCAGTATGCCTTTTACCACATTTTTCACAAACTGGAAACTTAGTTTTCTTACCATCAGACTTTTTTGAAGAATTATTTCCTTTCTCCTGCCACCTCGGTCTCTTCTTCTGTTGGTTGTTATAGAACACTTGATCATTGGAAAACTCCATTTCCACCTTCTCAGCACATCGAACAAGCTTTTCATAACTTTTGAACTCACAATAAGTAAAATCCCTTCGATATTTTGGCTTTAATCCTGAGTAAAAACAATTGATTTTACTATCAGTGTCTCAGATAAAATTTAGAGCATACCTTGCCAATCGACTGAACCTTTCTTCAAAGGCAGCCACTGAGTCTTCCTCTTGCCTCAATTCCAAGAATTGTTTTTCTATCCTAAGTTGAACAGCCTTAGTAAAATACTTCTCAAGAAACATACCTTTAAATTCATCCCAGTCGAGAGCATCAATCTCATCAGCATCCCTGATATTTTTAACCACTAACCACCACTGATCTGCTTCACCTTCCAAACGGTAAATAGCAAGACTAACCTTTTGATTGTCTTAACACCCCATGGCATCGAAAATATTCTCCAGTGCTTTAATCCACCCTTCAGCTATCACAGGGTCAGATGATCCTCTAAATGATGGGGGATGTTGCCTCATGAAATGTTCCATCACTGACATGTTCCTCTGTGATTGATCTGGCTGATCTCGTGCATGGATACCACCACCATTTATCGCTTGAGTCAAATGCGCCATTACTGCAAAAAACTGTTCAGTTCCAATTCCGACCATCTCAGGATGCTGATTCGGAAGGTTAGTTCCTTATGTATGCCTTCCTAGCACTACATCCCTATTTACTTCGCAGAAAACCATTCTGAACAAACATGTCTTAGATGAAGCAACATGGTAATCTTCAAATGCTATATCATTTCAATTTGACCATAAAAAAATATTTTTGGATAATCATTAAATAAAATTCTAACTCCTAATGTTATCTAAACTGACCTCTGAATCCAACTATAAGGCCCCAGCCTTAAACCTTACTTAATCTTGAGTTATTACAAGATTACACATTGAGGATCTTTTCAGGTTTAGAGTTTTAGAGAATTAGATCATAAAACATGCATTACATTCCACGTTTAAACAAAGTGGTTACATAAAAGAGAGTATTCATTTTTTCCATCAATGGAAACATATTTAAAATAAATCATGGATTCTTTCTTGACACTTCCTTGACACTATCATCATATGATGTACCTTTCCCTTAACCTGTGAAAAACATTTCAAAAACTTTGGATGAGCATAAAAAGCTCAGTAAGGGTTATAAAATGTATGGAATGGAACCATGAGTACATATATATATATGAATGAAATCATACATAACCCATAAAACATAAGATCTTTAACATACCTCATAAAATCATGAATAAATCATAGAAATCATAAGACATATAGATAACTTGAGGCATTCATAACATTCTTTCGTAGGGTGTAACCCTCTTGGTTACGTTTGCAATACCCATCACAGTATATTCCCTAAATCTCTTCGGAGAAACATCAACGTTTAACCCCTTCACGTTACCCAATACATTGGAGAGCTATATCGGGCTCACCCGCCCTTAGTTTATCATGGAACCACCTGTCTTCATAATAATTCCCAAGAACCACAACATAATTGTATCACATAATACATGCATAAAGGAAACATAACATTTCAACCTTTCAATCACAAGATATCAATACAAAACATTGATATAAAAAAAATTATGAAAACCATTTTCAATACCAAAATAAAAGAAAATTAAAACATGGTATTTATTTTTCTTTTAAAAAAAGGTAGGGCTTGTAGAGGAAGCCGAAACTCAAATAATGGTCACGGCGGCGGAGAAGTCGTTGTTGCCGCATACGTACGACAAAAACATTCCCTTTTGTTATTTAGTAAAACACTTCGTATAAAAAATATTCCTTTTGGATAAAAGTAAAATTCAATGGGGTTTATACACCGTATAAAAGAAGGTTGTGTATAAAACAAAATATTCCTCAATGAATGGAGATTGAGACGAAGTCCCTTACCTCGGGTCTGACTTGACTCGATCATTCTTTAATCTCCTGAATCATAAACTTGAGTTAATTTGTACTTGCTTAAGAACCTTTTTCATGTTCATTATTCCTTTTATATCACTTATTACCATTTCATGAACACTATGTTATTATTTAAGTTAATAACGGTCGTTTTAACGATCATTGGTACTTGAGTCAAAAATAAACTCTTTATAATTACAAGTTGTCCATGTGGTAAAATATCCATTATATCCAGAATTGTATTCATGATATATATATCATAAATATCATATATATCCAGTACATGCAGGCATTTATAATATTACATAACATTTAGAGGTAAGAAATGAAATAAACCGTTCATGGAGACGGTAAGCCGTACGTACGCATGAACATTACTTCCATTTCTATTTCATATTTAATGGAATTAAAACATAATGATACATAATAGTATTTTAATTCCAGTATGGTATCGTATATAATATCATTAAATATATCCTTTATACATACCACATATGGTATTAACGAATCAAATCACCATGAGGGGGCGGTAGTCCGCACTTTCTAAAATGAAGATATCGTGTATACACATAATGGAAGCCATAAAGGTATGCCATAAATGAAAAATACAGAAGCATAAGGAAAACAGAAACATATTATATATCATATATAAATATAGTGACATCTTAATGGACACATTTGAAGGTGTTAGAAGAATATTGAACAATCATCATTTCGTGAGGCAGAAATTCACCATCCACGGAAACAGTATGTTCTTTAACCATTAGATGTAGGTGTGTGTAAGTGTAGCTCGAATACTTCTTATAACAACATCCTAGTATATTGAATATACTTGAGTTGTTACAAAAGAAATGAATAAAAAGAGTTTAGGGGGATGGAGAAGCAAAATAAAACAAAAGGACTCAAGTGAAAACATTACCATAAAATTGGGTAACTCCCTTTGGTTTGAACTCAAAGGATTCCTTGGGAAGACTTCTGCCCAAAGTGAGGCTTCTAATAGTTAGAGAGGGATGTTGAAAGACAAAATGGGCAGGGGTTGGCCGAGCCAAAGGCTTTGGAAGTGTGGGTAAGGAGGTAGCGGTGGGGGCCTTTTATAAGAGGAGAGGAGGGGCACTCTTGGAATGGTATAAAAGGTTAATTTATTTTAAAATGAGTTTCGGATTTAAAAGGTCCCACTTTGATATAATTCGAGGATATGGTGATAATGGTTCATAATATACCCATCCAACGGGTTTTTGACATGTGTAAGTCTTAGATTTTACATTATCTTTTCATTTTATTTAAATTCTTTATTAATGAGGTAATCGATGTATCTTCATGATGTCATAAATAATTTAATTTATTTAATGTCTAAAAATTATAAAAAAATACTATGATGTAGGTAAACTTTTTAGATTTCCAATAACTATTTATAGTCAAAAATCTGAATTGTATAAAACCATGTAAAAATTGTTCTAGTAAAATAACTCAAGTTTGTGACATTTTTACTTTAACATTAAATTAAAATATATTAATGTCATTATCCTTCCAAAGTGGCTCCATGGGGTCCCCAAGTTGACCCATGGATTTTCTTGGTCGGCCTTGACACATCCAATAAGGTTAGGACATGTGTCTAGGTCATTTTATATTATTAAAACATTATTCTTGCCTTTAATTACACTAATTACCTCTAACCGCGATTAATAAACTTAAAAGTTACTATTCATCAAAAAATTATTTTAATCCCATTGAACCAAATTTTACTTCTTAATGACAACCATGTATGTTGGATTTTTGAAATTCAAAACACAGAGGTGGTAAAATTTCATTTAAACGGAAAATCAGTTTTTATAAGTACCACTTAGTGGATCACTATTCATAAAAATTGATGTTTTTTAGAAAAATACCAAAACTTCACCCTAATCTATATTTGATATTCCGAATTCAAAAATGATGTCTGTTTTAAAAAATTCAAAGAATATAAGTTATATTAATTAATTTAATAATTATTTCTCGCTGTCAAAGCAAATAGCATGTTTTTATGAAACAATAAGTATCAAAAGATTGACACTAGTTTGAGTCCAATTTCAAAGTGAAATTAATTCCAACGACCACTATTGGATTAAATGGTAAAAATTTATTCTAATTGAACTTTAATACCAATTCAAAAGATAATCTAACAATATAATTAAATTAGATGAAAAAGCAGTTTTGATGTAAAATGCAGTATTTTTCACTATTCATTAAAAAAATGAACATTGTCAGAAAAATACCAAAAAATTATCCAATTTAAATTTCAATGTCCCAATCATAAATAATAAGTTTATTTTTCCAAATATATCTTATAAAATTGTCAAAAGTTTGATTTAAAAATGGTTTTCCATCAAAAAGGCAGTAAAACAATCTTTTAAAAATATTAGTGTATTCCATGCTTAAGATTGGATTTATTCACATTTTAAGCCTCTAAAACACTATCTAATTCATTAATAGACATAGATAAAAATATCTATTATTCATTACTTAATTGGGATGTTACAATAATTTAGGATATAATTTTCATTTTTATTTCAATCCTTTTATGTTAATAATTGTATTTTTAAATGATAATTATCTAAGTATTAAAAACCCCAAATTTTATTTTTCTAATTTTTCTTATTCAATAGCAGGAAATAGGAGAACCCATTCCATCAATCAATGTGACATGAAATGTGATAATGACCCAAATTATATTATAATCCTAATAAGAATGGGAGACTAAAAATTCATGGAATTACTAACTTAACTGGATAATGTTATTAATAATAACAGGAATCATTTGGAACATCCTCATTATCTGTAGAAATTGAATGGTCTAGTCAAGTACATTATATGAAAAATGGAACATATATTTATCAAAAAAATTTATTACCTCATCACAGAATAATGGAGTAACTCTATTATGAAGATACACTGTGTCCTTCAATGATTAAAATCTAATAAAGTTATACTAGTAGTTTATCATTTTGATGGGGAAGCATATTATTGGGGAAATATGATCAAAAAAAATTCTAATGTGGAAATTGGTTCCATGGAATGGAAAGAATCTAGGAAAATATTTTTAAATAAATACTTTCCCCAAACAATGAATCTTAATATGAAGAGGGGGTTAGTTGGACTGAAGAAAAAGGAAGATGAATCTATCAAGGCATATAAGGAAAACATTACAACGATTTCATGATATACCTCTAGATTTGTCTCGGACTAGAAATCATGACCTATTGTTGGTTTTTTGGAATAAATCTAAGCATACTAAAATTCGTGGAGGTTTGATACATTGAAATATATGATAAGATTTTATGGTGTGCCCAAAAGTTTGGGATAGAGATTGCAGACTCACCGTTGTATCATGGGATTAGATATAAAAAGAGAAAAATAGAGATTAATATTGGAGCATCAATAGAACAATTTCAGGACGAAATGAAAACCCAACATCCCAGAGGTTGAAAGTGTGGGAAGAAGCATCCCAATAATTATCTAAAGGGAACCATTAAACCATCTAAATGTTGAATATGGGGAATCAAGATAATTATTTCTAAAGGGATTTGAATAATCAAACTAATGTGGAAGAAGAATGAGAGGTTAATATTAACACTCATCCTGTAGTGCATTGTTCCAACAACATGGAACAAAAGTTTTGTGTGAGAAAATTCCTTAATCCAAGGGTATTCAAAGTTAATCAACAACAACAAACTCTATGGTAGTATAGAAGATAATATTATATCAATATTTTTAAGGTATACCCTAACAATGATGTGGTGATAGGTACACTGATTATTCCATCATAAATAGAAAATGTACAATTTTATTCTAGTTCTAAACATTCATTCTATCCTTGAATGTTTTGTAAAACTATTAAAATAGAACCATAAAATAGGAAGGTTGAGTTATATTTGAGAATAGAGAATGGAATGTTTACTTCATCTAAATTATATGACACCTCTATGAAAAAAGTTTTATGGAATAAACCTCCAAAAAAACTCATCTTACTTTATCTGGTGATGTTTGATGCGATATTGGGCATGGATTAGATATCTTTATATAAATCCAACATAAAATATCTGGAACAGTTGACCACTCTTCATATCCCATGAAATCCCCCAATTAAATAAAATTTTAAGTAGAAGGATGAATCTATTTCTATATCATCATATTAATTTTGGATATTATTTCCTTATAATCAAGAATAACTTTCCCAAATGATTAAGATCAATTACAAGACCATGAATAGAGACATACCCACTGTGAGGGACTAAACTGATGTGTTTTCTAAAAAAATTTAGGGAATTCATCTTGGTTGAGAGGTTGAGTTATCAATTTAACTTATACCATGAGATTTTTTCATATAAAAGACTCCTTATAGAAGGGCCATGATTGAATTGGAGGAGAAGAAGTACTAGTTACCATAGAATCTAGTCAAGGGTTTTATAAGCCCAAGTGATTAATCATGGAGTGAAACAGTCATCTTTATCAAGAGGAAGGATTTATCAATTAGCCACTCTATTGATTATCATGAGCACAAGAAAATCAAGATAAATAATGAGTATCCCCCACCATAGATATATGACTTATACTATCAACTATATGGGGACAAGTATTTCTCTTTGGTGGACCTTTGGACGAGATATCACCAGTTAAAAGAGAGGAAAGAGGATATTTTATTGACTTATATTTAAATGAGGTATGGACACTATGAGTTCATAGTGATGCACTTCAAACATAGGAATACTATAGAAATTTTCATAGACAAAATAAAAAGTGACTTTACATATTACCTCATTAAATTCTTGGTAGACATTATAGATTGTATTATGATTTAATAAAAGGGAATGTAGGAACAAGAGGATCATTAAAATACAATGGTAATGACATTTAAATTGGATAAAATATATGTAATGTAGAGTAAATGTGAGTTCTGTATGGAGGAAGTATCATTATTGAGGCTTGCTATCACCAGAAAAAAAATATATACGGACCAATATAAAACAATTCCAATTGAGTAGAGGCCTAGAAAAAAATTAGTAATAAATATACATAGTATTCATGGTCTATCTGGGTATTACTGATGATTTTTTAATAACATCCCATGATTTTGATACCCACCAACCATAGTGACTTAGAAAGGAGTTATATTTTTATGTACAAGTGAATGTGAAGTCTAATTTTAACAATTTCAAAAGGGTCTTATCACTAAAAAAATACATACAAAACAGATAATTGGGGAACTATTTTTGGTGTACAATGATTTTTTTAAAGAAGGGATTAGTATTTTTAATAATGAAAAATGATAAACTGATAGTATACATCTCAAGTACGAAGTTCTTTAGATAAAATATACCGTGAATGATCTAGAGATAGAAGTTATGATCTTTACATTAAAAATATGGAATTATTATCTATATGGGGATAATTTTGAGAGATATAAAAATCATAAGAGTCCAAAAATATGTATTCAATGAGAATGAGACTAATATGATCTACAGAAGAAGGTTAGGTCCCATTAAAGATTATGACTACTCAATCCTCTACCATAATGGAAGTGAAAATAATGTAGAATATTCTCTAAATAGAAAGGATCCAGAAACATTATCAATGAAGAGAATAGAGAAGGATCCAATATCCATAGGCTTGAAAAGGATGGACATGGGAGTCATAAAGGAAGGTACATCATTATTCCGTTGAAAAAAAATTACTTAACCGTCACTCTTATTGAAGAAAAAGGACGCTCAATGAAATGATGTTTAAATTCAAAAAAGGAGGAATCTATAATAAATGTGAAATATTTTTGAGATTAAAATTGACAAGGAATGAGTTTTGAGATTTTAGTCATGACTACATGTAACATCCAATACAAGGACAAAGAACAACCTTCTGAATGAGGCAGGTTTCTCAACATTAACTATTCAAATAGGGAGAAAGAATATGTATCGATATCTATATGATAATTATTGGTGTTACAATATGAAAAAGGTGATCACTAGAAATAAATTCATGCCTCTGGTATATTAGATAGTGAAATATGAAAGTAAAAAGTCTAAGGGGATGATGCAACCATTACCTATAAATACATCGAAATGGGAAAACATCACTATAGAATTTTTTACTAGACCTCTGAAGACATCCAAAAAAAGTAATCCTAGATGGGTAATTTTGGATCATCTTAAAAGGATTTCTCAATTTATTATGATTGGAGAGGACATGTCACTTGACAAACTTGCACAAATATCCATCAGAGAAGTGGTGAGGAAACATGGAGTACCATTATCAATTAAATTAGATCTTGATCCAACATTTACCTATATGTACTAGAAATTCTATAACATTTTTTAATTACTAAGTTAGAAATTAGAATGAATTATCACCCCCAAAATGATTTCCAATATGAACATACCATTCAAACACCTAAATAAAAGTTAAGAACAAACATAATGGACTTCAAAGGAGGGTGGGATAAACATATTACACAGGTCGATTTCACAAAAAATATACCTTCCAATCAATAATCTAAATGGCCCAATATGATGCCCTTTACTGGAAAATATTTATAACACCCACATGATGAGATGAATTTAGTGCACATAAATATGTAGGATTTAAATTTTTTGATTATGATCAAAAATGTTGAAGAAAATCTAGCATTATATACAATATTCCTAATGTGGATAGAAAATATTTGATAATAATAATCCATGATACTTAGAAATTATTGGTGGTGACATGGCCTTCCACTACATATCTCCATGGAAGAGTCTTATGTGATTTGGGAAGGAAGGAAAACTAAGTCCTCGGTACATCGACCGGTTCATTATTCTTGATCATATTAGACTTGTGGACTATCAACTAGAACATCCACCAACCATGTATAAATTACATGATACATTCCATGTATACTACTTGAGGAATTACATATCAGATCCCTCAAATATAACAAACTCAGTGGTGGTACATCTAGAAAATGATATCTCTTATGGGGTGTAGCCAAAGAATATTTTGGATTTTAGAGACAAGGTTTTACACAATAGGACCACTCAGACATTCCAGGTACTATAGAGAAACCATTGGTGTAAATAGGGGACAAGAAAATTATAGAATTTAATAAAGAGAAAATAGCCTCACCTTTTTTCAACATTGTTTTTAAAAAGAAAATTTTGGGGGTGAATTTTCATAATGTTGTAAGAATGTAGTGGCACAAAATTATATCAATAGAATCTTCCTTCTTATTATTAGGTAACAAATCATATAATTCACATTGAGAATCGAATAAAATGATTATTTACATAAATTAACACTGATACATTATTCATATAATGAACCATTTGTAATTCCAAATATTGCCATTGGATAAAAAATAGAAAATAATATAATAATAAATTGATAATTTGGATATTCTCCATCCCTTAGAATGAATGCACTCACAAATAAAGCTATAGAAATAAAATATAATTTTTATAATATAATATTCAGTTAGAATATGAATGTATATACGACCATGAGATAAAATAAAATTGAATAAATATAGAATGGGATAAGTTATATTTTTTGAAATTAAGGAACCTAAACCAATGGAATAGTATCCTCGCCACTGAAATAGTAATCTGGATGTTAGGAGTAGTAATCTTGTTGTAAGAGTATTAACATAACTTGTTCATGTATAAATAAAATATAGGTATATTATAAATGAAAATATGAAATATTTATACAATATTATTAATAAATATTTCTTTAAATGCTAAATTATGTTATTTTGTTTTTGTGAAACACGAGTATATTAACAATTGTAAAATTAATATAATGATCTACAAGAAACTTTATTTTCAAAAAATATATTCGTAATTTAATATATTTTTATATTATAATTTAAGATAATTTAATAAGACATTAATTAATTTTCAAAGGGTTATTAAATATATTAGAGTATTAATATTGTCATTTTTCAAATAAATGATGGTTTTATTTAAAAATAAAATTTTCCATATTTAGAAAAATATATTAGTAAAATGGATTCATTTTTTGAAATATAAATGTTTAATATTTTTTAGGTTAAATTAATGAGATTTTTCTATAATAGTTTCATTTTTGGTGAATAGTGAAATACAATAATATACATTATTTAACATTATAAGCCAAATAAATGAATTTTTGAGTCATGGATGTTATAAAAATGATTCAAGAATTCATATACCAAACCCTCCTTCACTAATTACTATAAATAGTAATATGAACTAACATTATTGGTTGTCTTAAGACAAAGTAATAAACCAAGGAATATAATAATCAATAACACCCCTATACCCCTATAAATACCACCCCTCATCACCCATAATCCTCCAACAATATCAACCATTTTCCTTTTCAATAAATAACAAAATTTATTTCCCAATAAACATCCCATCATTTATGAGCTTCTGGTCTAAAAAAATATCAAACCCATGTTCCCTAAGGATGTTCTCAAGGAGATGACATTCATGAGGTAAAAACCTTAGTCCTATTTTGATTTATTTTGTTTTCTTATCCTATCATCAGATATACTATCAATTGAATCATGAAAACTATAGTGTCATATATATAATTTAATTCTTATTTTTAATGGAATATACATCATAAAATCTATCCTTTTATCCTTTTCCTCTAAAAATAAAAACATGATCTGTGATATGACAGTTCATTAGCTTCTTGTATAAATTGGTTTTTCATTACAATATTCAAGGATGATCATAAAAAAATTTATGGTTAATCTAGATTTTAATATATATATTATAATTTTTTTAATTCATCTATATCTAATATATATTATATTAAAAAAAGTGAAACTAGTTCACGATGTTCGGGAAAACCGCCAAAATAAACTAAACAATTATCATTAATGTTTTATCAAATGAATCATCCTCATTATAGTAGAAAAGGATATATGTGTCCATTTAAACTCCAATAATTTTATTAATACTATATAATTTCACTTCTAGTGATTTATTCTATTTTAAAATAACTTCCATAATTATACATGAGTAAATCGAGCATGAAACCATGAAAACAAGCACTTCCAAAACGACATAATTAAACCCTTTAACTCATCGTAATGAACATAAAATAACTTAATTAAATTATAATAAATCAAATAAATATTGAATTGGTTACAAATTAATTATTTAATTAATATAATTTTATTATCCATTACATTAAGTTCATGTTTAGAATGCATCTAGACATACAGTAATGGATCTCTCTAAACCTCCATTTTTTCCATTAGGATACACATCACCACTCTTTACCCCCAATTTTTATATTTATTATAATTATATAATTCTCCAAAATTCTATTTATATATTAAAAAAATGTGTCTATACAACAACTAAAATTTATTTTATGGGGAAATAGATATTTTAAAATGTTCCCTTCTAGATTCCTCTCGATAAGAAAGCCTGATTAAATGGAACATCTCCATTTATTACCCATATAAAGGTACACTCCATAAACTATTTTAATAAAAAAAATTTAAAATATATCGATTAATCATGAAAAACTATTTTAGTTAATTTTTAGTTTCATACAAACAATTATGACTTTGAGGAATTTAAATACTCTTCAATCTTTTCCCTAAAACCTCACTAATGTGTCTAATTTATAAAGATTGCTAAACATTATTTATCATGTATACACTTGATTTAGACATAATTATTAATTATCTATTCTAATTTTTTTACATTAGTATTTTCCATATATTAAATAATTATTTTTTTCCTGGATTCTATTTTGATACACTCTTTGGTTATTCTTTATAACCTGGTCAAGGATCCTATTTCTTTCCATTGGTGACCCTTTTGTTTATTCCTTATGTTTGATTATTTATTTGGCACACATATGGATGAAAGTTTTATTTTTGGGTGTGGATACATATCAATACAATTCATTGGGAAATTGTTAGTCTCATGAGACTTCATGTATGGGATTAGAAAGTAATCCTAATCCATAATGTTACTTTGTAAATGAGGTGATTTAATCATGATTCTTGTCCTTGATTCATGTTTTTTTCATGTAATATATTTCTACCCAATTTTAATATTTCCATGATCATGTGATACCATGTTCTATATGTTATGATTCCATATGTTTATTCATAAGCGATGCCATTTCTATTATCAAGTTATTCCTTAGAACTCAATTCATATGATTCATTTCCATGTTTATTCCCTTGTTGGGATTTTATTCACAACCATATTGTCAATATATTCTCCATGATATATTATAATGATGTATAAGCTCAATGAACATTAGGATCTCATTATAATGTTTAATGAAAACATTCTTTATTTTAGTTTAATGTATTCTGATTATATACATAATCTTCTAAAGACACTAAACTTTTTAATAATTTTTTTGTATTTTATTGATAATTATGCATAAAATCATATAAAAAATGTTTGAAAGTATAGGGTCACTATACCAATTATTTCATACATGGTTTTAAAATGGGTTATGAATGAGACACTCTAACTTTAAAAATAGGGGTTTGATTTTCTTTCTATGGATTTTAGTGATTTTCTTTGAGAAATAAGTGTGTGTTTATTTCTTATGGAACTAATTTATTTTATATATCAATTAACATTGAGATAAGGGTAAACATTCCACAACTTTTCATGTTTTTTATAGGACTAACTATTTTATTTCTTTTATTTATCAATTAACATTGAATAATTTTCAGGAAAATAAATAATGTATCTTAAAAGTTTTATATTATGGGAAAATGGATACTGATTAGAAGTGACCACTTTTTATTATATAGTTTTTATATATGATTTATGATATAATTATAGTATCCTCTAAACCAGAATTTGTTGACATAAAACTCAAATTTATGTAATGTTTAAGGTTGGATATTTATAGTAAGCATCATAATAATGTATTAAAACAATAAGAGGATAAAGTAATATTAATATCATAGACATTAATGATTATAATTTATTTTCAAGTTGAAATTATGTAGAAATATAATATTATCATGTTTGTTTATTTAAACTATGGTTGTTCCGAATGGTTTTCTATAGAGAAAATAGGGAAGATATAAAAAGAATACACTGGGAGGAAAATATCGATAAAAAATAGTATCCCATCATGGTTGGAATTGGAACTGAGTATTTTTTTCTTATGATGGATCATTTGAAAAAATCTATAAATAGAATTGGTATCAATGCTAGAGAGGATCTATATCTTCTAATAAGGTTCAAGAGGATAATGGTGAATTTTATAAAACAACATTCTCCATTTTATCAGGGGAACCTCAAATCTAGTGGTAGTCGAAGGATGAATAAATGAGCTATATAATATATTTGAAGTCATGGGGGTGTTGATAACAGAAAGTGGTAACTATTTACATTTTTCTTTTTGATGGTGAAGATGATCAATGGATGGATTTGGTTAAGACTACCAAATAAAATGATGATAATGATTCCATAGAATTGAACACATTCAAGAATTTTTTTTCATGAGAAATATTTTACTATGTTCTTTTGGATAAGGTTGGAGAAACAACTTTTGTAATTCAAGAAAAAGTTGAAATTTTTTATAGTTCCATATGAATCAAATTTCAAAAGATTTGATACATATGAACTATATTATATTTGTGAGAGTGATAGTCAAATTTATATATTTTACTCATTGATGAAACTTTGTTTATGAAGTGATGTGTTCATATAAAAATTTAAAATTTATTATAAAGTAATTCATTGTGCTGATAAAGTTGAGATACATTTTCTTTAGACATATTTTCCTTGAGATGAAAATATTAAGAAAAGTTCAACGTATAAAGAAAAGGAGAAAAAACTAGCTAAAAAGTATAGCTGTATGTCCCAAAAAATTTCTATGTGTGGTAAAAAAAATTCAAGTAATCGTTGATATGAGATAGAATGTGTCATTAGTGTGGTCAGTTTAGTCACAAGGCTTGAAACTATAAATAAAAAAATCATGAACAATCAATTAATAGTGTAAAAGATATCCATACAATGCTGTTCTATTTTAGCTGTAATGAGTTGGGTCAATATTCTAGCATGCGACTGAAGTAATTTAAAAAATATAATAATTAACATGATGGGAAATAAAAAGGTGTAGAAAATTAATTTTCTAATATTATCAATGATGTTGGAATACCAAATGATGTGGTGAAATGTACGATACATGTTTATTCATGTTATTCCAATTCCCTATTTATCTATGGATATTCATGTTCTTTAATTTTTTGAAAAATTTAAAACTAAAATTTGAATATTAACACATGAAAAGAAGATAAATCATTTAGTAAAAAATCCATGTGGAAATATTAAAGCATCCAATATTTATTGGAATATCCATATTGTTATTAGTGGAATGGTATTTACTAAAAGACATGTAGAACTACACATTGTAGTGTTTTATATCATTTTTGGTATAGACTGGATTTGATGTTGTCTTTATAAGTTCTGTTTTAGAGATAAGAATTTTTTATTCAATGATTTTGTACCATTGATAACATAATAATAATCTAAGAGGCTTATTAAATATGGTTGTGAAAGTTTCCTAGATAATATTGATGAAAAAAATAAACTATTAAAATTATTGATGTTCCAATAGTGAACAAATACATGTATATCGTTCCTTATGACTTACCTGTTGTTATTACCAATTGGAAGGATGAATTTAGTACTGACTTAGTTTATGATTTTATGCCTAGTTCAAAACCCCATTATTGAATAGATCAAATATAATATATGGAATTTAAAAATATGTTGTAAGAACTTCTTGATAATGGTTTCATTATTCCTTGAAATTCACCTTTGGATGCTCCTATTTTTCTTGTTAAAACGAAATATTGTTCAGTGATACATTTCATTGATTATAGATCCTTGAATAACATTAATGTTAATAAAATGTATTCTTTGCGTCATATCAATGATTTATTTGATTATCCATAGGGAGATTTCTATTTTTCAAAGGATGATATAAGGTTTGGGTATTATTAACTAAACGTAAATGAGGATGAAATTCCAAAGATAGTGTTTCAGACTATATATGTGCATCATGAGTTGGTAGTTATTCCCTTTTGGATAAACAATGCAATGAAAATATTTATGAACATTATGCATAGAGTTATCGATGAGTTCCTAGATATTTTTGTGGTTACATTTATATATTATATTTTGATATATAATAAAAGTCAAGAGGAACATTAAATTATCCTAAGGATTATCTTTTAAAACATGAAACAACAGAAACTATATGAAAACTTTAGTAATTATAAATTTTTCTTTCAATAAATTTATTTCCTTTCACATGTTGTTTTTGACAATGGAATTACTGCTGAACCTACTAAAAAATGATTTTTATGAATTTACAATTCCCAAAAAATTTAAATATATTTTTAGTTGTCTTGGATTAGTGTGTAACTACTGAATATTTCTTGAAAACATTTATCGGTTGTCTTACCCACTGCCTAAGTTATCTCAAATGGAGTTAAATATTTGTAGAAAAATAATGTGATTATACATTTTAGGAACAAAAATAATATTGGGGGAATACTCTAGTATAATCCCTTCCTTATAGAAATAGAGAATTATTTTTCTACAGTGAATATTTCTTTAAGAGTATTGGTTGTATTATGATTCAGGATGGTTTGGTAATTTCTTAAGCTTCATGTTAGTTGAAACCTCATGAGTTAAATTACCCTACACATGATTAGAACTATATAATATGAATTTTTATTTAAATATTTTCAGAAATAATTTGTTTGAATTGATGTGTGAAATATATAATAATCATAATAATTTGAATTATATATTCACTCAAAAATAATTGAACATGAGAAAGATATGTTGGATGAAATGGATCCAAGATTATGATTATATGACTTATTACCATCCTAAAAAAACAATGTGATAAATACTTTGAGTATGAAATGTAATTCTACATTAACCATGTTATGTTTAAAACATGAATATTAGGTTATTGATTTGATAAATTATGTCCTTCATGTTATAGGTACTAGGATATCCTCTGTTTTTATCAGGTTTCATTACAGTCATCTTTTTTAGAATTTCTGAAAGATCCAAAGAAGGATAATGATTTGTATGAAAAGGTGGAATATGTTTACGTGGTTATTATTTTGTAGAGTAATGTTGATGAATGCGTTATAAGATGTGGAAAAATATTATGTTTTCATTATGATTCATAGTTGAATAGATAGTTGTTGTGTGATGCTCATAGTTGTCAATTTTCTGTTCAATCTTGGAAGTACAATGTCATACAGATACAATTGTAAATATTCCTGGGGTATGGAATAAAAAGATATTTTGATGAATTTATCATGAAATGTTTTTATTTTAGTTTGGTTAATGAATAATGAAAATTCCGAAGGGAGTGAACCAACCTTTTCCAGTTCTAATGTGTAAAATGAAAAAATATATTACAGGATTTCATGGTGATAATTCAAAATACATCACAAGGTAACAATGAAAGTTGGGTTATTTTTGAGGGATTAAATAAATATACACATTTTCTTTACAATAGGGATAAAATGTATTTAGATCATCATTCTGGACTTTATATAACAGATATTTTCATGTCACATAATTATCCTCTATCTATTGTATCAGACCATGATCCCATTTTCATATATATATTTTTGAAGGGACTTTAGAATGTATTGGGTACTAACTTAATTTTTCATATTATTTTTCATCCAAAAATCAATGTTAATTATATGTGAAATATTCATAGATTGGATTATATGATTTGTTATTTTTTTAGTGTATTTAAAGAGAAGTTAGTATCAACATCATTCATTGGATTAGTTTTATTATAATATCAATTTCCTTTCAAGTATACAGATGTAACTGCATGGGGAAATATATAGAAAGTGGTGTTTGATGCCATCTTTTCAAGAAGAAATAGGAGAAAGGATAATTCTAGGACAAGATATAGTAGATGAAATTTATAAAAAGATGATTTTGATTCAGCAATATATGAGGAGGAATCAAATTTGGTAGAAATGTTATGAAGATAAATAGATGAAAGATCTTTCATTCAAGGTAGGTGATATTGTCATTATTAAATTATATCCATATAAAATTGTTATGTGTTTTTGTAAAAATGGAAGAATAATATCATGGATCATTGGGCCATATTAAATTTTAGAGAATGTGGTATTTTTTCCTTCATAGTGGATTTTACATTCAGTTTATCGCAGATACATAATGACTTTCATGTTTTAATGTTAAATAAATATGCACTAGATTCATCTCATGATTTGAGACATGATGTAGTTCAATTGCCAGAGAATATTTTTATAAGTAATATAATATTATGATAATTTACTATATAGATATTTTTATGGGAAGAATGTTATTCATCATGTTAATGTTTTGTGGGAAAACTATATCCATGAAAATGAATCATGGGAATCAAAAAATGTGATGAGGGAAAGGTATCCCCACTTATAAAATAAGTGAATAAAATTATGAGGAAGAAATTAAAAAAAGGAGAAAATGTAACGACATAGGTAATGATGAAACCAATAATTTTCCAGTTTGTTAATATAAATTATATAATTATATTCATTATAAAAAATTATGTATTTTTTTAATTTGTAAAGAAATAGTTTAATTATAAGGTTTTAGTGAATATTTAAATTTCTAAATTTTATAATTTAAATTATAAAAAATTTATACAATTTATTAAATCATAATATCAAAATTAAATTACTTCGATTTTTTTTCAGATAAAATTGAGTTTTTGGTGAATATTGAAAAATATCAATTTTTTGTAATAATGTAATTTTATTTTAATAAATTATGTAAATTAAATGTAACATTATGTTTTTAATATGAATTCAAGTAAGAAAATTTTTATTTATGTATAATTAATGTAATTAATTTCTTTTATGAAACTAAATATGGGATTTTGTTGTATTTATTTGTGGGTTTTTAAAATGAAATTCTTCCCAAAACTATTTTAATGTGCATAATGTTTCACTTTTTATTTAATTAAAACAACACCTAATGAAGAAAGATTTAAATTAAATGTATTGATTTTATATCAATAAATATTTATTTTTATTCACACAATGATAATTACTTGTAATAGAGGTAATATAAAATCATCATTTGGTTAAAAAATACACTTCTTGAAAAATTGATTTTTCATCATGTATATAGGTTAAATAATAAGATAAATTATTTCAATAATGTGAGTTTAATTTTATAAAATGATTTACATATTTGGAATAAGTGTAATATATATTTAATAATAAGTTGAACTTAATTTTTTGGTCATAATGTATATTGAAAACAGTGAAAATATTTTACAGCGATTATGGTGAAAACAGGTTTACATTTGGGTTAAATTAAAATTATAAGGGTTAAAATTACCTTGAATTTGTATAAAATATATTTTATGGAAATATTACATCCTTATAATTTATAATTCTTGACAATAGTCTGTTTTGAATCCTTTTTCATGATAAAAATGTGGGTACACTTTTTCTTTTAACTTATAAAAGGCCACTCCTTGTTCTCTCCCCTGTATAATTTCAAATACTATTTTTTCAAACAATACTAGAAAAAATAACTTCATAAATTCACTCCCAATTACATAGAGCCCATTTTTTGATCATTAAATAATCATAATAAAGGTTTTGGTGCTTATCTAAGAAGTATTCTGAAGAAGAGGTATCATGCTTAACAGATAATTTTTATTTTATTTCTTCTTGAAACTCTATAAAATAATATACCATAATGATTATATAATTAGAAAAATATTTACCATATAATGGTTTGTCATTATATTAATTTCATAAGAAAATTACATTTTCTCTTCCATCAAATGGAATAAAAATCTTCATTCATTTCTACAGTGGACTACCGCGTCGTGAACTAATGTCATTCATTTTTTATCATCACCAATCATGGAATGCTATAATGATTGATTTAAATATTATAAAATATATTTTTAATATATTTATACTTTTTGAAATATTTTATCACATAGGAAATTTTTTACTTTTCATTCTCTGTGGGATATGATAACGTCTCTCGTTTGAATGACAAACGTCAGCCTTAAGATGCTATATGATTTTTTTCACTATCACATTTCAGGGGAGGTAACAAGGATAAATTTAATGTATATATGTGAAATAATTATGAAACTAATTACATATTATTCATTAAGAATATATAATATATTCTTTTCTTTCTTACCCTTAAACACAAAAAAAAATGATTACGTCATTTTTGTATATGTGTGGACTATGACCTCCATAAAGCGATGCGATTTTTTTCATCACCAAATCACTTGGATGTTATATATATATACATATATAATAGAATAATATTGTAAATTGGATATTATTATGACTATGAAATGATAAAATATTACTTACCTCCTTCCAATAGTGATCTTAGGAAAACAGATATGTTACTCATGCGTACGTATAGTCTACAATCTCCATGATCATAAAAAAGTGTATTTTTCATTACCACATTTCATAACTGGTTAAAAAAGGAAAATATATATATATATTATTATTATTCCATGTTTACTATTCTAGATTTGTTTAATATTTTATTCTGACAACAGTCTACATACAAATGTCATTTTTGACACATTAACCAAATATCATTGAAAACATATAATATTTTAAGGACCCATCCTTATTACATACATAATCTTGAATTTAGTTAAGAAACAATTCCATTTACATTTAAGATATTATAATATTTATAACATTAGTGAATTAGTACAATATATTCATAACATTACACATTATTACAGAGTGGATACCATAAAATCATTTTCCATTCTTTTTCAAAATATAAAACATTAAAACATAAAAAAAGTCTCCTTGACAATTCTTCAACATTTATCCTGTATCCCTTCCTTTTCTTACACATACATTAACCTGTGAAAACCATTTAAAACTTGGGATGTGCACAAAATTTTAGTAAGGGATGAAAAAGAAGGAAAGAGCAAGTAGTCCATGAATACTCGTAACGTATGAAAATATTTTCAAAAGGAATTATTTTCACCCATATATACTTACTTTGTGTAATATGATATTTAAAAAAGATCTACACAAAACATGAGAAAATAAATTTAATCATAAAGGTATCTTGGGGTTATACTTACATAATCTTGTAACCATTCTTGTCTACCTTATAATTTGTAACTATCACGGCTACCTTACTTTGTGTAACCATCGCAGTTACACTTGGAGAAACCATACGGGCGACCACCAACTTACTCATCCCAATGAATTGGAGGGAAATATAGGTCCAAACATTCATCATAAATAATTCCCAAGAACTAAAACATAATCATACAACAATAATAATTCCATAAAAACATTACTTAGGAATTTCGTAAAACCAAATTTAAAAAGAGGATTTTTAAATAATATCCACTTATAAATATCATACAATTGAGGAGAGACTTAATAGAGTTGATGAATTATGTATATATAATTTAAATACACAATATAAAACATAATATAAATATAACCAATCACACAAACAATTTAAATAGCACATAGATAATGAAATTGATGTTTAACCCAATGAATGGAAATCGGGTTAAGAATTCACTTAACTCGGGATTGTGTTAATTAAAACATGTTTAAACATCATGTATAATGGTTAAAAGAATGTTATTAATATATTAAAGAATTATTTTCATGTTTATAACATCTTATATGATCATTTCATAACCACATTTCACATCTTAATTGTTAGTATTTTGTTCTTGCACTGTTTTGGGTGAGTTCCTTACATGATTTCCATGATTGGTTCATGATGGATGTTCATGTCGATTGGATGTGAAACTATAGAATTGGAATGATATGTTATTTAAATATTTCTAGTAATATCAAATATTCCATTTATCATTTTGATGGTTTATATGAGGATGATTCATAAGTTTAAACATTAATGATGTTCGTTTAGATCTTCTAGTGGTTCTTCGATAACAACATCCCCATTTTGTCTTATAATTTAGAACCACGAGTAAAATATAATAGAAGAACCATGGAAGAGAAATAATACATATATTATAACATTTTCCAATCATAAAAATGGTTTTATGACTAATCTTGAAGGAATTATTACTAATTAAAATCATATCTTCCACGATGTCAGTAATTCGACACATCGCAGACAATATTTTAATTCCTTGAATAAGGGGGGGAGGAGAAAAATAATGATGATGAATTTTACATTAACATTAGATAATAAAGAATATACAAGATTCTTTATCTTTCATGCCTCTTGGTAATAGGAGGTGAGGAAATAAGATGAAAAGAATGGAATATTAAAATAAAAGAAAACTTGATAAATTTCTCACGAAAATTCAGCAGCCTAACAACATCTCTTAAAATTTACAAAAAATAGTTTGATGAGAGGAAGGGGATATCTCATAATTAATAAATAATATGTCCAGTAAGGGGGAATATTTAATGAAATATCCCATCATAAACCAAGGTTAATGGAAGATAATGACATAAAATGAATGAAAAGAAAGAAAATAAAAGTGGGTGTTTTACCTCTTGATATCTTCTCCTTGAGATCCTCCTTAAGGGATTTGGTTTTGGTCTTCTGGTGAGACAAAAAGCTCTAGGACGTGGGGAAAAAGATTGGGGAGGGAATCTTTCAGAAATTAGGCAATTCTCAAGGCTTGAGAGGTGTGGGAGGAAGATTGGAGTGAGGGTGGTATTTATAGTAGAGGAGAAGGGGTATTTTTCCTTATTTTAATCATTATTATAATATATTTTCTCAAGACTATGAATAATATTAATTCATGTGACCCCAAATAGTAATAATGGCATCTGAGTTTGGACCAAGTTGTCTTACATCATCCTGGAATCACCTATGATGCAATAAATCAAGTATTTAGCATTTATCATATTTTACCATATTTTACTATTCATAAAAAATTCTTGAATGTCAGAAAAATCCCTAAAATTAACCCTAACCATTTTTTTACATGTAGAAATTAAAAATGAACTCCAATTTTTGGAAAATAATTTTCTAAATATTATTAATTTAATTTTTAAATAAAATCACACATAATTTAAAAATTAACAGTTCTAATTCTACAACTACTTCTTTATCACAACTAAAAATTAACCAAGATGTTATTATCTTCTAGACCTAAGAAAATAAAATAATAATAAAATTTAATATTCATTAGGGTCATATTACTATTCATATTACTATTAATAAGGGTATGTTACTATTCAATTTTTTTTGGTTTCATCAGACTCCAAATAACTTTCTAAACACAATTGTAGATGACATTTTCTTGAAATTCAAAACATAGAAGTGGAAAATTTGTGTTTTAAAGTCTAGTTATAAATATCTACTTTAAACAATGTTTCATGAATTTCAATTTATTTTTATAAAAACATGGGGTGTTGCATTATCCTCACCTTCTGGAAGTTGCATCCTCACAATTTTATTTACTTATTAAACAACTGAGGGTATTTTTCCATCATTGAATTTTCAGAATCCCATGTTGTTTCTTCAACCATGTGGTTTCTCCACAAAACCTTTACCTGGTGGATTACGTTATTATGAAATACATGTTCTATCTGATCAAGAATCTAAACTGGTTTCTCTTTATAAGAAAGGTTATTTTCTAGCTGAACTGCTTCTGGGCTCAAGACATGTGATGAATCTGTCACATAATTTCTCAACATCGAAACATGAAAAACATTGTGTACCTGAAATAAACTCGAAGGCAAAGATATTTGGTAAGAAACTGTTCCAAATTTCTCCAAGATTTCAAAAGGACTAATGAACCATGGACTTCGCTTCACTTTCTTACCAAAACACATCACACTTTTGCAAGGAGAGATTTTAAGGAAAACATGGTCACCTAACTCGAAAGAGAAGTCTTTCATTCTGTTATCTGCTTATCTTTTCTACCTGCTCTGAGCTATCCTCATGTGTTGCGGGATCATCCTCACTCTCTCATCCACTTATTCAACTAATTATGGCCCCATTAACTTTTTTTCACCAACATTATACCAAAATACTGGAGTCCGACACTAATTCCCATACAAATCCACAAAAGGTGCCATCTGAAAATTAAAATGAAAACTATTATTATAAGAAAACTCAACTAAAGAAAGATGTCGATCCCAACTTCCCTGGTAGTCTGTTGAACAAGCTTGAATAATATAATCCAATGTCTGAATCATTTATTCTAACTACCCATCTGATTGAGGATGAAAAGCTATACTGAAATTTAACTCTATGCCCAATGACATCTGAAGTCCCTTCCAAAAGATAGAAGTGAACCTGGGATCCCAATCAGATACAATTGAAAAAGAAACTCCATTTACCCTGACAATCTCCTTGAGGTACAATTGAGAAATATGATCCAAAGACATTATATCTCGAATATAAATGAAATGTGCAGATTTTGTCAGCCGAAAAACAATAACCCAAATTGCATTGTTACCTCAAGAAGTCATTGGTAGTTCCACCACAAAGTCCATGGGTACATGTCCCCATTTCCAATCTGGAACTGGAAAAGGTTGAAGCATCCCCTTCGATAACTGCTGCTCTGCTTTAACCTGCTATCATGTCAAACATTACATGGTAAAATCAGCTATATCCCTTTTCATTCTATCCCACCAGTAGTACTCCTAAAGGTCTCTATACATCTTAGTACTTTCAGGATGAACCGAAAGTGGAGAACTATGAGCTTAACACAACAAATATTTCTTCAACTGAGAATCACTAGGCATACACAAGCTTTTTACAGATCTTAAATCATAATCTTTATCAAGGTTAAATTCTGGAAACTTACCCATTTTAACTAGTTCTACCTTTTTCTATAGCTCACGGTGTTCCTTCTATGCTCGCTTAATTCTGTCTGACAATGAAGACTGCACTAAAACCAAAAACAGAACAGATTTATTTCCTTCAACAACAAATTCTAAGCCAAAATTAATAAAATCATTAATCAAGGGATCATGTTCCAAACATAACATGGTTAATGTTGTATGATTTTTATGACCCAAGGAAGCTACCACTTTGTTTCTTTATCAGGATGGTAATTGATCGTGAAATCATAATTCTTTATAAGTTCAAGACATCTTCTCTGTCTCATGTTTAATTCCTTTTAAGTTAATATATACTTCAGACTTTTATGGTTAGTATATATTTGGCATTTGGATCCGTATAAATGATGCCTCCATATTTTCAATGTAAAAATCGTAGCTGCTAATTCCAAATCATGTGTGGGATAATTTAGCTCATGAGTTTTAATTTGTCTCGATGCATAGGGAATTAATATAATGCCCCAACCTTAAACCTTACTTAATATTTAATTAAATGAATAATTCACATTGAGGATCTTTTCAGGTTTAGAGTTTTAGAGAATTAGGACATAACTATTACATCTCAAAAGATTACAAAGTAGAAACTTTTACTAAGTTTCCATAAAATAAAAACTCTTAAAAAGAAACATGTCTAGTTCCATGTTTTAGGTTGCAGGACTTTCCCTTGATCCCATCTTTGACCCTATTCCATGTTAAGTCCTGTGAAAAACATTTCAAAAACTTGGGAAGAGCATAAAAATCTCAGTAAGGGATACACAAGGAATGAAAACTAATAGTTTTTCAAAACAACAAGTAAACCATGTATACTTTATCAAAGTAATACTTTTCACCTTTTCGAAGTAGTAAAAAATCTTCACTAAATAAAAGTTTATTAATTACCCTTCTATAACCAAAAGATTACCATAAACCCCATATAAAGATCACATAACATATAAAGGTAACTTGGGACATAAATATACTTAAGTGGAATAACCATAAGGTCGACTTCCCCACATATCACTTAATGGAATAGCCATTCGGACAACTTCCATACATACCTAAGAGAATAGCCATACGGACGACTTCCATACCCAATGCATTGGAGGTTATAATGTAACCACCCGTCCTGGTATTCACGGCACCACTCGTCATAATGTCCAAGTACCATTATAAAATCATAATACATTAAACAAATATAATGGAAAGAAAACAGTTCCACATGTCGATCACAATATATCACTTAAATATATCGACATAACAAATCCTTTATAAAAACCATTTTCAATACCAACATATATAAAAGAGTATATGGTATTTATTTCATTTTAAAAAAACATTACGGCTTGTTGAGGATGCCAAAGACCAAATAATACTCGCGGCGGCGGAAAAGGTCGTTGTCACCGCGTACGTTAAAAGAAACATTCCTTTTTGTCGTTTAGTAAAATGATTCATATAAAAAGCATCCTTTTGAATAAAATTAAAAGTAAAAGGGGTTTATACACTGTATAAACGATAGTTGTGTATAAAACGAAATATGCCTCAATGAAAGGAGATTGAGACGAAGTTCCATACAAAGACGGTATCCTTGGATTAAGAATAAATAAATTACGTAATTATGTGTGACAAATGAGTACCCAAAATATAAGTGAATATTAATTTTAAAACAATAAGAGTTTATTCACACATATTCATAGAACGACACATTCAAGGATTACATGTTTATCCCAAAGAATCAAATTTGGGTTAAGAAGTTCCCTTGCAAAAATTTGATAGCCTAACGGCGTCACTTCAAAATTCAGAAAAAGAGTTGATGAGAGATAAAAAAGGGTATCCCATCACTTGGAAATAAAATTTAAATCAATAAGGATATATGAGAACGTATCCCAACATAACAATATGTGAATTAAAAGACCCAACAAAATAAGTCTTTCAAAAAGAGGAGGGTGAAAGGTTCCCTTACTGACTTGGGTATCTTTCGAAACATACACCCCATGAAAGAAGGACAATACATCATTGATGTAAATACTCATAAACAAAATTATATTACACAAAAAGTAGAATAATGTAAAGTACATACACCACTCAAAGGAAATTGTGGAAAATGTAGCATAAATCTCATGGGAATAAAAGTGAGATGAAAAATCCCTTACGAAAACTCGGCAGCCTAACGACGCCACTTAAAAAATACAAAATGGATTGATGAGAGAGAATAGGGTCTCTCATCATATGAAAATAATAATTTCAGTAAGATTAATATAAAAGAACATCCCAATAACAAGAAATATGAGCTTTAAAAGGAATGACATAAAAGAGTGTACTTAAAAAGAAAGAGAGGAGTAGGATCCCTTACCTCAGGTCCGACTTGACCCGATCCTTCATTAATGTCCTGAATAATAAACTTGAGTTAATTTCTACTTGATAAAGAACCTTTTTCAAGTTAATTATTCCTTTTATATCAATTATTTACATGTTATAAACATTATGTAATCAATTAAGTTAATAATGTTTGTTTTGTCGATATTTGGTTCTTAAGTCAAAAGTGGACTTCTTATAATTACATGTTGTTCGTGTGGTCAAAGGTTCTTTATATCCAGAATGAAATTCCTGATTTGGATATCATATATATCATATATATCCAGAATATACATGTATTTATAATATTAAATAATCATTTAGAGGTATGAAATGAAATGCACCGTTCATGGAGACGGTAAGCCGTACGTACGCATGAACGCTACTTTCATTTCTATGTCATTTTAATGGAATTAAAAATAAATGAGAGATATGTATATTTTTAATTCCAGAATTATATTCATCCTTTAGATGTATCATAAATCATATATATCCATTATATGTACTTATAATAGTACATTACATTTGAGGATAAAAATGAAATGCACCGTTCATGGAGACGGTAAGCCGTCCGTACGCATGAACGCTACTTTCATTTCTATCTCATACTTTAATGGAAAGAAAAAAATAATGATATAAAGGTATATTATAATTCCAGTATAACATCATATATAATAACTTTAAATCCATCCTTTATACATCCCACATATGGCATTAACGAATCAAATCACTTTGAGGGGGCGGTAGTCCGCACTTCCTAAAATGAAGATATCGCCTATACCCATAATGGAATCCATAAAGGTATGGAACAAATGAAAAATAAATAAGCTTAAGTAAAACATAAAAATTTTATATATCATATATAAAATACAGTGACATCATAATGGCCACCTTTAAAGGTGTTAAAAGAATATTGAACAATCATCGTTTCGTGAGGCAGAAAATCGCCAACCACAGAAACAGTACGTTCTTTAACCATTAGACGAAGGTGTGTGTAAGTGTAGCTCGAATAATTCTTATAAAAACATCCTAGTATATTGAATATACTAGAGTTGTAACAAAATATATGAATAAAAAGAGTTTAGGGGGTTGGAGAAGCAAAATAAAACAAAAGGACAGAAGTGAAGACATTACCTTAAAATCAGGTAACTCCCTTTGGTTTGAGCTCAAAGGCTTCCTTGGGAAGACTTATGCCCAAACTGAGGCTTCAAGGAGTTAGAGAGGGATGTGGAGAGACAAAATGGGCAGGGTTTCTCTGAGCCCAAGGATTTATAAGTGTGGGTAAGGAGGTAGAGGTGGGGGCCTTTTATAAGAGGAGAGGAGGGGCACTCTTGGAAAGTAAGGAAATGTTACATTATTTTAGAATGAGTTTCGGATTTTAATTGCCCCACATTGATGTGTTTCGAGGATAAGGTGATAAGGGTTCGATATCCACCCATACAATAGGTTTTGGACATGTGTAGGTCTTAGATGTTACATTATCTTTCCATTTTATTTAAAACGTTAAATAATGAGGTCATCGTTGCATCATCATGATGTCATAAATAATTTAATTTATTTAATGTCTAAAAATAAAAAATAAATACTATGATGTAGGAAATCTTTTTATATTTCCATTTATTATTTATAGTCAAAAATATGACTTGTATAACCCCATGTGAAAATTTTTTTAGTAAAACATCTCATGTTTGTGTCATTTTTACTTTAACATTAAATAAAAAGATATTTATGTCATTTTCCAACCAAAGTGTCTCCATGGGGTCCCCAAGTTGAACCATGGATTGTATTGGTCGGACATGACACATCCAATGAGGATAGGACATGTTTCTAGGTCATTTAATTTTATTAAAACATTATTCTTACATTAAACTACACTAATTACCTCTAATCGCGATTAAAAACTTAATAAGTTACTATTCCCCAAAAAATTATATTAATCCCATTGATCCACATTTTACTTCTTAATGACAACCATTTATGTCAGATTTTTGAAATTAAAAACACAAAGATGGCAAAATTTCATTTAAACGGAAAATCAGTTTTTATAAGTACCACTTAGTGGTTTCACTATTCATCAAAAATTGAAGTTTTTCAGAAAATTACCAAAAGTTCACACTAAGAAATATTTGATATTCGGAATTCAAAAATGATTTCCATTTTAAAAAATTCAAAACATATAAGATTCAATAATTAATTTAATTATTAATTCCCGCTATCAAAACAAATAGCGTTTTTTTATGAAACAAAATGTATCAAAAGATTGACACTAGTTTATGTCCGATTTCAAAGTGAAATTAATTCCAACAACCCCTATTGGATTAAATGGTAGAAAAATATTCTAATTTTACTTTAAAACCAATTCATAAGATAGTCTAATCATATAAACAAATTAGATTAAAAGAGGTTTTGAATTAAAATACAACATTTTTCACTATTCATTAAAAATTGAACTTTTTCGGAAAAATACCAAAAATTTACACAAAGTAAATTTTGATGTCCCGATTATAAAGAAGAATTTTATTTTGTCAAATATAACACATAAAATTTTCAAAAAGTGGATTTAGAAGAGGTTCTCCATCAAAAGGCGGTTAATCGACCTTTTAAAGAATGTTAAACTGTTTACGTTTAAAATTGGATTCATTCGCATTTTTAATCCTCTATCATTTATTGTAAAGAGTAAAAATATTTGACAAACATATATAATCATTTTTTAGTTAGTTCTATTCATTCTAGCCATTACAATGGCTAGGCATTAACTGCCATTTAAAATAATATTATTTTATTATTAGAGTGCAACGTAAGATTCCCAAGAAACTCGTTGTTGCGTATTGGGTACGCCATCGTGCATAGCGTCCCCTTTAAAGTATTATTAATATTTTATTCACAAATATGGATAAATATGAAAATGTCATATTATTTATTTACATGGGGTGTTACATCCTTCCCCCCTTTTGGGAATTGCGTCCTCTCAATTTTAAAATTGGGCTTGGAAATATCCTTGAAAGTCCCACATCGGAACAAGAGTCAGTAAAAAAATCACTTTAAAATAAATAAAGATAAGTACAGAGGTCACCCGAGATAACCCATACTAGGATTCCATGTAGGAAAACATGGACATGGAGAAGAAAACATAGGGTCATGTTCTAATGGAGAGTGATAGAAAACATTTTTAGGAGAATGTTAACCACAAGAAAATCACAAACTTGTGATGGGTTAAACGGTATTAGATTCCCCAGTAGGAAAAGTTAACAGAAAACATTTTTGTTTTAAGTTACTCTTAATTGAGGAATTTATTTTTGATCCTAACTAAATCATAATGAAACATACTTACTTGTCACATAGACTTCCAACTTTTACTAGATTCCTTAATCAAACTCATATTTTCTCCAAAAGACGAGTATTTAGGAAGACTTGTTCGCAATAAGAGTACTATAATCAATTTATAGAGAATCACCTAATCCACAAAAGATAACTATACACTTCCCATGTCTTTATACTATAACCAAAACCAAAACTAAAAAGGATAGTACAAGATCAGATAATCTAGAAAAGGATAACCCTTTATAAAAAGGAAATCTATTATTAATCTCCAAAATTTGTCCACCAAACCCAAAGTTCAATGAGGACCATTCGATAAACAATTTTTCCATAAAATTCCTCAAAGTAAACCAAACTATGATTGAAACCCAAATATTTGAAGGATTTAGTCACATAGTGTTCCAAGTTAAATCGTAACATTTATCTCAAAACAACATTAGTTGCTCCTAAAGTCTCGTATTGAAAAGTAATTAACCTAATCACATATCCTCCATGATAGGTTAATAAATTTCCATAGATATCCCAAAATCAACATACTCTTAATTCATAAAATCATTTCACTAAAAACAGTTAGTCAAACTAACCAAGGACTTCACGTAGTCTAGTGGTCGGCGATAAATACCCATTGCCCTTTGGTTGTGGGTTCGATTCCTACAGTCTTGTCCGACGCGACGGGTTGTCACACGGTCTGCGTGTTGTCCTTTTTCCAAAACTACATAATTCTTAAATCATTCCACAATAATGAGATAAAATCTTCAAAAATAACCATAATGTAATTTAACATCAATTTTATCTCATGACATTCACTTTCCATCATTACATATAGTAACCCATAATTACCTCGAAAGTAAGGATCATATAAACCCAAATGGTTCTTTATAACTATGTCCACAAAAGAACAGATTACTATTCTTTGAATAAAATTTTTATATATCAAACATCAGTTTTACACATAATATAAAAAGTCTTCTAACGTACCCCATCATCAAAAGACACTTAATACTCTTAAGAATTTCACCATAACTCTTGAATCCCTTATATGTTGACTTCTTACTCATTCAACATTCTTCATGATCCATTAACTATTACTTTCCAACATATTCTGAAATACTTCTTTCCTATAAACAAAATCATGAATCATATCCTAAGATTCCAAAATAGAAAACAAAAGTTAAGAAATAATCCATACCTTTGATTGGTCATTGTCAGTTTCTTCATCCACAATCGGAATGGAATTAGGTATTGGTAAACGAGTATTTGTATGATCTTGGTGATACCATTCACGAAACTTCTTCACATGACATGTGTTTGCATAATGACCATGCACACCACATTTAAAACATTCAATTGATCCCTCAAGAAGAAATTCTTTCCCTTTCCTCGAGTCAACTGGATGCTTCCTTTTTCCATGGCAGGTTCTTGCTTTATGACCTTCATTTCCACATCTATAGCATATTTCTATCCTTTAGAAACATTTTCCTAGGTGTTTCTTTCCACATCTATGACACATAGGTTTTTGAACACACTTACCTTAATGATTATTACCAGTAGTTCCGTAGGGATTTGTTTCTCGCATATATGATGCCTTATAGAAATCACCAAGGTTTAAGTGGTAAATCATGACTCCAGATAGTTGGTTGAGGATAAACACAAGAGTTCTCATTGTAGCTCCCATATCATTCAGTTGCTCACTCAGAAAACTGTCACAGTTTCCTTCACATCCACCGTTACTTTGGTTCCTGCTAGATCCATCCATTTACTAAAACCAAAAAGGTCAGTGTTAGTATATCAACAAAACCATCATGTACTAAAGAGGAAGATAAACACTAAGATATACTTACTCATTCACTTTATCTAAAACTAGGACTGTTTATGTAATCCTAACCATTATGGTAATGTCACTTATTCTTAAAGAATACCCTAACCTCTAAAGTTATCTAAACCGACCTCTGATACCAACTATAAGGCCCCGGCCTTAAACCTTACTTAATATTGAATTAAATGAATAATTCACATTGAGGATCTTTTTTAGGTTTAGAGTTTTATAGAATTAGGACAAAACTATTACATCTCAAAAGATTACAAAGTAGAAACTTTTACTAAGTTTCCATAAAATAAAAACTCTTAAAAAGAAACATGTCCAGTTCCATGTTTTAGGTTGCATGACTTTCCCTTGATCCCATCTTTGACCCTATTCCACGTTAATTCCTGTGAAAAACATTTCAAAAACTTGGGATGAGCATAAAAAGCTCAGTAAGGGATACACAAAGAATGAAAACTTTTAGTTTTTCAAAACAACAAGTAAACCATGTATACTTTATCAAAGTAATACTTTTCACCTTTTCGAAGTAGTAAAAACTCTTCACTGAATAAAAGTTAATTATTTACCCTTCTATAACCAAAATATTACCGTAAACCCCATATAAAGATCACATAACATATAAAGGTATCTTGGGACATAAACATACTTAATTGGAATAACCATAAGGTCGACTTCCACACATATCACTTAATGGAATAGCCATTCAGCCAACTTCCATACATACCTAATGGAATAGCCATACGGCTGACTTCCATACCCAATGCATTTGAGGTTATACCGTAACCACCCATCCTGGTATTCAGGGCACCACCCGTCATATTGTCCAAGTACCATTATAAAATCATAAGAAATTAAACAAATATAATGGAAAGAAAACAGTTCCACATTTCGATCACAATATATCACTTAAATATATCGACATAACAAATCCTTTATAAAAACCATTTTCAATACCAACATACATAAAAGAGTATATTGTATTTATTTCATTTTAAAAAACATTATGGCTTGTTGAGGAAGCCAAGGACCAAATAATACTCGCGGCGGTAGAAAAGGTCGTTGTCACCACGTACGTTAAAAGAAACATTCCTTTTTGTCGTTTAGTAAAATGCTTCATATAAAAATATTTCTTTTGAATAAAATTAAAATTAAAAGGGGTTTATACACCGTATAAAAGAAAGTTGTGTATAAAACGAAATATGCCTCAATGAAAGGAGATTGAGACGACATCCCTTACAAAGATGGTATCCTTGGATTAAGGATAAATCAATTACATAATTATGTGTGACAAATGAATACCCCAAATATAAGTGGATATTAAGTGTAAAACAATCAGAGGTTATTCACACATATTCATAGAACGAAACATTCAAGGAGTACAAGTTTATCCCAAAGAATCAAATTTGGGTTAAGAAGTTCCCTTGCAAAAATTTGACAGCCTAAGGACATCACTTCAAAATTCAGAAAAAGAGTTGATGAGAGATAAAAAAGGGTATCTCATCACTTGAACATAAAATTTACATCAATAAGGATATATGAGAACATATCCCAACATAACAATATGTGAATTAAAAGACCAAACAATAGAAGTCTTTTAAAAAGAGGAGGGTGAAAGGTTCCCTTACCGACTTGGGTATCTTTTGAAACATACACCCCATAAAAGAAGGACAATAAATCATTGATGTAAATACTCATAAACGAAGGTATATTACACAAAAAGTAGAATAATGGTAAGTACATACACCACTCAAAGGAAATTGTTGCAAATGGAGCATAAATCTCACGGGAATAAAAGTGAGATGAAAAATCACTTATGAAAACTCGGCAGCCTAATGGCGCCACTTTAAACATCCAAAATGGATTGATGAGAGAGAATAGGGTCTCTCATCAAATGAACATAAAAATTACAGTTAGAGTAATCTAAAATAACATCCCAATAACAAGAAATATTAGCTTTAAAAGTAATGACATAAAAGAGTGTACTTAAAAAGAAAGAGAGGAGTAGGATCCCTTACCTCGGGTCCGACTTGACTCGATCGTTCTTTAACGTCCTGAATAATAAACTTCAGTTATTTTATACTTTCTTAAGAACCTTTTTCAAGTTCATTATTCCTTTTATATCAATTATTTACATGTTATAAACATTATTTAATCATTTAATTTAATAATGTTTGTTTTTTCGATATTTGGTTTTTAAGTCAAAAGTGGACATCTTACAATTACATGTTGTTCATGTGGTCAAAGGTTCTTTATATCCAGAATGAAATTCCTGATTTGGATATCATATATATCATATATATCCAGAATATACATGTATTTATAATATTACATAATCATTTAGAGGTAAGAAATAAAATGCACCGATCATGGAGATGGTAAGTCGTACGTAAGCATTAACGCTACTTTCATTTCTATGTCATATTAATGGAATTAAAACTAAATGAGAGATGTGTATATTTTAAATTCCAGAATTATATTCATCCTTTAGATGTATCATACATCATATATATCCATTATATGTACTTATAATACTAAATTACATTTGAGGATAAGAAATGAAATTCAGCGTTCATGGAGACGGTAGGCCGTACGTACGCATTAACGCTACTTTCATTTCTATCTCATACTTTAATGGAAAGAAAACAATAATGATATAAAGTTATATTATAATTCCAGTATAACATCATATATTATAACTTTAAATCAATCCTTTATACATCCCACATATGGCATTAACGAATCAAATCACTTTGAGGGGGCGGTAGTCCGTACTTCCTAAAATGAAGATATCGCGTATACCCATAATGGAAGCCATAAAGGTATGCCACAAATGAAAAATACAGAAGCTTAAGTAAAACATAAAAATATTATATATCATATATAAAATACAGTTACATCATAATGTCCACCTTTAAAGGTGTTAAAATAATATGGAACAATCATCGTTTCGTTAGGCAAAAAATCGCCAACCACAGAAACAGTATGTTCTTTAACCATTAGACGAAGGTGTGTGTAAGTGTAGCTCGAATAATTATTATAAAAACATCCTAGTATATTGAAGATACTGGATTTGTTACAAAATAAATTAATAAAAAGTGTTTAGGGGGTTGGAGAAGCAAAATAAAATGAAAGGACAGAAGTGAAGACATTACCTTAAAATCGGGTAACTCCCTTTGGTTTGAGCTCAAAGGCTTACTTGGGAAGACTTATGCCCAAAGTGAGGATTTAAGGAGTTATAGAGGGAGGTGGAGAGACAAAATGGATAGGGTTTGGCCGAGCCAAAGGATTTGGAAGTGTGGGTAAGGAGGTAGAGGTGGGGGCCTTTTATAAGAGGAGAGGAGGGGCACTCTTGGAAAGTAAGGAAATATTACATTATTTTAGAAGGAGTTTCGGATTTTAATGGTCCCACATCGATTTTTTTAGAGTATAAGGTGATAAGGGTTCGAAATACACCCATACAATAAGTTTTAGATATGTTTAGGTCTTAGATGTTACATTATCATTCAATTTTATTTAAATCGTTAAATAATGAGGTCATCACTGCATCATCATGATGTCATAAATAATTTAATTTATTTAATGTCTAAAAATTATAAAAAAAATATTATGTTCTATGAAATATTTTTATCGTTCCATTGATTATTTATAGTCAAAAATCTGACTTGTATAACCCCAGGTAAAAATTGTTTTAGTAAAACATCTCATGTTTGTTTCATTTTTACTTTAACATTAAATAAAAAGATATTTATGTCATTTTCCAACCAAAGTGGCTCCATGGGGTCCCCAAGTTGACCCATGTATTTTCTTGGTCGGCCATGGCACATTCAATGAGTGTAGGACACGTTTCTAGGTCATTTCATTTTATTAAAACATTATTTTTACCTTAAACTACACTAATTACCTCTAATCACGATTAAGAACTTAATAAGTTACTATTCACCAAAAAATTATTTTAATCTCATTGAACCACATTTTACTTCTTAATGACAACCATGTATGTCGGAATTTTGAAATTCAACACACAGAGATGGAAAAATTTCATTTAAACAGAAAATCAATTTTTATAATTACCACTTAGTGGTTTCACTATTCATCAAAAATTGAAGTTTTTCAGAAAATTACAAAAAGTTCACCCTAAGCTATATTTTATATTACGAATTAAAAAATTATGTATATTTTACAAAATTAAAAACATATAAGTTGCAATAATTAATTTAATAATTAATTCCCGCTGTCGAAAAAATAGCGTGTTTTTATGAAACAAAATCTATCAAAAGATTGACACTAGTTTAAGTCCAATTTCAAAGTGAAATTAATTCCAACAACCCCTATTGGATTAAATGGTAAAAATATATTTTAATTTTACTTTAAAACCAATTAGAAAGATAATCTAATCATATAAATAAATTTGATTAAAAGCGGTTTTGAATTAAAATACAGCATTTTTCACTATTCATTAAAAGTTGAACATTTTCGGAAAAATAACAAAAATTTACACTAAGTAAATTTTGATGTCCCGATTCTAAAGAAGAATTTTATTTTGTCAAATATAACACATAAAATTTTCAAAAAGTGGATTTAAAAGAGGTTCTCCATCAAAAGGAGGTTAATCGTCCTTTTAAAGAATATTAGACTGTCTACGCTTAAAATTGGATTCATTCGCATTTTTAATCCTCTATCATTTATTGTAAAGAGTAGAAATATTTGAAAAACATATATAATCATTTTGTAGTTAGTTCTATTCATTCCCTCCATTACAACAGCTAGGTATTAACTACAATTTAAAATAATATTATTTTATTATTAGAGTGTAACGTAAGATTTCCAAGAAACTCGTTGTTGCGTATTGGGTACGCCATCGTTCATAGCGTCCCCTTAAAAGTATTATTAATATTTTATTCACAAATATGGATAAATATGAAAATGTCATATTCTTTATTTAACCGGGGTGTTACAATTAAATAATCATTCTTCATCAAGAAAAAACCACATCCTTTCAAAGAAGCATAACTGTAGATGAAAAACTCACCATTTTTGGAAGGTAAGGCCAAAACTAGAGCATTCACCAATCTATTCTTCAGTTTCTGAAAAAAAATCACATTACTCTATCCAAAAAATTTAACCCATTTCCCTGTTAATTTGTTATGAGGCTAGATAATCGTGAAAAGTTATTAATAAACCATCTGTAATAACCTCCTAAGTCTTGAAAACTACGAATCTCTGTAACATTTTTTTTTCTTAGAAATTCATCAAATTCTTTTGTTTCGGAAGGATCAACTATTATTTGACATTTTTTATAATGTGCCCAAGAAATGAAATCTTTTGTAACCAAAAATCACACTTTCTTAATTTTCCATACATTTTATTTTATTTTAAGGTTTGAAAAACAACCCTTAGATGTTTTTCATGAACCTCTTTTTTCTTTTAGAAAATATCAGAATGTCATCAATAAATACAACCAAAAAATTATCCAAGAACTCATGAAATACATTATTCATAAGATAAATAAATACATCATGTGCATTAGTTAATCCAAACAGTACAACAAAAAATTCATAATGCCCATTTCTAGTATGAAAGGCTGTTCATCAGGATGTCGTCCTCCTTTACCTTCAGTTGATGGTATCCAGATCTCAATTCAATCTTTGAAAAGTACTGAGCTACCTAGATCTGATCAAACAAGTCATAGATTTGAGGAAAAGGATACTTGTTTTTAACAGTGATTTTATTCAAAGCTCTATAATCAATGAAAAGTCTCTTGGAACCATCATTCTTTTTAACAAACAAAACTGGGGCTCCCCATGGTGAAGTTCTAGAATGAATGAAGCCTTTGTCAAGAAAATCCTGCAACTGATTTTTCAATTCAATAAGTTCTATTAGAGACATGCGATATGGGGGTTTTAAAATTGGATTAACATTATTAATAAAGTAAATTGTGACATCGACTTCTCAATCAGGTATAACACTGGGTAACTCATTATGAAAAACATCAAGGTATTCATTTACCACTGGCACATCATTAATTTTAATAGTTCCATTGTTTTCAACAATATGAGCAACATAACTTTCATTTCCATCTTTCAGTAGTTTCTCATCATCCTGATATGTTATCAATTGCATGGTTTCATTCATGTTTACAAACTGAAACTCTTTATGAAAAATAACTTCTTTAGCTCTATAGTCAATTTTATCATGATAATCAGAAAGCCAGTCCATTACCAGAATAACCTTAAACTCGACTAAGGGTAAAACAAAATGGTTTGCAGGTAAATTATTTCCATATACCACAATATATTGATTCTTATAATTTCTCTTTGCTATAACATTTCCTCCTGGTGTTTTAACAACAAGTTCGAGTCTCATTTGTTGAGGTGATATATCCAATTTACCAGAAAATTTCTCAGAGATGATGGAATGTGTAGACACCGTATCAAACAAATCATTAGAAAAATATGAATAAACAAACAAAGTACCTAATAAAACTTCGTTGGATGGCCCAACAACTGTTGACGTAGTTGCAAAGGATCTCACTACACCTTTTCTGCTTGTATTCTAGCTTCTTTGCATCATTCGAATCTCTCTTTGGATAGGCATTTACATAATGACCCATTTAACAACATTTAAAACACTTTACAGTTTTCTAATTAGGATTAGTCTTACGATCAATTTAATTGCAATCTCAAGACATATATCCAAACATACCACATTTAAAACACTTCCCAGATTTTCTAAGACATTCCCCAGGGGGTTTCTTGCCAAACTTTTCACAAACTGGAAATTGGATTTTCTTACCATCAGATTTCATTGGTTGGTTCTTACCCATTTCTTGCCAATAGGACCTCTTATTCTCTTTGTTTCCAAAATGCATGTGATCATAACAAATCTCAATCTCTACCCTCTTAGCACATCAGACAAGTTTCTCATAACTTTTTAATTCATGGGAGGCCAATGCCCTTTGATTCCTTGGCTTCAATCCTGAGTAAAAGCTGTTGATTTTTCTATCATGTTCTAGAATCTGATTTGGAGCATACCTTTCCATTCAGGTGAAGTTCTCTTTCTACACAGCCACTGAGTCTTCCTCCTTCTCTTTCAATTCAAGTAATTACTTCTTCCATTCTAATTCACACCACCTTACAGAAATATTTTTCAAGGAAAATATTTTTAACTTCATCCCACTCTAATGCATAAAAATCCTATCTACCTATGATATTACTTACCATTGACCACCACTGATCAGCTTCCCCATTAATATGATAAATGGAAAATTTACCTTTTGATTGTATGAACATCACATAACATCAAATAACTTTTCAAGGGCATTTATCCATCCTTCAGCTACTACTGTGTTAAGAGGTCTATTGAATGCGGGAGGACATAGTCTCATAAAATTTTCCACTACTTTCATGTTCCATTGTGGTACCTATATTGGTTCTCTTGCAAGGATGCCATCACCATTTATTTCCTGCATTAGCTGATCCGTTACTATCACAAATTTCTCAGTTCCAATCCCTACCATTCCAGGTTGAAGTTTTGGAAGGATGTCATTCTTTCGGTGCATGTCCTCTTCAGCATCCCTGTCCATTCGGTGGAAAACCATTCTGAACAAACATGTCTTAGATGAAGAAACATGGTAATATTTAAAATCTAAAACATTTCAAATTAAACATTGAGTGAAAATCATTTATGGTATTCTATTAACATCACCCAACCCCTAAAGTTATCTAAACCATCCTCTGATACCAACTATAAGGACTCAGCCTTATTACATACATAATATTAAATTTTGTCAAGAAACCTTACTTTTACATTGTAAATCATTTCATTTATAGAGGTTTAGATAATTAGGACAATACATTCATAACATTACACATTATTACAGAGTGGATACCATAAAAAATGTTTCAATTTTTTTTTTCAAAATATAAAAAAATTAAAACATAAAACAAGACTCTTTGACAATTGTTCAAAATTTATAATGTCTTCCTTCCTTGTCTTACACATCTATTAACCTGTGAAAATAATTTTAAACTTTAGATGAGCACAAAAAATCCGTAAGGTATAAAAAAGAAGGAAAGAGCACATTAGTCCAGGAATACTCGTAATGTATGAAAACATTTTCAAAAGACATTATTTTCATGCATATATCCTTACTTTGTGTAATATAAGATTTACACAAGATCTACACAATATATGAGAAAATAAATATAATCATATAGGTATCTTGGGTCATTAATTATATAATCTTATAACCATTCCGGGCTACCTTATAATTTGTAACCCTCATGGCTACCTTACTTTGTGTAACCATCGCAGTTACACTTGGAGTAACCAAACGGGAAACCTTTAACTTACTCATACACAATGCATTGGATGGAAATATAGGTCCCAAAATTCATCACTAATAATTCACAAGAACCAAAACATAATCATACAACATGAATAATACCATAAAAACATTACTTTGGAATTTCGTAAAACCGAATTTAAAAAGAGGATTTTTAAAGAAAAGCCCATTATAAATATCATAAAATTGAGTAGAGACATAATAGAGTGGATGGAGTACGTATATATACAATAAAAACACATAATAAAAAATAATATAAACAGAAACCATCAGAAAAACAATTTAAATATCACATAAATAATGAAGTAGAAGATTAACCCAAAGACTGGAAATCGGGTTAAGAATTCCCTTACCTCGGGCTTGTCTGACTTAAAACATGTTTAAAACTCCAGTATAATGGTTAAAATAGTTTTACAAATATATTAATGAATTATTTTCATGTTTATAACATCTTATATGTTCATTTCCTTACCTCATTTCGCCCATTAATTGTTAGTGTTTTGTTCTTGCATTATTTTTGGTGAGTTCCTTACATGATTTCCATGATTGGTTCATGATGGATTTTCTTGTCGATTGGAAGTGAAACACTAGAATTAGAATGATATAGTATTTACATATTCACAATAATATAAATTATACTATTTATCATTTTGATTCTTTATATGAGGATGATTCATAATATTAAACATTAATGACGTTCATTTAGATCTTCTTGTGGTTCTTTGATAACAACAAACTCATTTTGTCTTATAATTTATAACCATGAGTAAAAAATAATTCAAGAAACATTGATGAGAAATAATACATATATTATAACCATTTTCAATCATAAAAATGGTTTGATTATAGAAATTAAGGAATTAATGCAAATTTAAATCACATCGTCCACGATGTTGGTAATTCGACACCTCGTGGAAAATATTTTAATTCCTTGAATAATTGGAGGAGGAGAAAAATAATGATGATGAATTTTTCATGAACATGATATCATCAGGAATATACAATATAACTGACCTTTCATGACTTTTTTTAAGAGGATGTGAGGAATGAAGAAGAAATGAAAGGAATCTTAAAATAAAAGAAAACTTGAGAAATTTCTCATGAAAATTCGGCAGCCTAACGACCTCTCTAAAAATGTCATAAAAATAGTTTGATAAGAGGAAGGGGATATATCATCATTAATAAATAATATGGGAATTATGTGGGAATATTTAAGGAAATATCCCATTATAATCCAAATGGAATGTAAGAGAATAACATAAAATGAAAGAAAAGAAGGAAAATAAAACAGGGTGTTTTACAACTTTATCTCTTCTCCTTGAGATACTCATTAAAGGCATTGTTTTTGGTCTTTTGGTGAGACAAAAAGCTCTAGGATGTGGGTAAGAATATTAGGGAAGGAATTTGGTAGAAGTTATATAATTCACAAGGCTTGAGAGGTGTGGGAGGAAGAGGGTAGTGAGGGTGGTATTTATAGTGGAGGAGATGAGGCGTTTTTCATTATTTTAATCATTATTATAATATTTTTGCTCAAGACTATGAATAATATTAATTCATGTGACCCCAAATACTAATAATGGAATGTGAGTTTGAACCAAGTTTTCTTAAAGCATCCTTTCATCACATATGATGCACCAAATCATGTATTTAGCATTTATCATATTTTATCGTATTTTACTATTCATAAAAAATTTGAATATCAGAAAAATCCCAAAAATTTACCTTAACCATTTTTTGACAATTAGAATTCAAAAATAAAGTCCATTTTTTGAATAATAATTTTCTAAATATTATTTACTTAATTTTTAATAAATGCATACTTAATTTAAAAATTAACAGTTTTAATTCGACAACTACTTCTTAATCACAATAAAAAATTAACCAAGATGTTATTATCTTCTAGCCTTAAGAAAATAAAATATTAATAAAATTTTCTATTAAATAGGGTCATATTAATATTCATATTACTGTTCATATGTAATGCCCTGACCCTAGTTACCCAGAGTCGGTGCATTATTACGTAGCATTGGTATGATCACAAAAGATCAAGTCTCGAAAGACCGATTAGTTTAGTAACCTTGGAAACACTAGATACATTCATAGATGTTACATTAAATCATAAAGTGAAAAACTAAAATAACATAGTCTCCATTTTCCACACTCATATCCCCTTCAGACTATCCCTGCAGGTCATTCCTAAAATACATCTTCTCATCCTGGAAAAATTAAAACATTGAAAGAGATGAGCTCAGATGCTCAGTAAGGATAACAATTTAGCGGAAGCTTTCATAAATAAACCTAAATATTTAAGGAAATGTATAACTAAATGAAATAATTTTAAACATGAACTTCTACATAATATGGAAAAAGTAAAATTAAATAATGCCATTTTATTATTCACATGGATATTCTACTGGTCGAATAATCACATGCAATATCAATAACAACTTTCATAATGAAGTAATGCATAATGCCAGCGTATCATAACCATGTATCCAAGGCGTCGTTCCAAGACTAAAAATAAGATTTTGTCAAAGCCTCGTGCCAAGACACTAGTTTGTCTCATGAGACCTGCTGATGCCTCGAGGAGCTATAGCGGGCTCCACCCGTCACTTATTAAGTCCAATGCATTCCTCATATGAACAGGTTTAAACATATCATAAACCATAACATAATCGTATCACATAAAACATGCATAAAGGAAACATAAAATTTCCACATTTCAATCACAAGATATCAATACAACACATTGATATAATAAAAACACTTTCAAAACCATTTTCAATACCAAAATAAAGGAAAATTAAATCTTGGTATTTATTTTTCATTTAAAAAAATTTATGGCATGTAGAGTAATCCAAAACTCAAATAATGGTCACGACGGAGAAGAAGTCGTTGTCGCCACATACGTACAACAAGAAAAACATTCCTTTTTGTCATTTATTAAAATGCTTCATATAAAAAGATTCTTTTTGAATAATCATAAAAGTCAAAGGGGTTTATACACAGTATAAAAAAAAGCCGTGTATTACACAAAATATGCCTCAATGAAAGGACATTGAGATGAAGTCCCTTACAAAGATCATTTTTTAAATAGAATAGATCTATTATGTGTATTCACTATATTTACACAAAAAGAAAGTATAAATACCAGATAGGACATAATAATATCATGACATAATTTGAAAGTAGGAGATTAACCCAAAGAATGGAAATTGGGTTAAGAAGTTCCCTTACCTCGTGTCCGACTTGACTCGATCATTCTTTAATCTCCTGAATAATAACCTAGAGTTAATTTATACTTTCTTAAGAACCTTTTTCAATTTCATTATTCCTTTTATATCAATTATTACAATGTTATGAACATTATGTAATTATTTAAGTTAATAACTGTCGTTTTGTCGATCTTTGGTACTTAAGTAAAAAATAAACATCTTATAATTACACTTCGTTCATGTGGTAAAATATCAATTACATCCATAATTATATTTATGATGTAGATATAATATACATAATATATATCCAGAATATACATTCATTTATAATTTTACATAAAATTTAGAGGTAAGAAATGAAATGCACCGTTAATGGAGACGGTAAGGCTAACGTACGCATGAACGCTACTTTCATTTATAATTCATATTTAATGGAATGAAGTTATAATTATATAAAGTTATAATAAAATTCCAGTATAATATAATGTATAATACCATTTAATCCATCCTTTACACATCCCACATATGGCATTAACGATTCAAATCACTTTGAGGGGGCGGTAGTCCGCACTTCCTAAAATGAAGATATCGCGTTTACCCATAATGGAAGCCATAAAGGTATGCCATAAATGAAAAATAAAAAAGCTTAAGTAAAACATAAACATATTATATATCATATATAAATATAGTGACATATTAATGGCCACCTTTGAAGGTGTTATATGAGTGTTTTTTCAATCATCGTTTCATGAGGCAGAAATTCGTCATCCACAGAAACAATATGTTCTTTAACCATTAGATGTAAGTGTGTGTAAGTGTAGCTTGAATCATTATTATAAAAACATCCTAGTATATTTAGTATACTTTTTTTGTTACAAAATAAATGAATAAAAAGCATTTATGGCGTTGGAGAGGCAAAATAAAACATAAGAACACAAGAGAAAACACTACCTTTAAAACGCGTAACTCTTTTTGATTTGAGCTCAAAGGCTTCCTTGGGAAGACTTCTGCCCAAAGTTAGGCTTCTAGGAGTAATAGTGGGATGTGGAGAGACAAAATTGGCAGGTTTTGTCTTAGAAAAAGGCTTGAGAGGTGTGGGTAAGGTGGTAGAGTTGGGGGCCTTTTATAAGAGGAGAGGAGGGGCACTCTTGGAAAGTTATAAAAAGGTTACTTTATTATAAAATGATTTTCGGATTTAAAAGTTCCCAAAATTATATATTTCTAGGATAAGGTGATAAGAGTTCTAAATAAACCCATAAAATAGGTTTTTGACATGTGTAGGTCTTATATTTTACATTATCTTTTCATTTTATTTAAATCATTAAATAATGAGGTAATCGCTGCATCATCATGGTGTCATAAATATTTTAATTTATTTAATGTCTAAAAATTTTAAACAAAATATCATGATTTAGGAAATCATTTTATCTTTATAATTAATATTTATAGTAAAAATATGACTTTTGTAACACCATTTAAATTTTTTTTAATAAAACAACTCATGTTTGTGACATTTTTATATTAACATTAAAGAAAACGTTTTTAATGTCATTTTCCTACCAAAGTGGCTCCATGGGGTCCCCAAGTTGACCAATTTATTGCCTTGGTCGCACATGACTCATCCAATAGGGGTAGGACATATTTCATGGTCATTTCATATTATTATAACATTTTCTTTACCTTAAATTACACTAATTACCTTTAATCGCGATTAATAAAACTTAAAAGTTACTATTCACCAAAAAATTATTTTAATCCCATTGAACCAAATTTTACATAATAATGACAACCATGTATGTCAGATTTTTGAAATTCAATTCATAGAAGCGGTAAAGTTTCATTTAAATGAAAAATCAGTTTTTTAACTACCACTTAGTGGTTTCACTATTAATCAAAAATCGAAGTTTTTCAGAACAATGCCAAAATTTCACCCTAAGCTATAATTGATATTCCGAATTCAAAAATGATGTCTATTTTACAAAATTACAAAAAAATAATTTTCATTAATTAATTTTATAATTAAATCCCGCTGTCACAACAAATAGCGTGTTTTTAAGAAACAATATATATCAAAAGATTGACAATTGTTTATGTCCAATTTCAATGTGAAATTAATTCTAATGACCACCATTCGATAAAATGGTAAAAATATATTATAATTATACTTTAAAACCACTAAATAGTATAATTTATCACTATAAATTATTTTGATTAAAAAAGTTGTTTTTAAGTATTTTTCACTATTCATAAAAAATTGGAAGTTCTTTGAAGAATACCAAAATTTCAACATAGGCTAATTTCGATATTATGAATCCAAAAAAGAAGTCCATTTTGAAATATAAAATATATATAATTTCAAAAAGTGGGTATTACTATTCATAATTGCTATTTTGATTGGTCGCTGTGTGTTAGAATCTCGAACATGCGTACAATGCAAGCTATTGCACTATTGAAAGAGAAGCGTATCATGGAAGCTCGGGGTGTTACATTATCCACTCATTCAATAAATTTCATCCTCGCAATTTGAAATTTTTCTTTGAAAATAAAAGGTTGAAAATAGAAAATACCTTTGTGGAAAACCCACATCGGAAATAAAGTTAATAAAAATATAACATTAAAAGAATGAAAGATAAGTACATAGGTCACCCGAGATAGCCCATACTAGGATTCTATGAAAATATGGATATGGAAGAAAATCAAACCATCGAGTTCTGATGGAGAGTTGTAGAAAAAAGGATTAGGAGAAAGTTAAGCACAAGAAAATCACAAACTTTTGATTGGTTAAACGATCATTGAATCCCCAGTTAGAAAAGTTAACCGGCAACATTTTTGTTTTAAGTTACCTTTTATAATGTTGAGGAATTTATTTAAGAGATTTACTAAGAAAGTAAGGGAATATACATACTTGTCATGTAAACGTTCATTATTTAATAAATTTTTACCACAAACCCATCTTTCACTCTTAAATGTAACAGAACTCAAAAATATTCTATTTATCATAATTTTATAAGGTTCCAAATATTAACACATACCATTTAAATTTGGAAAACATTTTTGTAATAACCAGGGAATTCCTGTAGGCTAGTGGTAGGTAATAAAGGTCTGTCACACTATGGTTGTGGGTTCGATTCCTGTAGCTTTTCCTGACACGACGGGTTATCCCCCAACCTGCAGGTTGTCCTTTTCCTAAAACTATAGTATTATAATTTTCCAAAAATAATCTTCATAGATGTTTTAAAATTAAACAATACTATCCAATGTTCAATTTAATCCATTCCAACCTTTATAGTTATCCAAAATACCTCCTTCGAGACTTTCTCTAAGAGGTTTTTAAATTACAAAATCAATTGTATCATCAGATTCCAAAAACAAAGTAAAGTTTATCTTATTGTCACATACAAAAATATGATTAACTTCATCATATTAAAACCTTAATGAAAACAACAAGTACTGCATTACAATACTTATATATATCACATTATTCTTATAACCAGAATATAATCCTTGACTCCAAAAGCACCAATACATTAATTATTCCACTTCAACTGTAGTAACAGCATAAGATTGTCCATGATCCCTTGTCCTTTTCTAAGGTATGTTTCCCTGAAGCTTAGGAAATTCATTGGCATAATGCCTCATTTCCCTAAAATTGTAGCATTCAACATTGATAGCCTCTTTCTATCCCTTACAATCACGTGCCTGGTGACCTTTTTCTCCACATTTATAACAAACTCCCATTCCTTTTAGGCAAGTACCAGGGTGATTATTCCCACAATTATCACATAATGGAAAATCCTTCTTTCCCTTTTTCCCTTTATCAATCTCTTGTTCCACCGTTCTATTCTTCTCTTGCGTTACTTTATTGTCATAAGATTTAGAGAATTCCTTTTCAGTCTTGATAGCACACGAGATAATATCTTCGTATGTTGAGAAATATTGTGATACTAATGCTCGATGGAGAAATGGTTTTATCCCATCAAAGAAATTACTGACCTTACTTCTTGGGTTACGTTTATAATATGCAACATGTCTTGCTAACCTTGTAAAGTTAGCCTCATACTTTGCGACATTCTCATCCTGCTTCTGCCTCAGACTCATAAATTGCCTTTCCATATATGCTCGATGGTCATGTAGAAAGTATTTTTCTAAAAAAATTTCCTTAAAATACCTCCATTTCATACTTGATACTTCTTCATCTTCGTTTTTGTTTTGAATCAGCGACCACCATTGATCGGCATCTCTAGTGAGGCGGTAAACTGCCATGACATCCTTCTCCCTTTTTCTACTCCCCAAGGCATGGAATATTTTCTCTAAGGAGTTTATCCATTGCTCAGATACTAATGAATTTGTACCCCCATTAAATGTTTTCCGTTGTTTCCTCATGAAGCAGTCTAACATTGATCCTCCACGTTGCGGATCAGGTTGCTCCATACGAGTAAGGTTATTATTCATAACCTTAGTGAGTTTTACGAGTATAGTGATAAGCTTATCAGCACCAATTGTATCTCCAGCTCCACTATAATTATCTTGATCAGGAGGGAAATCCCTACACGAAGTGTGTGCATTGATACAGTTTTCATTCCTCCCACTAGGAACCATTTCTAAACAATGGCATAAACTAGATTAGTTTATGAATGAAAATACATAATTACAAACTTGCAAAACACTTAACATAAATTAAACTATTTATGGATATAATCCATAATCATAAAAATGTTTTCTTTGAGGAAGTATATACTCATAACCCTTCATAGTGATTTGTAATGAAAATTAGAATTATCCTAAGCATATCCCCTGGGAGTTTCGTAACCAAGAGTGCAGCAAGGCCCGTTGTCGTGCACCAGTTCCCGTTCGAGTCTAGCTCAAAGCGATGTTTTCGGGTTTTACCCCTAGGTACATCTATGCCAGAGCCACCTCTACCTTCTCATATCTAGACAGGGATGTATTGCTCAGAAAACTCATAACAATCTCCATAATACCAAAATTCTAAGAAGTTCTTCTATAATAATCCTCAAATTCTATCTTAGGTATATGTGCTCTAATCAGAGTTTACCTAAATCTAGATTCCAAGGTTAGTACTAAACTGCCTCTAATACCAACTGTAACGCCCCGACCCCAGTTACCCAGAGTCGGTGCATTATTACGTAGCATTGGAATGATCACAAAAGATTAGGTGTCGAAAGACCGATTAGTTTAGTGTCCTTGGAAACACTAGATACATTCATAAATGTTACATTACATCATAAAGTGAAAAACTACAATAACATAGTCTCTATTTTCCACAATCATATCCCCTTCAGACTATCCTTGTAGGTCATTCCTAAAATACTTCTTCACATCCTGGAAAAATTAAAACATTGAATGGGATGAGCTCAGATGCTCAGTAAAGATAACAATATAGCAGAAGCTTTCATAAATAAACATAAACATTTAAGGCAATGTATAACTAAACGAAATCCTTTTAAACATGAACTTCAACATAATATGGAAAAAGTAAAATGAAATAATTCCATTTTATTATTCACATGGATATTCTACTGGTCGAATAATCACATGCAATATCAATAACCACTTTCATAATGATGGAATGCATAATGCCAGACTATCATAACCACGTAGCCAAGGCCTCGTGCCAAGACTACAAATAAGATTTTGTCAAGGCCTCGTGCCAAGACACTATTTTGTCTCATGAGACCTGCCGATGCATCGAGCAGCTATAGCGGGCTCCACCCATCACTTATTAAGTCCAATGCATTCCTCATATTAACAGGTTTAAACATATCATAAACCATAACATAATTGTATCACATAAAACATGTGTAAATGAAATATAACATTTCCACATTTCAATCACAAGATATCAATACAACACATTGATATAATAAAAACACTTTCAAAACAATTTTCAATACCCAAATAAAGGAAAATTAAATCTTGGTATTTATTTTTCATTTAAAAAAAGTTATGGCCTGTAGAGGAAGCCGAAACTCAAATAATGGTCACGACGGCGAAGAAGTCGTTGTCGCCGTATACGTATAACAAGAAAAACATTCTGTTTTTTCGTTTATTAAAACACTTCGTATAAAAATATTACTTTTGAATAAACATAAAAGTCAAAGAGTTTTATAAACAGTATAAAAAAAAGTAGTGTATAAAACAAAATATGCCTCAATGAAAGGACATTGAGACGAAGTCCCTTACAAAGATCATTATTTAAATAAAATAGATCTATTATATGTATTCACTATATTTACGCATAAAGAATGTATAAATACCAGATAAGATATAATAATATCATGACATAATTTGAAATTAGGAGATTAACCCATAAAATGTAAATTGGGATAAGAAGTTTTCCTTACCTCGTGTCCGACTTGACTCGATCGTTCTTTAATCTCTTGAATAATAAACTAGAGTTAATTTATACTTTCTTAATAACCATTTTCAATTTCATTATTCCTTTTATATCACTTATCACAAAGTTATGAATATTATGTAATTATTTAAGTTAATAACGGTCGTTTTGTCGATCTTTGGTACTTAAGTTAAAAATAAACTTCTTATAATTACACTTTGTTCATGTGGTAAAATATCAATTATATCCATAATTATATTCATGATGTAGATATCATATACATCATATATATCAAGTATATACATTCATTTATAATATTACATAAAATTTAGAGGTAAGAAATGAAATGCACCGTTCATGGAGACGGTAATCCGTACGTACGCATGAACGCTACTTTCATTTCTATTTCATATTTAATGGAATTAAATTATAATTATATAAAGGTATAATATAATTAAAGTACAATATAATGTATAATACCATTTACTCCATCCTTTATATATCCCACATATAGCATTAACGATTCAAATCACTTTGAGGGGGCGGTAGTCCGCACTTCCTAAAATGAAGATATCACGTTTACCCATAATGGAAGCTATAACAGTATGCCATAAATGAAATATACAGAAGGTTAAGTAAAACATAAACATATTATATATCATATATAAATATATTGATATATTAATGACCACCTTGGATGGTTTTATATGAGTGTTGAACAATCATCGTTTTGTGAGGCAGAAATTCGCCATCCACAGAAACAGTATGTTCTTTAACAATTATATGTAAGTGTGTGTAAGTGTAGCTAGAATCATTCTTATAAAAACATCCTAGTATATTGAGGATACTTTTTTTGTTACAAAATAAATGAATAAAAAGATTTTAGGGGGTTGGAGAAGCAAAATAAAGCATAAGAACACAAGAGAAAACACTACCTTTAAAACGGGTAACTCTTTTTGATTTGAGCACACAGGCTTCCTTGGGAAGACTTCTGCCCAAAGTGAGGCTTTTAGGAGTAATAGTGGGATGTGGAGAGACACAATAGGCAGGGTTTGGCCGATCCAATGGCTTGAGAGGTGTGGGTAAGGTGGTAGAGGTGGGGGCCTTTTATAGAGGAGAGGAGGGGCACTCTTGGAAAGTTATAAAAGGTTACTTTATTATAAAATGCTTTTTGAATTTAAAAGGTCCCAAAATTATATATTTCGATGATAAGGTGATAATAGATTTAAACCCACCCATAAAATAGGTTTTTGACATGCTTAGGTCTTAGATTTTACATTATATTTTCATTTTATTTAAATTGTTAAATAATGAGGTAATCACTACATCATCATGATGTCATAAATAATTTAATTTATTTAATGTCTAAAAATTTTAAAAAAAATTCATGATGTAGGAAATCGTTTTAGATTTCTAATGAATATTTATATTCAAAAATATTACTTGCATAACCCCATTTAAAAATTGTTTTAGTAAAACAACTCATGTTTGTGACATTTTTATTTTAACATTAAATAAAACGTTTTTAATGACATTTTCCTACCAGTGTGGCTCCATGGGGTCCCCAAGTTGACCCATGGATTTTCCTGCTCAGCCATGACTCATCCAATAGGGGTAGAACAAGTGTCAAGGTAATTTCATATTATTATAACATTATCTTTACCTTAAATTTCACTAATTATCTTTAATCGCGATTAATAAAACGTAAAAGTTACTATTCACCAAAAAATTATTTTAATCCCATTGAACCAAATTTTACATAATAATGACAAACATGTATGTCGGATTTTTGAAATTCAATTCATAGAAATGGTAATGTTTCATTTAAATGAAAAAAACAATTTTTTAACTACCACTTAGTGGTTTCACTATTCATCAAAAATTGAAGTTTTTCAGAACAATGCCAAAATTTCACCCTAAGCTATAATTGATATTCCAAATTCAAAAATGATGCCTATTTTACAAAATTCCAAACATATAAGTTGAATTAGTTAATTTTATAATTAATTCCCACTGTCACAACAAATAGCGTGTTTCTAAGAAACAATATATTTCAAAAGATTGGCAATTGTTTATGTCCAATTTCAAAGTGAAATTAATTCTAATGACCACCATTGGATAAAATGGTAAAAATATATTCTAATTATACTTTAAAACCACTCAATAGTATAATTTATCACAATAAATTATTTTGATTAAAAATTTTGTTTTTAAGTATTTTTCACTATTCATAAAAAATTGGATGTTCTCAGAAAAATACAGAAAATTCAACACAGGCTAATTTCGATATTCCAAATCCAAAAATGAAGTCCATTTTGAAATATAAAATATATATAATTTCAAAAGGTTTGTATTACTATTCATGATGGTTATTTTGATTGGTTGCGGTTTGTTAGAATCTCGAACTTGCGTACAATGCAAGCTATTGCATTATTGAAAGAGAAACGTATTGTGGAAGCTCGGTATAAGGCCCCAGCCTTAAACCTTAATTAATCTTGAGTTATTACAAGATTACACATTGAGAATCTTTTCAGGTTTTGAGTTTTAGAGAATTAGATCATAAAACTTGCATTACATTCCACATTAAAAAAAATGTGGTTACATAAAAGATAGTATTCATTTTTTTCCATCAACGGAAACATATTTAAAAAGAAAGCATGGATTCTTTCTTGACACATCCTTGACACTATCATCACATCATGTAACTTTCCCTTGACCTGTGAAAAACATTTCAAAAACATGGGATGAGCATAAAAATCTCAGTAAGAGTTATAAAAATATGGAAAGGAAACATGAGTTCATATATACATTAGAATGAAATCATACTTTACCCATAAAACATAGGCATATCAAATAATGAATAAATCATAGAAATCATAAGATATAAAAGTAACATGAGGCATTCATAACATTATTATGTAGGGATTAACCCTCTTGGTTATGTTTGGAATACCCACCATAGTATATTCCCTAAATCTCTTCGGAGAAACCTTAATGTTTCACTCCTTCACGTTACACAATGCATTGGAGAGCTATATCGGGCTCACCCGCCCTTAGTTTATCACGGAACCACCCATTTTCATAACAATGCCCAAGAACCATAACATAAACTTATCACATAAAACATGCATAAAGTAAACATAACATTTCCACATTTCAATCATAATATAACATTTTAGGATATTGAAATAATGAATCCATTCAAAAAGAAACCATTTCCAAAACCATTTAAAACATTTAATAAAGTGATTTTTGAATCAAAGTGTCCCATACCACCTTGAAGCTTTTAATATTTTAAACCATTAATATCCATATAAATAAATCCTTAAAACCACTTTGAAGACATGGATATTAATAAGAACAAATAATTAAAACACTTAAAGTGATATTTTGGTTAAAGGGGTTCTACCAAAATTAGAGACACTTGAATACAATAATTGAGGAATAACATTTAGTCCGAACATTATAAAATCAGGAGAATAAATGGATTCATGATATAATATTCCAAAGGACAGTATATACACCATATAAGAGTGAATTGGTTCATAACAACAATTAAGTCTCAGTAGAAATGTCAAATGTGATGAATTCCCTTATAAAGAAGGTATCCCTAAATTAATGATAATTCAATCTCAAAATTATGTGTGAAAAATATAAATACACCCAATATAGGTGGATATTAAGTTTAAAACAATAAGAGGTCATTCACACATATTCAAAAGATGACATATTCAAAAAATACATGTTGAACCCAAAGAAATCAAAATTTTCTTAAAAAGTTCCCTTGGTAAAATTCGACAGCCAAACGACATCACTTCAAAATTCAGAAAAAGAGTTTATGAGAGATAAACAGGGCATCTCATCACTTGGACATAAAATTTACATCAATAAGGATATAAAAGAACATATCCCAACATAATAGTATGTTAATTAAAAGACATAACAAAAGAAGTCTTTTAAAAAGGGGAGGGTGAAAGGTCCCCTTACCGAGTTGGGTAACTTTCGAAACGTACAACCCACGGAAGAAGGGTCATACAATGAAGATGTGAATACCCATAAATGAAATTATACTACACAAAGTGTACAATAATGGGCAGTACATACAACACTGAATGGAAATTGTGGCAAATGTAGCATAAGTCTCACGGGAATAAAAGTGAGATGAAAAATCCCTTACTAAAACTCGGCAGCCTAACGGCGCCACTTAAAACTTCCAAAATGGATTGATGAGAGGAAATACTGTATCTCATCACATTACCATAAAATTTACAGCGAGAGAAATGTAAAAGAACATCACCCATCATAACAAAGAGGAGCTTAAAAGAAGTGACATAAAGGAGAGTACTTAAAAAGAAAGAGTGAGGTTATATCTCTTACGAAAATTCGGCAGCCTAACGGCGCCACTCAAAACATCCAAAATGGATTGATGAGAGAGAATAAGGTCTATCATCAATTGAACATAAAAATTACAGTAATATTAATATAAAAGAACATCCCAATAACAAGAAATATGAGCTTTAAAAGGAATGACATAAAAGATTGTACTTAAAAAGAAAGAGAGGAGTAGGATCCCTTACCTCAGGTCCGACTTGACTCGATTGTTCTTTAATCTCCTGAATAATAAACTTGAGTTAATTTCTACTTCCTTAAGAACCTTTTCAAAGTTCATTATTCCTTTTATATCACTTATTACCATGTCATGAACATTATGTATTCATTTAAGTTAATAATATTTGTTTTGTCGATATTTGGTTCCTAAGTCGAAAGTGGACTTCTTACAATTACATGTTGTTCTGTGGCCAAATGTTCATTATATCCAAAATTTTATTCATTATATAGATATCATATATATCATATATATCCAGTATATTCATGCATTTATAATATTACATAACATTTAGAGTTAATAAATGAAATGCATCGTTCATGAAGACGGTAAGCCGTGCGTACGAATGAACGCTACTTCCATTTCTATTTAATATTTAATGGAATTAAAACATAATGATACATACTAGTATTTTAATTCCATTATGGTATCATATATAATATCATTAAATATATCCTTTATGCGAACCACATATGGTATTAACGAATCAAATCACTTTGAGGGGGCGGTAGTCCGCACTTCCTTAAATGAAGATATCACGTTTACCCATAATGGAAACCATAAAGGTATGACATAAATTAAAAATACAGAAGATTAAGTAAAACATATACATATTAGATATCATATATAAATATAGTGTCATCTTAATGTCCACCTTTGAAGGTGTTAGAAGAATGTTGAACAATCATCATTTCGGGAGGCAGAAATTCGCCATCCACGGAAACAGTATATTCTTTAACCATTAGATGTAGGTGTGTGTAAGTGTAGCTAGAATAATTCTTATAAAAACATCCTAGTATATTGAAGATACTGTAGTTGTTACAAAAGAAATGAATAAAAAGAGTTTAGGGGTTGGAGAAGTAAAATAAAACAAAAGGACTCAAGTGAAGACATTACCTTAAAATCGGGTAACTTCCTTTGATTTGAGCTCAAAGGCTTCCTTGGAAAGGATTCTGCCCAAAGTGAGGCTTCAAGGAGTTAGAGAGGGATGTGGAGAGATAAAACGGTCAGGGGTTGGCCTAGGAAATGGTTTGGGAAGTGTGGGTAAGGAGGTAGAGGTGGGGGCCTTTTATAAGAGGAGAGGAGGGGCACTCTTGGAAAGGTATAAAATGTAACATTATTTCTAAATGAGTTTCAGATTTTAATGGTCCCACATTGATGTGTTTCGAGGATAAGGTGATAAGGGTTTGAAATCCACCCATCCAATAGGCTTTGGATATTGTAGGTCTTAGATTTTACATTATCTTTCCATTTTATTTAAATCGTTAAATAATAAGGTCATCGCTGCATCATCATGATGTCATAAATAATTTAATTTATTTAATGTCTAAAAATTATAAAAAAATACTATGAGGTAGGAAATATGTTTATATTTCCAATGAATATTTATATTCCAAATTATCATTTATGTATACAAAATTAAAAATATTTTACATAGGTGATACAAGCTTTGTTACATTTAACACTCTTTAAAAAAAATAAAAAGATAAAAAGTCACTTTCTCACAAAAGTGATTCCATGGGGCCCCCAAGATTAGCACAAGCCATCCCATGGTCGTCCATGAGACAACCAGTAGCCTTAGGACACATTTTGTGGTCATTTTTTATTATTATGATATTATCTTATTATCTTTAACTACCCGATTACTCATTAATCAAAATAATTAATGATAATTACCGTCGTTACTATTCATAATGTCCAAAAACAAAAGAGTCTTAATTAAATAATTTGGACCTTCTGATTTCAAATATTTAATTCATTTTACCAAATTACAACCACATAAATTCCAATAATTAATTTAAAAAAACTTCTCGTTGTCAAAACAAATAGCGGGTTTTTTAGAAACAATATTTATGAAAAGTTTGGCACTTGTTTATGCCTAATTCCAAAGTGAAATTAATCCCAATGACCATCATTGAATTACATGGTAAAAATATATTCTAATTACACTTTAAAACAAATTAAAAAGATAATATAACCATATAATTAAATTATATGAAAAAGCAGTTTTGATGTAAAATGCAGTATTTTTCACTATTCATTGAAAAATGAACATTGTCAGAAAAATACCAAAAATTAACCCAAGGTAAAATTCAATGTCCCAATAATAAATAATATGTTTATTTTAAAAAATAGAGCTTATAAAATTTTCAAAAAGTGGATTTAAAAGGGGTTCTCCATCAAAAGGCGGTTAATCGACATTTTAAAGAATATTAAAATGTTTTCGCTTAAAAACTGGATTCATTTGCATTTTTAATCCTCTAAATTTTTTTGTAAAGAGTAAAAATATTTGAAATATATATATAATTATTTTGTAGTTAGTTCTATTCATTCCCGCCATTACAACGGCTAGGCATTAACTACAATTTAAAATAATTTTATTTTATTATTAGAGTGCAACGTAAGATTCCCAAAAAACTTGTTGTTGTATGTTGGGTACGCCGTCGAGCATAGCATCCCCTTTAAAGTAATATTAATATTTTATTCACAAATATGAATAAATATAAAGATTTCATATTCTTTATTTACCTGGGGTGTTACATCCTTCCCCCCTTTTGGGAATTGCGTCCTCGCAATTTTAAAATTGGGCTTGGAAACATTCTTGAAAGTCCCACATCGGAACAAGAGTCGGTAAAAAAATCACTTTAAAATAAAGAAAGATAAGTACAAAGGTCACCCGAGTTAACCCATACTAGGATTCCATGTATGAAAATATGGACATGGAGGAAAAAACAAAGGGTCATGTTCTGATGGAGAGTGATAGAAAACATGTTTAGGAGAAACTTAACCACAAGAAAATCACAAACTTGTGGTGGGTTAAACGGTATTCGATTCCCCAGTAGGAAAAGTTAATAGACAACAGTTTTGTTTTAAGTTACTTTTTATTGAAGAATTTATTCATAAGGAAACATAATCACTTATCATGTTGACTTTCAACTTTTATTAGATTCCTTACACAAACTCATATTTTCTCCAAAAGAGGAGTATTTAGGAAGACTTGTTCACATTAAGAGTACTATAATAAAATTCTAGAGAATCACCTAATCCAAAAAAGAGAACTATATACTTCCCATGTCTTTAGACTTTAACCAAAACCAAAACCAAAAAGGTTAGTACAAGATCAGATAATCCAAAAAAGGATAACCCTTTATAAAAAGAAAATCTATGCTTAATCTCCAAAATTTGTCCAACAAAACCCAAATTTCAATGAGGACCATTCGATAAACAATTTGTCCATAAAATTATTCAAAGTACACCAAACTAAGGTTGAAACCCTAATATTTGAAGGATTTAGTCACATAGTCTTCCAAGTTAAATCGTAACATTTATCTCCAAACAACATCAGTTTCTCTTAATGTCTCGTGTTGAAAAGTAATTAACCTAATCACATATCCTCTATGATAGGTTAATAAATTTCTATAGATAACCCAAAATCAAATTACTCTTAATTCATAAAATCATCTAACTAAAAAGAATCAGTCAAACTAACTAGGGACTTCACGTAGTCCAGTGGTAGGCGATAAATACCAGTCGCACTTTGGTTGTGGGTTCTATTCTCGCAGTTTTGTCCGACGCGATGGGTTGTCACAAGGTCTGAGTGTTTTCCTTTTTCCAAAACTATGAAATTATTAAAACATTCCCCAAAATGAGATAAAATATTCAAAAATAATCATAACATATTTTAATCTCAAGTTTATCTCATGCCTTTGATTTTCCATCATAACATATAATAAACCATAATTACCTCAAAAGTAAGGATCATATAAACGCTAATGGTTACCTTTATAATTATTACCTGAACTTCCACATCGATTGGTCATCTCGTACATGATGCATTACAGAACATACCAAGGTTCAAGTGGTTGATCATGACTCTTTGATAGTTGGTTTAGAACAACCATGAGTTTCCTCATTGAATACCCCATTTTATCCAGTCTCTTAATCAGAGAACCACCACAGTTTCCTTCAAGCCTATTGTCACTTTGGTTACTGCTAGATCCATCCATTCACTAAAAATAGAAATGTCAGTGTGAGTATATCAACAAAACCATCATGTAATAATGAGGAATATATACTTACTCATTCACTTTATCTAAAACTACGACTCTTTCTGAAATCCTAACCATTATGGTAATGTCACTTATGCTTAAAGAATACCCTAACCTCTAAAGTTATCTAAACCGACAATTAATACCAACTATAAGGCCCCAACCTTAAACCTTACTTAATCTTTAGTGATTACAAGATTACACATTGAGGATATTTTCAGGTTTAGAGTTTTAGAGAATTAGATCATAAAACTTGCATTACATTCCACATTTAAAAAAATTGGTTACATAAAATATAGTATTCATTTTTTTCCATCAACAGAAACATATTTAAAAAGAAATCATGGATTTGTTCTTGACACATCCTTGACACTATCATCACATCATGTAACTTTCCCTTGACCTGTGAAAAACATTTCAAAAACTTGGGATGAGCATAAAAAGCTCAGTAATTGTTATAAAAATATGGAAAGGAAACATGAGTTCATATATACATTAGAATGAAATCATACTTTACCCATAAAACATATGCATATCAAATCATGAATAAATCATAGAAATCATAAGACATAAAAGTAACTTGAGGCATTCATAACATTATTATGTAGGGAGTAACCCTATTGGTTACGTTTGGAATACCCACCATAGTATATTCCCTAAATCTCTTAGGATAAACCTTAACGTTTCACTCCTTCGCGTTACCCAATGCATTGGAGAGCTATATCGGGCTCACCCGCCCTTAGTTTATCACGGAACCACCCGTTTTCATAACAATTCCCAAGAACCATAACATAAACGTATCACATAAAACATGCATAAAGTAAACATAACATTTCCACATTTCAATCATAGTATAACATTTTAGGATATTGAAATAATGAATCCATTCAAAAAGAAACCATTTCCAAAATCATTTAAAACATTTAATAAAGAGAATTTTGAATCAAAGTGTCCCATACCACCTTGAAGCTTTTAAAATTTTAAACCATTAATATCCATATAAATAAATCTTTAAAACCACTTTGAAACATGGATATTAATAAGAACAAATAATTAAAACATTTAAAGCGATATTTTGGTTAAAGGGGTTCTACCAAAATTAGAGACACTTGAATACAATAATTGAGGAATAAGATTTAGTTAGAACTTTATAATATCATGAGAATAAATGGATTCATGATATAATATTCCCAAGGACAGTATATACACCATATAGGAGTGAATTGGTGCATAACAACAATGAAGTCTCAGTAGAAATGTCAAATGTGATGAATTCCCTTATAAAAAAGGTATCATTAAATTAAGGATAATTCAATCTCAAAATTATGTGTGACAAATATAAATACACCCAATATAGGTGGATATTAAGTGTAAAACAATAATAGGTCATTCACACATATTCAAAAGATGACATATTCAATAACTACATGTTGAACCCAAAGAAATCGAAATTGGGTTAAAAAGTTTCCTTGGTAAAATTCGACAGCCTAACGACATCACTTCAAAATTTAGAAAATGAGTTTATGAGAGATAAAAAGGGAATCTCATCACTTGGACATAAAATTTACATCAATAAGGATATAAAATAACATATCCCAACATAATAGTATGTTAATTAAAAGACATAACAAAAGAAGTCTTTTAAAAAGGGGAGGGTGAAAGGTCCCCTTACCAAGTTGGGTAACTTTCGAAACGTACACCCCACGGAAGAACGGTCATACAATGATGATGTGAATACCCATAAATGAAATTATACTACAAAAAGTGTACTATAATGGGCAGTACATACATCACTCAAAGGAAATTGTGGCAAATGTAGCATAAGTCTCATGGGATTAAAAGTGAGATGAAAAATCCCTTACGAAAACTCGGCAGCCCAACGGCGCCACTTAAAACTTCCAAAATGGATTGATGAGAGGAAATAGGGTATCTCATCACATTAAAATAAAATTTACAGTGAGAGGAATATAAAATAACATCCCCCATCATAACAAAGAGTAGCTTAAAAGAAGTGACATAAAGGAGAGTTCTTAAAAAGAAAGAGAGAGGTTATATCTCTTACAAAAATTCGGCAACCTAACGGTGCCACTCAAAACTTCCAAAATGAATTGATGAGAGAAAATAGGGTCTCTCATAATTTGAACATAAAAATTACAGTAAGATTAATATAAAAGAACATCCCAATAACAATAAATATGAGGTTTAAAAAGAAATGACATAAAAGATTGTACTTAAAAAGAAAGAGAGGAGTAGGATCCCTTACCTCGGGTCCGACTTGACTCGATCATTCTTTTATCTCCTGAATAATAAACTTGAGTTAATTTATAATTCCTTAAGAACCTTTTTCAAGTTCATTATTCCTTTTATATCACTTATTACCATGTCATAAACATTATTTAATCATTTATGTTAATAATACTTGTTTTGTCGATATTTGGTTCTTAAGTCGAAAGTGGACTTCTTACAATTACATGTTGTTCATCTGGAGAAATGTTCATTATATCCAGAATTTTATTCATGATTTAGATATCATATATATCATATATATCCAGTATATTCATGCATTTATAATATTACATAACATTTAGAGTTAAGAAATGAAATACACCGTTCATGGAGACGGTAAGCCGTACGTACGCATGAACGCTACTTCCATTTCTATTTCATATTTAATGGAATTAAAAAGTAATGATACATAATAGTATCTTAATTACAGTATGGTATCATATATAATATCATTAAATATATCCTTTATACGTACCACATATGGTATTAACGAATCAAATCACTTTGAGGGGGCAACAGTCCGCACTTCCTTAAATGAATATATCACGTTTACCCATAATGGAAACATTAAAGGTATGCCATAAATGAAAAATACAGAAGCTTAAGATAAACATAGACATATTAGATATCATATATAAATATAGTGTCATCTTAATGACCACCTTTTAAGGTGTTAGAAGAATGTTGAATAATCCTCGTTTCGGGAGGTAGAAATTCGCCATCCATAGAAACAGTATGTTCTTTAACCATTAGATGTAGGTGTGTGTAAGTGTAGCTAGAATAAATCTTATAACAACATCCTAGTATATTTAATATACTGGATTTGTTAGAAAAGAAATGAATAAAAAGAGTTTAGGGGGTTTGAGAAGTAAAATAAAACAAAAGGACTCAAGTGAATACATTAGCTTAAAATCGGGTAATTTCCTTTGATTTGAGCTCAAAGGCATCCTTGGAAAGGATTCTGCCCAAAGTGAGGCTTCAAGGAGTTAGAGAGGGATGTGTAGAGACAAAATGGGCAGGGGTTGGCCGATCCAAAGGCTTTGGAAGTGTGGGTAAGGAGGTAGAGGTGGGGAACTTTTATAAGAGGAGAGGAGGGGCACTCTTGGAAAGGTATAAAATGTAACATTATTTCCAAATGAGTTTCAGATTTTAATGGTACCACATTGATGTGTTTCGAGAATAAGGTGATAAGGGTTCGAAATACACCAATACAATAGGTTTTGGACATGTTTAGGTCTCAGATTTTACAATATCTTTCCATTTTATTTAAATTGTTAAATAATGAGGTCATCGCTGCATCATCATGATGTCATAAATAATTTAATTTATTTAATGTCTCAAAATTATAAAAAAATACTATGATGTAGGAAATATTTTTATCTTTACAATTATTATTTATAGTTCAAAAGATCATTTATGTAGACAAAATTAAAAATATTTTACATAGGTGATACATTCTTTGTTACATTTAACATTCTTTAAAAAAATAAAAAGATAAAAAGTCACTTTCTCACAAAAGTGATTCCATGGGGCCACCAAGTTTGGCACAAGGCATCCCATGGCCGGCCATGAGACAACCAGTATCCTTAGGACACATTTTGTGGTCATTTTTTATTATCATGATATTATCTTATTATCTTTAACTACCCGATTACTCATTAATCAAAATAATTAAAGATAATTATCGTCGTTAGTATTCATAATTTCCAAAAACAAAAGAGTCTTAATGACATAATTTGGACCTTATGATTCCAAATATTTAATTCTTTTTACCAAATTCCAAACACATAAATTTCAATAATTAATTTAAAAAAAACTTCCCGTTGTCAAAACAAATAGCGGGTTTTTTAGAAATAATACATATGAAAAGTTTGGCACTTGTTTATGCCTAATTCCAAAGTAAAATTAATCCAAATGACCATCATTGAATTAAATGGTAAAAATATATTATAATTACACTTTAAAATAAATTAAAAAGATAATATAACCGTATAATTAAATTATATGAAAAAGCAGTTTTGATGTAAAATGCAGTATTTTTCACTATTCATTGAAAAATGAAAATTATCAGAAAAATACCAAAAATTAACCCAAGTTAAATTCCAATGTCCCAATCATAAATAATATGATTATTTTAAAAAATAGAGCTCATAAAATTTTCAAAAAGTGGATTTAAAAGGGGTTCGCCATCAAAAGGCGGTTAATCGACATTTTAAAGAATATTAGAATGTTTTCGCTTAAAAACTGGATTCATTTGCATTTTTAATCCTCTAAATTTTTTTGTAAAGAGTAAAAATATGTGACAAAAATATATAATTATTTTGTAGTTAGTTCTGTTCATTCCCGCCATTACAACGACTAGGCGTTAACTACTATTTAAAATAATAATATTTTATTATTAGAGTGCAACGTAAGATTCCCAAGAAACTCGATGTTGCGTGTTGGGTACGCCATCAAGCATAGCATCCCATTTAAAGTAATATTAATATTTTATTCACAAATATGGATAAATATAATGATGTCATATTCTTTATTTAACTGGGGTTTTACACTCGGGGTGTTAAATCATAAGGGTATGTTACTATTCACAAAAAATTGGTATTATCAAAGTCCAAATAACATTGTGAACACAATTGTAGATGACAGTTTCTTGAAATTCAAAACATAGATGTGGAAAAGTTATGTCTTAAAGGATTTTTATAAATATATACTGTAAACAAAGATTCATTTATTTCAATTTATTTTTAGAAAAACATGGGGGTGTTACAAATATAATTTTAATTGATTAACTAATTGTATATGACATGGTAAAAAGTGAAATAAAAGGAATAAAATATTAAAATATTTCTTAAGAAAATAAATAATTAACATATGTTTATTAATTTGGAATATAAATAATGAACATGATGAATCAAACATGATGTAAGGGACATAATCTCAATTTTATTTCATTGAGGAATAATTTGATGTTATGCACTTATATAATTTTATGATGTATATATACAACCCCATTTGAAATGATATATCATGAATTATACTATTCCAATTATATTTAATGTTTTTTAAATTTTATTCTTTAATGGGGATTACTATTTAGTTGTTTCCAAGATGTCAACGTAGTTTTCATTAAAAAATCATGTTTTAATGTTTTAATTTTTACTCTATTTTGCTTAAATATCCATTTTTTAAATGACTTTATTAATTTAATTATATTGAAAGGATATAATTATAAAGTAATTTTTTTCTTTCTTTTAAATATTTTTTAAAAAAATTAATCATTGTAAAAAAAAATTTCACATTTTTTACAAATGAAAAAATAATGTTATACTTTAACATATACAATGATAATGACTTTTCACACCTTCATAAACATTATATTAATTTGTGGATTTCTTTAAAAGTATTCAGGTTTTCTTAATAAAATATCATCACCCCCTTTTTTATTTATTTCATTATAAAAATGGGTTTTTAAAATGAATTTCTATTTTGGTGTTGAAAATGTTTTTTGAAAATAAAATGTTATTTTTATATATAAATTTTATTTACGTAATAGTTTTAGCAGAGTTTTTCAAATATATTGTGATGAAAAATTTCAATAATAAAATGTCTTATTCAATATATGGTACTTAAAAAATATATGAGAAATGGAAGTCCCTCGATATATATATTTTTGTTCAATATACTTTACAATATTGGTGAACATATATATAATCATGTTAGCTTGATATATATTACATGATGGGTGTCCCTAGATAGCATCGTATGATCCCATTATAACTTTTGTGATAGGTGTTCTCAGAAATCGTCGAGTGAGCTCCATATTGATTATCTGATGTGTACACCTTGATAAAACTATAATGATTTGGGTAATGTTTCTTATATTAACAAGAATGATTGAGGGAGTGATCAGAGGGTTCCTTCAATAAATTTAACTAGGTTCTAGTTTTTTTTGAACATGTTTAAAAAATTCATGAATGTGAAGCTCTTTGTTTACAAATAATTATTGATTTTATTTCCAAGGGTTTTAATGATTTTATTTGAGGAAATGTTGTGTTTTTTTCATGTGGAAATTTTAAATTTAATTATCATAAATAACCCTGAGATATAGTTAATGATTTGATAAATTTTCAGGTTCTTCACTAGGTTAGAATTTTTTTTTATTTTTAAAACCCCTTACTAGAAGCTTTTATGCCCTCCTTGTTTAATAAAATGTTTTTATAGGATTTATGGATGGGAATGAGAATAAAAGAAGTCAACATGAAAATCATGAATATAGTTCTTTCTAATAAATATATTTTTATCTTAAATGTTGGTGAAAAATGGATACTAATCAGAAGTATCCACTTTGAATTATATGGTTTTGTTATGTATGATTGTTACCTAATTCTCTAAAACTATAAACCTAGAAAGATCCTAAAATGTAAGAGAATGAATTGTTGAATTAAAAATAAAAATTATTAATTGTTGATGGCCAGGTCCTTATAACACCCTCCCTTGGCTGCAGAAGGACATATAGAGTACTTTTATATAAATCAACCAAAGGTGGGAAGTGATCAACCAACCACTAGGGTGGTTCAATGGATAATCACCCAAGATATATGGGAGTGGATGATTGGAAGGGAATATAGATTCCTACTCATATTACTATCCCCATACACTTTATCCAAATTATTTCCTTGAAAACACCAATTTCATCATATCACTGATCCTTGTAACGATACCAGGTGTTACACACCTCTCCTAGGGACATCAAACTATCGATAAGGGGCTTAGTGACATGAACTTCTAATTCATTTCTATCATATAGTCACTAAAACCACCAAATCACAACATAAAATGGTGTAAAGGAAATCATGCCTTGAAAATGTGTATGATTCAATTGAGGTAATACAAATAAATTATATCCATAGAAATATCTCCCATTGTTCTATGAACCATCAATTAAATAAAAAAGAGTCACCAATTATATATTTTTTACCACCACTCCAAACACTGACCATATGTGACTAGAACATTTCTTCAAGGCTATAGGAATAAGATAATATGTCAAAAACCTCATCCTATATTCCGAACCACATCCACCAGCTTTACCATTGGATTTTATGAGAAGTACAGAATTTATTCAATTCCCATACTCATATATAAGTAATCTTGGGCTTTACTAATATGTAGATAAAAGTACTAAGACCATCCAAACCCCAATGTTATTCAATATGGTTGATTTTGAAATACAACAATGTCAATATATAAAAGGCCTTATATGGCCAGGAAAACATATCCCTCCAGATCTATGTAGAAAAAATGCTAATTTTAGTCTAAAAATTTATTGAAAATGTTCTGAAATAAAAAAAAATTCATTTCATCATAACTCATATGGGAGAAGTTATTTGGTGGCACTTGAGACTTGTACAATGAATCATATTTGGGTACCCAATATTGGGTTGGAACCATCCATCTCGATGTATAGATCATGATTTCATTGATGAATTTTCCTTCCAACATCATATGAATAAGTTACACCCAAAAAATATTTATTAATAATAATAATAATATTATTATTATAATAAAATAATATATAAATTTATATGTTAACAGGGGAAGGATTCACACCCCTTCTCCACTAGAATGCTATGTGGTCTCCCCTTCCCCCTCATAATGATAATAATATTATTATTATTTTATTCATTTTGTTTTTTTATTACTCATAATCGACATTGAACATCACATATTTGAGTCTCCAATCCTACATCTTAATAGACACTGCAGCCATCCCCTATCTATAGTCGGCTGCCTCTAGGAATACCCAATAAACTCCTCCATGGATGAGCTCCAGGCTCTTAAACCATCTCCACATGTCACCCAATCAATATTTTATACCCCCTTGAAGCATCATCATCTGACCTCACAATATTAAGGCATACCACCTAACATCACTTCAACCTGGTTGCATGCACAATCTAAAACCACATCCAACATTGATGAAAAAACACGAATGCTTTAATTTTTCATCACCACCATTGTTCAATTAATATTTTCAAAAAACATTATTTGTGAACCCTCAATTTGGATCAGATTTGTATCTTAGGAAAAAGAATTTACCTCCCTCTTCTTAGATTAGGTGGAAATAATAAGGGAGATCCCCCCACCCTGAAATGAACATATAGAAGATTTTAGGGGAGGGAAGTTGTAAAAATTGAATTAAATGTAACTAAAATAGCAATAAAATGTCATCTTTCATGTCTTGGATCCAAAGAGGGGTTTATAACTTCAATCGATAAAAATGACCATTCTAGAATCAATTAAGATTATGGAATTTCATTTCAAAGATTCATTTTTTGAGATATTGAAATTCTTTCACTTGGAAATAAATAATAATTTATTTCAAAAATATTAAATTATCATGAAAATTAAATTCAAAATTTTTCATTAGTCGGTGAAGGGGATGGAGTCCTCTGATGAGCATAAAAATATAAGCTTTTGGGTGATTCAAAGTTGACTCGTTGATATTTTATCGTAACATTAAAAATAACTACAGATAAATTTATCCTAATGTAGTAAGAATATAAATAGAATGATTGGTATCCATTTATAATTTTTTAATCTCTTTAAATGTTTTAATTAACAATAAAGTGTTGATAGAAGAATTAAACGCTTAGTATTTTCATCATTCTAGAAAATCAACATCAGTTGACAAAAACATTTCAGTGAAATTTTTAAACATGACCTAAATGAAAAACATTATTCTTATACTTTTTTATTGGAATAAGTATACATGAGAAGGGTAAAAACCACCAACTATGGGTGGAATTAAATCACATATTGGACTATATTTCGGGATCTTTAATTTCGAAAATCATTCCAATTGGAAAGGGATACTCCAACAATGCCATTTAATCTGAATAGTCGATATATACATCTCGAGATTCCATATTTTTCAATCATAATATAAGACTATTGTGGATCATAAATTGTGAAATCAATTTTAATCCCCACCATCAGAAACACACCAATACAAAAATATATGATAGGTTTTACAGGATTAGTTGGGTGTACTGATATCCTTAGATCTTGAAAGATATTTCTTCATGTATTAGGGCTCATCTCAAGATAGATTAAAATACCATCAAGGGAAATCTTGAATATAATGATAGGATTATGGTGGATGTTAATATATTTAATTAATGGCCAAATAGTCCAATCATGTATTGAGTGGTTTCAGGATTGAGGTAGAGTTTATATAGGAATTTATACCTACCTTTCAGGACTTCATGAAGCTTTCCAGACATGATATTTTATAGTACATTCAACATTAAATGACTAAGATTGAGAATCCAACCCTACCCAAGGTGATGGGGGAAATATTGCATAAAAGGAAAGGGAAGGTGAATTATTTTAATTGAAATATGAACATTAAAAAGGTCCTTGCTACTCAAGAGTATTTGTAACACCCATTATAACCTTTTCAGGGTTCATATTTCAATTAGTAATGAAATAGTTAACATATAGAAATGATGATTTTAATAAATAATTACAAATAAATGGGGTTTTAAATCTTATAAGACTATAATAAATGAAATTATATGTATAAATGTTTTTCTAGTATAGAATTATAATAAATTTAAGTTTTTTATCTTGGAGGATAGAGTGATTTCAAAGAATGCTGAACTTGAGGTAATGGATTTTTTTTAAAATCTCATGGTTTATTAAAATCCTTTATGATTAAGCTTCTGATAAGTAATTTTATAACTTGTCTCAAAATAAACAATTTAACATTATTATAATCCAATGATTTATGTATACTACTTATTTTCCTTTCATTTTCATCTCTTACTTAATAGACTAAAATAATATTTTAATGGAAAACTAAATATATTTCTCTCTTCAGTCAAAAATCATTTTTATTGGATATCTAGTTTTTATAAAACTGTTTCCAAGAATTTTTTAAATATTCTCATTTGATTTTATAAAAATATTTTTACATATGAATGATTTTTTAATTTTTTTAAAAAATCTTATTGTTATTTTTTGGAATGAGGAACTTTTGAATTTTTACAGTAAATGTGAATGATATATTTTCTTTAACGTACACCACATGAATAGAATTTCATTCCATTATACGTTCTCAATGCTTTGAAGATTCCATTAAATGGTTCCAAGGTTTATTTAAAATACAATTTTATCTTCAATTATTAGAAATTTGTTAGATTTTAAAAATGTGATATCAAATTGAATATGAAAATTTCTTTAAAAAACATTCCATGTGATCTTTTAAAGGTTGTTTTCATCTATAATGATGTCATTTGATGTTACTTATTATTTCATTGTAATATGATTCAATTCTACCATGCTTATTCTTTCTATTGACGGTTTGTAATTATTTATTCATGATATTTATGAAAAAAATTATTTTTCATGGGTTTTTCTATTATGAAATATTCAAATATTTATCAAAAACATTTATTTAACATGAGTTATTATATGATTAATGCTCAATAATCTTATAGAAGACTAATTCATGATTTTCATTATGTATTTGGTGGGTCCAAAAATTTATATATCACTACAATTAGTTGGGTAATGATATATATCTCATGAGATAATAAGGACTGGATTAGGGAGTTTACACAGTTTAGTGACAGACTTTTTCCCACTACGATAGTCTTAATAGTAAGCCTTGGATAAAGATACAATAGAGTGGGAAGTGAACCCATTCAACCATGATAGTCTTATAATTTATCCTTAAATAAAGAAATTATTTTCTAATATTATGTGTATGAAAAAATCAGATACCTTATGATATAGTTATATACCCATGGATAATGTTTATTGATTCCTTTATGGTTCATGTCTTATCAAGTTCCATGATTCTTGATTATCATGTATGATATACTGGTTATGGTTTTCAAATGTTATGGTTATGTTCTCATAATCTTATAATCATGAAATTATTAAATGACCATTGATATCTCCCTTGTTTATCCTTACTATGAATTTGATCTCACTATTTCTTATGTTCCCATTCCCAAGATGTGAAAGAATATTTTAATTATGATATGTCTAAGAAGGATGCTAGAGGTATATAATTAAGTTTAAGACTATGTATATCTCTTATGAACATGTTTTTTATTTATCCATGTTTCTACAAACACTAGACATGTAATTTTATTACAGATATTGTAATGTTATTTAATGAATATCAATATATTAAGATGTATTTTTTATATGTGAAATGTATGGGTTTCTATAGTTCATTTTTTAGAAAGGTTTTTCTAACTTTGGAAACTAGTATGAGAATTTTTTTGAGAACCTTGTCGATTTATTTAGGTATAATATATGATCCAATAAATTTTTTAAACATACAGATTACGTGGTTTTCTACCAAGATTATTGTTTCACACACTATGATTATTTGTTTTAGTCATTGGCTTAAACTTAAAGGATCCTTGTTAATGATTAATGTGATTGAAAATTCAATGATTATCCTCCAAAAAGAACCAGCTGTTAAAGGAATTGAAATGAAAAATATTGTTTCTATGACTACACAACTTTCACAATTCATGAATCATATTGATATTATCAGTAAGAAAAATAAGGAGAAACATTTTATTGAGTCTTATATGAGGAAACATCCCCATTATTTTACTGGGTCTATTGATCCTCTATGTGCTGAGTAATGGATAAATACCACTGAAAAAATATTGTCCATCCACTATTATTTGCAACATAAAAATTTCATATTATCTTTTTGTATTTGGAAAGAATACTATATCAATGGTGTAGTTTAATTAAGAACATGAGTTTATAAGAAGAAATTTACTTCATGGTGTGGGATGAGTAAAAGTTATTATATTTTAATAAGTGCATTAATTATGTTCTTAATATGAAAAATAAATAAGGAATTCCTTAATCTCAAATATAATTAAAAATAATCCATTTGTACCAATGATTCAAATTTTACAGGGAATTCATGGTATACTTATGGTATTATCATCCAACCTCAATGTCAGATTGGTTGATTTTCAGTGACATAAAAATAGGTCCTTGAAGGGTGTTATCCCTAATATGCTTTAGTAGCTAGGAAAAATCATATTATTTACTATAAATAATGAATTTGAAATTTTTCTTACCAATCCATCTAATTTTATTGATTAGATAACAAAACATAAAATTGAATGGAAATTTTTAAAATCATTTGGATAAGAAGAAGAGATTTCATTTATGCATGATGGGTGGAAGGAAACATAGAAGGAATTATCTTATATGAATAGGTAAATTATTAATGTGTCAGATAAATATTTATCTGTAAATTAAATACCAAAGTGTTGTGAAGAATTTATCTAATTATACAAAATAGATGTAAATCCACGTAAAATTCACAACCCACACTCTAGTGTTTCAAATGTAATGTTTGTGGGAATTATTCTAACTAGTGATAGAATACAAAGGCTAATGATAATGATTGATTTTAGTTTCCTCTTAATTTCAGAGATAATGGTAAATCTCATGCGATCACAATTGGTATGGTTGGTCCTGAGAATGATTTGGAGAATGTTACACATACAATCTTCACAAAAATTTTAAATGTCTTATAAGATTCTGAATCTACCCACTATTTTATATCGAATTTTTTTTCTAAGGGTTTCACATCACCAACTAAATGATTAAATATTGAGTTATTATTAAAAACTCTTAATGGTATGATGATATCATATAATGTTTACATCTCCTCTATAATATATTTTTATTCAAATGTGATTCATAAAAATATTTTTATTCTACCTCTGGTTGAATTTGATGTTATCTAATAATGGATTGGATTTAATTACATAAATCCCACGTCAATTTACAAGGATGGGAAATAATATTTGATTTAGTGATCAAACATAGGATTATATATCATTGTGATGATAAATATGAACATTAGATGTGAATTACATCAATTAGATGGTTCATGTCTCTTATTAAAATTGGGTGTTTATCTTAGATGGTTTGGAAGAAATAAAACATCAAAGTAATTCCTATTATATGAGAGTTTTTTATGATTTTTGAGAAGAGTTTCTCAGACTTCCTTTGAACCATGACGTTTATTTTTCAATCGAACTTATTCAAGGTGATAAAGCTATTTCAAAGACTCTATATTGAATGGACTTTATTAAGTAGTAATAATTAAAGAAGAAACTCCACGAGAATATTGATAAGGTTTTAATTTTCATATTTTAATCAGCATTGGGTACGCCTATTCTTTTTTTAAGATAAAATATTTATCAATGAAACTCTTCATTTATTATCTGGAACAAAGGAAGATCACAATCAAGAATATGTATCATATGCCCCATATTGCTGGTTTACACAGTCAATTACGAGGAGATCAATATTTTTAAAATATTGATATTAAATCCATATACTATTAATTGAGGATTATGAGTGAATAAATACCCAATAATTCCTTTAGTATGAGGTGTAGATACTATGAATTTATTTTAATTCCATTTTTTCTTAATAATTCACCCACTATCTGGATGGATTTAATTGATAGATCTATTACAAATTACCTTGATCATTTTTTGGTAGCCTTCATAGATGAAATTATTATATATTACAATAGTAAGGATGATAATGAATATCACTTGAAGATTGAAATAAAGACTCTAATAAAGGATAAGTTTGATGAAAAATCAACATAGAGTGAGTTTCACCCAAAAAAGATTCATTTTTGGGTCTTATATTTTCAAACGAGAGTAAATCTATAGATCCATCAATATATAAAAATTATTGAATAGTATCCTCGACCAACCAATATAAATGAAAACCATAGTTTTCTTGGTTTGGATTAATATTTTTGACTCTTTATGGAAAATTTATCCAGCTAATGTAATCTTATAACCAAGTTAACTTGGAAGGGAGCCGTGTTCTATATGAAAGATTAATGTGAGGAAAATTTCAATGTATTGAAGAGAAGGTCAATCAATGAATGTATGGTCACAATAACTTTTATTAGATAGGGGTATGAGATCTATAACGATTCATCAAATATTGTATTAGGAATCATCCTCATGTAAAATGTTATGGGGATAACCTATGCCCTGCAAGTATTAAAGGTTCATGAGAAATATTACCCAACTCATGATTTAGAGTTAGTTACAGTAATTCTGTCATTAATGATATGGGGGAATTTTTTTATGATGAAAGGTGTGATATATATAACAAAAATAAAATAATAATTTATATATTCACTTATGAATGTGTGAATACATACCAGAGTAGATTTTTAGATTTGATTTAATATTATGATTGTCAAATATTTTACCCCCATGGGAAACAAAACAAAGTGGAATATGTTCTATGTCAAAAGAATAATTCTATCATATCTCTCATGAGGATAAAAAAGATCTAATATTTTTGGATTTTTCAAGGATGGATATTGAAATCATGATGGAAAATGGGAAACCATATCTTCCTCAAATGAGTGTTCATCCAACTTTCCATATAAGGATTAAATATGCACAAAATAAATATGTAGAGCTACAAAATAGGGATTGAAATGTTCTAGAGAGTAACCTTCATTGTGATGAAATGCTATGGTATAGAAACTATGTATATTTTTCATCCACACCATATTTGAAGAAGGATTTGTTGGATGAATATCATAATTCATCATTATATATTCATCCAGGAAGTATGAAGATGTATAGAGATCTGAAATCGTATTTATGGTGTAAAAAGAAAGATAGATATTTCAGCGTATGAATTTTTATTCTTGGTTTATATATGCGTTAAAAATGAGTGATATAAGTATATGTGTATTTTACAACCATTTACAATACTAGAATGGATATAGGAATACATCACCATGGATTGTTTCATTAGACTCAGCAAAACATCAAAAGTCTATAATGCCATTTGGGTTATTGTAAATCACATTTTTAATTAAACAAAATTTATTACTATCAGAAAATATTTATCTATTGATCATCATGCCGAAATTTATAATAATGAAGTGATAGGGTTGTACATAGATCCAAATTATGTTTTATATGACTGAGATTTGAGGGTTATCTTGATGTTATGGTGATGTATTCAACAATATTTGGGTTCAGAGTTGTGTTTTAGTGCTACCTATTATCCTCATATAGATGTTCAAATTGACAGAACAATTCACACCATAGATTATCTTCCCAGTTCTTCTTTTATTAATTCTATTTGGACCTGATCTAGCTAATGAAATAGTAGAGGATGTTAAATCTATTTAGTAGTATATAAGAGAAACTCAGAGTAGACATTAATGTTATGCTGACAATCATTTGGAATATCTAGAATTTGATGTTGGTGAGATGGTAGTTCTATGAATTTATCAATTAAATACAGCTATGAGATTCATAATGAAGGGAAATATAATTCCCATGTATATTAGTCCCTTTGATATTGTTGATCATGTATGGACGACATCTTTACACTTGTCACTTCAAAAAAACCGTTCCAAAGTTCATAATTCATTCTATGTAACTATCCTAAGAAGGTACATATATGATCATAAACATGTATAAAACTAAATGGATGTACATATTGAACATGATAATTATTATGAAAAACAACTTTTAGAGATCTTGGACTATAGAGAGAGATTCTTAGGGGACAAGACTACTCACAAGGTTCAAGTTCATTGGAGGAATATGAAATTACATAAATTAAAATGGGAAAACTATGATGTGATGAAACATATATATCATCATTTCTTTGTATCAATGTAATTTAATTTAGATGATTAAATTAATTTTTTGGTCAGGGTGTTTAATGAAATACCCCATGATATAATGATATTTTTATCTTCAAATAAAGATATATTATTCAATAGCTCGTGATACATGAAACTCCGAGTCTAAATGAACCTTAATATAGTATACCGTTATAACCTTGTAATTAATTTAGTTGATTTAATAGGAATAGCCACCTATTGAGAAAATAAAAATGAAAATATGTATAAAGGTTCTAGAAAGTACTTAATTTTTAGTAAGGTCATTGTATGAATTAAAAATATATATTCCCATCAAATGAGAGTTTTTTATATTTTGTGAGAAAATAATATAATTAATTTCTATCACTTTAGATAATTAATTTGAAAAAACGAAATTAAAATTTTAAATCAGAATATCAAAATTATCTTAGAGTGAAGTTTTGAAAATTTTAGGAAAAGATTTATTTTTAGATAAATATTCAAAATACTAATTTTTATTGAAAACTTTTTTTGTTTAAAGTATTTATAAAGGTATATTAAATTTTATACTGCTATAATAGAAATATTTGTTAATTAACGTTGTTAATAATCTAATTTAGGTTAATTTAATTAATTTTATGATGTATTTTGGAATGAATGCTTTTATAGTTTAGAAATATTTTTCCTGCAAAACACATTTCCCCGTGTTTAACAGGTTTAATTTTAAATGTAATTATTCCAATTTTATGAATTGAATCATGAAGATTGGATTGCATATTTTGAATCAATAGGCCCAATATAGTAATTATTTCCCTTTTATTTTTTTCTATTATGAATATAATCCTTTGAAAATAGTTGCCACCACAATAAGGGTAAAATGGGTAAAATATGGTTAAAATTTGAGATAAGGCTTCGAAATTTCTATAACACATGAATTTATCCTATTTGATGAGTGGATTTAATCAATTTTAAACCAATTTTATAAAATATGTAAACATGGTGCCATTTTTTTTGGATTATGAATTTTATATTATTTTATTAAAAACAAAAAGTAAAATGTCAATATCTTAATATTAATATCTCTAATTTTTTTACATAAATATGGAAAAGGATAATTATATTTATAATATTTTATTTAATAGATTAATTATTTTATACCTTGGAAATTCAATATTAATATTTAGTTACTGGACAATTACCTTAAACTCTCACGCAACATCAAAATAATATTTATTGAATTAATAGAAAAATTAAATGATTTATTTTAATAATATTAAAAGTAATGTAATTTTTATGAATAAATTTGTTCCATATAATTTAAAGATAAACATTACATATTTGGGATGTCTTAATGGTTTTAATTCTAATTCCATTACTATATTGATGAATTTAAATATAATGGAAATGAATTGTTCTAAAAATGATATTAATGGTATTTTATATTAAAAAATAATTGACTAAATGATTTAGAATTCATAATAATACAATCGTTATACATGTTAATGTGAAATTTTTTACATATAAATCATGATTCATTTATGTATCTCTTTTCCTTTTACACTTAAAATCTAGAGCCTTAAATGGTTGAAAAAAATTTTATTGTGGTAATTCTCAAAAGGATTGATGGGGGTTAAAACTAATAGATAAGGGTTAAAAAATAACATAAACATTGTTAATTATTGTTGGATAATTTTATTTTGACTTATACTCATCCTCTATTCTAAATATATCAATTTGGAATCACATTTTTATAAAATGTAATTTATATTCATTTTAATAATTTATGTAGTTTTAAGAGTGCCCCTCCCCACACTTATAAAGGGAAACCTTCTATCCTTTATTAATAACACTTTTTGAAGATTATATATCAAAAAATACATACAATAATACCTTCTAATATTCTTTTACCATATCCAAAATCCTTATTTATTAAAAAAGTACATGTCATTCAGGGCATAAAGTGAAATATGAAACATATTTCTCAATGAAGTAGTATACCTCTTAACCGAGAATTCTCAGTTTTATTTCATATTTTACCAATTTTAAGTCCATGTTAACTATTATAAAATAATTAATTCAGTATCATATATATATATATATTTAATTGTTATTATGAGTATTTAACAACCATTATAAACCTTCATTTCATCCCATGAAAAGCGAAATCATCCCCCATGCGTATGTACTATTTACCATAATTACATAGTAGTATAATTCATTTTCATGAAAAATTTAATTGGCTGGTTATAATGATGTATTCAATAAATATCTTTTTATTATCTTATCATTATTTTTAAAATTTGAAATATTACTTACCTTTCTTTCATTCCATCCATTAAAAAATGAAAACAATGTTCATGCATCCATACAACCTACCGTCTCAATGAATGGTGTAATTCATTTTTCTAGTAATACCTTTAATGTATAAATATATATATATATATATATATATATAATTAATTTATATAATATTTATAAAATGGTTAACATTATTGAGGTGATTAAACCATGATTTAAATAGATTGATCAAAATTTTACAATCAAAATTTCAATGAAAAATTAAATAGTTAAAGACTGAAAATAATGATTTCAATAAATAGTTATTAATAAATAGGTTTTAAAATGCTATAAGTAGATAATATATGATATTATAATTATCTAAATAATTTTTTATTAAATTATAATAAATATAAAATAATTATATAATTGGTTTGATTGATTTAAAATTTAGTTGAACATGATGTATGAGATTTATGCTATAATCTCACTATTTATCTGGATTTTTTATGATCATGTTTCATATGATGGAATTTTTTCAATTATCACTCAATAATATCATATAATTTATTATCCGATAGGTATTTTTTATATTACATTTTCCCTTTCATTTTCCACTCTTTTAGTACACAATATGCTGATAAAATATATTTATGAGAAATCGAATTTATTTATTTCTTTGATCAAAAATAATTTTTCATTCATATCCAAATTTTATAAAACAAATATAGGGTTATTATAATATTTTACTATTGTTAGTTAATTTAAATTTTGCCAATTATTTAATTTTAAAAAATATTTAAAATGAATATTCTTTTCATTTTCTGGACAAGGTGATTTTTAATTTAAAAAAAATATAATAGGAATCTTTATTTTAACATACACGATAAGACTATAATTTATTATCATCATGAAAAATAAATTATTTTATTCTTATATTAATAGTATCGAAGGATATTCTCAAAAAAATCATCAATATTTGGAAATATAATATATTTATATAAGTGGTTATAATGTGAATAGGCTGTTTTTTAAAAAAAACATTCCATGTGAGCTTTTAATAAAAATTTTCATGTAAGATTATATATTTTTATGTTACATAAGCCTTCCATGGTATATAGTCCAATGATATCATCAGTATTTTGTCTATGGATGGTTTAATATTACGATGAAACGATATTTATAAACCCATTTATTTCCCCCAGGTTATGTTATGATGAAATGTTGAAATGTATATGAAACCCATTTCTTTTCCATGGGTTATGATACGATTAATGTTTTATTATCTTATGCAATACCTATGTATGATTTTATTTCTATGATGGGTGTTCATGGAATTATATATAAATCCAATAATTTGGGTTATGATAGATATATAAGAGATACTAAATAACGGAATTGGTTGAGAACCCATTTTTGAATGGAACGTTGCCTACTATAATAATATTTGGAATGAAAATTGAATAAAAATACGAATGAATGAAGTGTGATCCCTATCCAATATGATAGTCTTGTAATTGATCATTGACTAAAGAAATGATTTTCTATACTTTTTGTGTGTGTGATAAACTTATATCTTATTTCAATGTTATTCCCTCATGTATCATATTCATTAATTAATTTATGATTAATGTGTTATGAACTATGATGAATTATTCCATGATTCCTGATTATGATCTCTGATATATAGGGTATGATTTTGAAATGTAAATTACATGTTCCCAAACCCTTATACTCAAAATATTTTTAATTTATTCTTGGAATCTTTCTTGTTTACCCTTATTGAGCATATGAGCTCTCCATTTATTATATTTCCCATCCGTAGGATATGAAATAGTATTTTAAGTGTGATATTTATAAGAATGGTTCGAGTTGAGAAGAACTATTTGGATAAAACTATAAAACTATTTTATAAATTTTTTTTATGTATTCATGTTTATAAATACACTAGAGTTATATTGTTATGCCATGAATCAAAATATAATGTACTGAATAGTCATATATTAAGATGTATTATTTATGTATGAGATGTTTGAGTTTCTATAGGATTCCATTGGGACGTGAGGAATCATTATTTCATGAAATTAAGTTGAGCCTCCTAATAAATATAAAGAGTTTATAAAGGATAAAAATTATATTGGGGTTCACTCCCCGAAGAAAAGAAATGTGTTTGGGAGGTCTATTTTTGAGGAACCTTATCCATATATAATAAGTTCCTTCTTACAAGGGATCATACCATGGTGGGTAAGGAAGGGAGAGGTATTGGTGAGGATGAAGGTAATCATGTTACCACCTCCAAAACATTATAAATTTTTTGGAATGATATTTTTGTTACAGAAGCTAACAAAAAGGATGAAAATGGAATAGTTAGGAGACATATAAGAAATATGAAATTACGTTAGTGTCAATTGATCCTAGATTTGGAAAGAGGAAATATCACTTCCCTATACATATATTTGAGGCCCTTTTAAATAAATAATTATCATAATTTGTGTCAACTGGTGTTATAATGATTTATTTGAACTGATAGAACTGGTGTCTCCCTCTCATTATTAGAGTACCCTTCCGCAAAGAAGCCTCCACCAAATAATTGTATACATAAAGGACTAATTGATAGAAATAAGTCATCCAAAGGTTTCAAGAATTAAATATCAAAAAATGGTATTAAATGACAGTACTATACCATAATTTCCTAGTGCTAGAAAATATATTCACCATTATTACTCATAATAAGTTTATTTTAAAGCATCATCCATTGATGATTTCTATTACAGAACCCATGTATCATTTGATCTCATTTAGAGGTATTAATATTAATTCCATAAGTTATAATATTTTTGTAATAATTTAACATACAATAGTGTAATATCCGTAGGTCCTTATTTACAAGAAATCCACTAATATTAATTTGGTTTATAGTTTTTAGTGGATGATTACCAACATACATTATTTTAAAGTAAAACACTTCTTATATTCTTCTATTTATACTCTCACAAATTAAAAAGGGGGAATATATTTATACGATGAAATTATACTTCCAAAGAATGGTATTATTGGTTCATTATTACTTGAATAAGACTTCAATATGGTCTTAGTACCTCACGAAAGAAGAGAAGAATTTTTTTATATTGTCAATAAAGAATTTAAGGAATACATGGATCTTAATGATCTGCTATAATTAACTCTTAGTAAATAATTATACAAATAGTTGATGAAGTATGTGAATAGGATAGTGAAGAGTAGGTTGGATCGAGGATTTTTCAAATTTATTTCTCTAGATCAGTGGGTATAAGTTCAATATAGGACTCATTTAAAAATACACTATATTCATTACCATATCCATAATACATTCATTACTAAAAATTAAATAGTTACTAATAACTTTTGGTTCAATAATTCTTGGGTTATGAATCCTGATTATATGAGAATTAATCATGAGGATAGGTCTTACATTGAATGCACCAATGACCTCTTTACACGTGTTATCATGATATGAATCCTAATTTCCAAACATAAATCATGGAAAAAAGAGGTATTAATTTATATATATGGGGACATTGAGACATTGGAATTAGATATGGAAAATCTTAAAAATGAGCTTGATGAGGTGTTTAGAATGTCATGTCTTGATGGGTTGGTTAAATTTTCTCCAGGTATGAGTGAAAAAACACATCGATGGAGGAAATTATAAAGTCAAATTGTAGGCCAAATGAATTAATGAAGGTGATTAGAATACTTATTTTTTCAATTATTTATGGAATCATATAAAATCATCTAAGCCCATAACCTCCATGAAGCATAGAAGTGAGATTATAATTGGGAACTAGGAAATTAATGATCAAATTGTTAATTTCTTTTAATATATTTTTAATAGTGGCTCCTAGGATAACCAAATTTATTTAGAGAATGTCATCCACATGGCTTTTATCATTTAGTTAATGTGATACTCATCAGGATGTCAAACCTGGTGGATGTAATGGTTTTCTTTTTTTTCTCATAATCTTTCAAGAACCCATAGACGAGATGGATTCAAAAACCTTTTCATTTAAGTGTTTTGTGATATTTTTTAGGATGATGATATTTATATGATTAATATTTTATCTAGGAGTGGACTTTTCTTAAAGGGAATATACTATAAATTTCTAATTCTATTACCTAATTTGGATAATTTTGACTTCCTCTCTATATTCATAACTACAAGAACCAATTCTTTATTTGAGGTAAATATCTTTTTTTAATTATTAATTGTGGCATAATGTGAATACCCTTTGAGATAATGGGTGTAATAGGGAGTTTATGACTATTGTTCGAAGCCTGAAACTCATCATTTGAAGAGGAAAAGTTTTTCTGCATGGTTATTAAGAATCATTTGGGAAAATCTACACGACCTGAATAACCATTTGATACCTAGTAAGTGAGTAAGAGGAGCTCTCATAGTTTGATAAACAGTGTGAGTTTGCATCAATGGTCATGTGAAAAAATCTAGACTTTTGACTAAGGATTTTCTCACATTTTTCACATAGTTATTCAAACAGTGCACACTAACCATGTGGCGTTCCCCTTTCCTATATCAAAGGGAATAGAGTTGGAAAACATTTTATCTAACCGTCTAACCAAGTATTTTGGGGGAATATACAAATTTTAACTCTCGTAATCTATTATATCAATTTTAATTTTTCATTCTTCATCTACACAACAACATTTCCTTTGAGAAATCCTCCTTGAAGCATAAACTCGGAACCAAGGGATATTCTCCCTCACACCATGGATTCATGTGCCAATTGTCTCATTAGATATGCATCAGTAAGTAAAGCAATTAATTTAGTCATTCTTCATTATTATTGGATTCTTTTTTAAATTTATGTGTATGATCAGTTTCCCTAATTTAGTTTTATTTTTCAATTCTTCGATTTTCTTCCATTTTGAGGTGAATTAAGAGATGATATTGGATGATTACTCTACTAATGACCTAAAACAATAAGTCTCATCAATTTAATTGAGGTTTAGTGCTTTATAAAGCTTACTAATATAGTTCCTCCCTCTAATTATTTTGGAAAGGTCCAAAATTGAATTTATTTATTAATTTAACTGAAATAGAATCTGATAGTGATTCCATTTAAATCATTTGAGTTTAATTAGAGGGTTTTCCCCAACTAAGGCCACCAATGTGTTGTGACCATTGCCTCAACCACTTGTTAAAACAGCCAATGGGTGTGTCTTAGGATTATATTGTTATAGGAGGCCCATTAATTAATGAATTGAAAGGATTTGATTAATCTAGAGAGGGATTTCGTCTTGTACAATGTTTTGAAATGTTATTTTGTTGAATTGATTGAATGGATTTTATAGGAATTGATAAATTAGTGGAAATAATTTTAGGTTTGTTTTCAATATAAATGGTTGAATGAGTCTGTATAATCTTTGATTGAATTGGATTTGAATTAATAGATGGTACGAGTTATGATTTCTAATGTTAGTGCATTCCTTGTATGGTATACCATTGGTCATTATTCAATTTAGATGTCATTTTCAGTTTACCCATGGATCATGATTATTATAGAAGATTCCTTAGAGTTGTATGCTCTTAGGATCTTGATTACCTAGGATTCCAAGGGAATTTTTACCCCTTGGATCTATCTTTCTGGACTTGCTATGGACATGCTTTGTTGGATTGATCCTTCAACTCCACTAGTTTAATTACAGTGTTTCCATCATGATTCTCTAGGGACACGGTGAGGATCCATTAGTCATCTATACCTGGGATCAGGCCACAAGGGGTTGAAATTATATTATATGGTAAAACCACAGGAAAAGTGAATTGTTTTTTATACATCTCGACCTTGGTTGATATGGAATTACTTGTTATATGGATTTTCCATGGTTGATTTGGATTTACGGGTTGAATGAAAATGTCAGGAGTTTTATGTGACATTGTGTATATGGTGAATCAATTGTATTTAACTTCTATTACTTTGTACTTCCTTATTATAAGATCATAACAATTTTTTTTAGGAAAACTTGCGATGATATTTAGTATTACTGGTTTTATAGTATACATTCAATGGGAACCATACACTCATACAGATTACTCGATTTAAATTTCATATTTCTTTAATATTGCCCAGTCATGATTTGTTATAGACATATGGGAGGTTACCTTTTGGGATTTTACCTCGAACCCTATTTGGGTCACTTTTGGGTTCGAGGAAAACGTTATGGATGTTAGTAGAGACCCAGGAAAACACCCATAGTTTGATGCTTGGTTTTTTCCATACTTTGGAGGAGGGGAGCACATAATGGAGATGAGGCTTAGGAAGATATTTAAAGATAATGGTTTTTGGTATTATAGTTATTTCGGAACATGAATTGTATTTTACTATTGTGAACCTGTTGTGTCTTCTTTGTAGAGACTGGTATCATCATCTTCATATATAAAATTTACTTTAAGAAATAATAAAGATATTTTTGTATTTTATATTCGTCTAATTATTTATTTTTTTATCTACTTACTCTATTGACTATTATGGACATTATACTATGAAAAATTATTGTAATGAGGGCATAGTCTCCCCAAATACATACCCTAGGCCATCACTTCTAGTCGACAACCTCTGATATTCAGGGGGATATGCATGAGTCCATGTAGCCAATCGAGCTCAAGCTACTATTGTGTGGTGTTTGGATTTGGAATGTTACATATTGGTTTTAGAGAACATTGTTATTGGTTATTATTTAGTGAAAATATGTAGGGATGAAAATGAATTGGAATTTGCTAACAAGGTGTGCTTGGGTGTAGCTAAACCATTTATAAGAAAAATCAATATCTCCTAAAATGGAAATTGTTGTTTCAGTGTATGAAAAATAAATTTGATTTGATTAAACCATTGGTTGATGCAGTTTAATTGTAATGTTATTATTGATATGATTTCAGGATCTTTTTCATTTCCACCCGATATGAAGCATGTATGCCACATCATGCATCAGTTTAGGCACATGATAGAAATAGAATTCCATGAATTATGTCATTCCATTTGTATGAATTTCTTGTTTTCATGATGTTGTGATTGATATACCTAATTTTGTGAAAAAATTATGTGTAGGGAATTGATAAAAAAATTTGGTACTTAGAGTGGTTGTAATAACATAAGTAGTTTTTTCTTGATTGAGCTATAATAGACACCCTGGGTAGCCGATTAGGCACTTTGAGTTATGGACCACGAGTCACATGGACTAAAACGTGTTATAGTGTGGTTTAGGTAGACACCCTTCTTAGGTTCCTAAAGAGTATAAGACCTTATGGATATGAAATTTTTGGTCTATTTTATTCAACTATTTATATGAACATGTAATTAAAATGGAAAATTGACATTGTGAATAGAGAACATGAACAAGACCAAGATTTTGAGTTGGAAAGAGCCAGTGTCCCTAGTGAATTTTGTGATGGTGTCTTTTACATCTCTAGATATAGGAGCAGACTATGTGGTATTACCATGTTATTGGATGATTTTAACCTTTCATACACTTTTGAGCGGTGAGCATTGATATATTTTTTTTTTGAGGTGTGTGCATGGAATTATAGTGGCATGCCACTATTAAAACCTCTAGTCACACTCCATGAGGGTGACAACGACCACACTCTAGAGGGCGTGGTCCATGGGATACCCATGGATCTTATTGTCATTCCATCCATGACACTAGATATTGTTTTGACTATAGGTGATGAGGCATAGTTCCATTAGGGGTTCTATCAATCCATGAAAATAATCCAGGGAGCACCGCAGCCTACCCTGTCTATGGAAAAATGGATGTGTGTGTTCCAAAAGTGGAATCACCCAATGCTTTTAAGGGATGATGGTCTATTTGTTATTATGTTATGGATTGAGACTACATTGGTGGAATTTGATTATCGGGAGACTCTTCCTAAGAGGATGTTAATGCTCACGAGTTACATTATTTAGAGAGTAGAAAAGAGCTAGAGGGATGTTCTGAACAAGGTTGATGTGCTGCATGATATGGTTTGGAAGGATTTAGAGACAAGATTATATGAATAATTTTTCCCCTTGAATGTTAGGGTAGAGAGGTCTAGGGAGTTCATACATCAGTGGAAAGGTTCTATGAAATGGATGGAGTAATTAACATGAAATATAGGGTTGAAGCATTTTGTGTTGACATACCTTGCTGATGATTTATCATGTGAGATGTGCTTTAAGGACAGTCTATGACATGTTATTCGATCATAGGACAACATGTCTAGGTTCATGATTATCACTAAAATGGTACGTCATACGCTCATCATAGAGCATATCCCAAGAGAAGATGGGGGCATAGAGTAGTGTAGTGCAGCCTCAACCTAGTGGTTCAGCGCCATCAGGAAAGAAGCACCACGTTGAAGGTTCCTGTGAGATGAATATATGTGAGTTTATGTGTACTGGTAGCTTGATTTTCTATCCCCAGTGTATTATATGGGGCCATATGAGTAATCAACCCAGTCGATATCCATTTGATTTATGATCTTACAACATGATGGGAAATGTGAAACCTTTCGGTATGAAATTCCCTCCCCCAACGAGTGGTAGGGGTCAGGTTCGAAACAATGTTCAAGATAAGGATTCTCATCTCTACATTAGGCATGGAGCTAGAGCTGTACCAGACAATCAAGATGGGTTGGTGGTGTTCATAACCAAGGTAGCCAGACCCCAATTACACGGAGACATCAGATTAGACATACTCAAGGTAGTGAGGTTGTGTCATAGGGTCGCGGTTCATTCCTACACATTTCTGCATAGCCTACCCCTGAGGAGTAGGTTTTTGGATTGTCTATGGTCTTACATATGATCTTAGTATCCACAACACTTATATTTTCTCCTTTTTACACAACTACATCACATAGATTTCTATATGTACCTATTGTGGAGGTCCATGGGATCATGATTCAATGTTATATGGGGTTTATGATGATAGAAACCCTGTTGGGGATTAAAATAGAAAATGTATGTTAGTACAGGGAGTGAACCTTTGATGTTGGTTAGAATAACATCATATGGAATCTTTTATTTCGAGATGATCAGGGTTGATTTCATACTCAAAATGTAATATCTAGTATCTTATCGATCCTAAGTTTGTTGTTATCACCAGAGAGTGACTTCCACGCCACTATAGGGTGTAGTTTAAAATCACAAGGGTTACTGAGATGTTCGGGATAGCTGATCTTGGCCAGAGCATCATGGGCTAGGCAGGATAAAATATAAGATTTCTAGATTGAATGTTGATGATCTGGGAGTGCGCAACGTTGACATTCTCTAGTGGATGGTCGTTTTAGGGATGTTTTCATGAAAGTGTTTTTTTGGTTTACCTCCTATGAGAGATGTGAAGTTCTCTATTGAAATGGTTCCAAGAGATGAACTAGTATCCATTATTCCATACAGTATTGCTATGATGGAGTTTCAAGATCTCAAGAGGCAGCGTATGGATTTGGAGGAAAAGGTGGTTTATTCAACACATCACCTATCTATAGGGTTTTCCAGTCCTTTATTCAAATAACATACATGGAACCTTTATACTATGAGTGGATAAATGAAAATTAACCCATCTAATAGTCTAGAACTCTTATCCCTTTCCATAGATATATGCCTTTTTTGATCAGATTTGGGGAGATCAGGTGTTCCAAAAAATTGACTTTAGGTCTTGATATCTACACATACATATTCAAACTATATACATACCTATTAATTTTTTCAAAAAAAGAATTGTCTATATAAGTATTTGGTTATTTAATTCAGTCTCACAAATGTGCCAATAGTTATCATGTCCCAAATGATCTGATTATTCCATCATTATCTAGATTCGTTTTTGGTGGTTTTCATTGATAATATCGTAATGTTTTATGAAAATGAAAATGACCATGACAAACATCCTAAGATCATTTTGGATATACTAAGAGAGAATAATTTATTTTATAATCTCACAACATTATTCTTCTGGATGAAAGATATTCACTTATTTGGTCACATTATCTGAAAGCCAGGGGTATCAGTGTTTCTTTGTTCCAATTAAATAAAACACACGTTTCATACAAGACTTCTCACACCTAGCACCACCACATACATGCTTGACTAGGAAGGGTGTGTATTTAGTGTGGTAATATACATGTGATAAATACTTTCAAGAGATGAAAATTAGAGTGACATAAAAAATTGTCCTGATACTTTTATAATAAGGAATAAGGTAAGTGTGTACTATGATGCGTCAGGTTTTAGGCTTAGAGAAGTTCTGATTTATTTTGATAGAGTCATGGCATACGAGTCTCGATAGATAAGGCTATAGGAGATGAATTAACAAATGCATGATTTTGAGTTTTCTATAGTTTTTCATGCTTTATAGTGTTTGAGATACTATATAGGGATGATCATTTTTTGGTGTATGTGGACCAAAAATGTCACATGTACATATTTACAATACATGATCTGAATATGTGGAAGAGAAGGTGGGTGGAATACCTACAGTAATTCGACTTGGACATTTTTGATATGCATGGAAAGAGAAATGTATTATCCAATTAACCGAGCATGATGAATTTTATATAGGATGTTAAAACAGTCTAGAAGAAAGTATTAGGTCATTTATTTTTTCTCTAAGATGATCTTGGACGAGTAGGAAAATCAGTGGCATACATTTCAATCATCCTTAACTTCGACCTCTACCATAATGAATATAGTAAGGAAGAGGAAACTATCATATTCTAAATGCCTAATAATAAAATGGAGTATAGTAGGTGACGTCACACAATATTGGTTAGGCCATAGGCTAGGTTGGGATTATACATATCTAAGTTGGTGTATAGGTTCTAATGGACATAAAGGGGGACATGAAATGGGAGTTTCAGACCACAACATGGGAAATACATCACAATGTCACCAATATGTACTATGACTTGCGATGTCATTACTGCTATTAGGGTTTGAAACATGGTTTTTTATGAGGTGTTCCACCATTCCTCTAACGAAGGAGGAACATCAACGAACAAAAAATCTTCTTCAACGGTTACCTATTACCATGTGTAAATGGGATGATATCACAATGGATTTCATTATTGGTTATCGTGGTTTCCTTGAGGAAGTGATGCAGTGTAGGTTGTTTTTTGTAATCTCATAAATGAGTATCATTTATTTTCAATCAAGTTGACATTTAGTGTGGATGAGCTTGGGAGGTTATATATCCTTGAGAATGTATGACTTCACGTGGTCCATCACACAATTGTTTCAGATAGGGTCACCTGGTCTATGTCTTATTTCAGGTAGAGTTTATAATGTCCCTTGGGTATATATGTACATCTGAGAACAACATACCACCATCAGATTGATAGAAAATTAGAACATATGATACATCTTCTTGAGGACATATTGTGAGAAATATTACATGAATTTAGGGGCTCTTGGGAGAAGTATATAACCCTAGTTGAGTTCTGATACAAAAATATCCTTCAGGAGATAATAGGGATTAAATCTTCTGATGCTTTTTATTATTGGACAAGTCGATCTCCCCTGTGCTGGTTATAGGTAGATGAGGAAGATTTACTGGGACTACGTCTGTTGTAAGAGACTTTTGAGCAGGTCAAACTAGTTCATAAGCACATGGCTACTTCATAGTCTTGAAAATAGTCATATGCTAATGGCTGTAGATGACCTATAGATTTCGAAGATGGGGATAGGGTCTTTTTATGTGATTCAATGAGGCTAGGATATAGATAGATCACAATATAAGGTAAGCATTCCCCATGATATGTCGGGATGATCAAGATTCTAGGTAGAGTCATACCAGTATCCCATCGATTGATGTTACAATAGAGGTATTGATCTATGAATGATGTATTTGATGTATCTTAGTTACATTGATATCTTTTATACTAGTCTCATACTTTTTAGACTAACGAGTTTGAGATACAGAATGATTTTTCCATTGAGGAGCATTTGAATCACATCATTGATAGGATAAAAAAGTTTTCTGTGGCTGGTTAGTTCCTATAGTTCATGAGATATGAGATCATGGCCATTTATAGGACGAGACCTGGGGGTGGGGTTGATGTATGTGCTCAATGGATGGACTTATTCTTTAATGAATCCTGACCAACTATGAGCGGGAAATTTAGGATTGAATTACATTACGTGGGGAGATTACTTGAACATGTGTTTTCATATGTGGTCAAATAACTTATTTTTTAGTTTAAATTCTTAATTATGGCCTAATGTGAATACCCTTTGAAGAGACAAGTGTATTAGTGGTGTCTGGGGGTTGTTCAGAGCCTAGAACCCATATTTTGGGGAGAAAAGGGAGTGTTGAATGGTTAGTACAAAATGTGTTAGGTTGGACTCATGGTCTGAATAACCCTATGAATCTTGGGTAGTGACCAAGATGAGATCACAGATTTTGTTAAACTATGTGATTTTGGGAACCCCATCGTGTGAAAAATTAAATACTTTTGATTGAGGAGATTTACATGGTTTGTGCACAATTAGTCACACTTTGCACACTAACTGTGCATGGTGCCCCTTTCCTATAGGAAATGGGACAAATTTTGGCCAACCATGCTGCCAAACCATTCACCAAGTAAATTTTTTTAATTTAAAAAATATTCCTCACATAATATGTAGTTTGAAATATAATTTTTCATTCTTCCTCAAAAAAACCACATTGCCTGTGAGAGCTTCTCCTTGAAGCATAAACTAGGAATCCATGGATCCTCTCCACCTGATAATAGATTCACGCACCAATCAACTCATGGGATTCACATCAGTGAGTAATTGATTAATATGTAGTCTTTCTTTGTTCTTTTTGGTACCAGCTATGGTATTTAGGCGCAAGCTAATATGCCCTAATTTCAAATTCATCATCCTTTCTTCGATTTTCTTCCGATTAGAGCCGAATTATGTTCTGATACTATATGATTAGTATACTATCGACCTATGGTAGGTGGTCTATAGCTATTCCTCTATGTTTGGTTCTTTATAGAGATAAACTTCATTATTTTTCCCACTAGAAATTATGACGTGACCCCTGTAACAACTCAAAATTATAAAGTGAATCATTATATTCTATAGTGTTTATGACACATAAAACCAAGTGTAAAAAGGGAATATATAAACCTACTAAATTATAATATATTTACAATATTAAATATATATAATATATTCTATAGCTTATAATTAATACAACATCGAGTTATCATGCATTTCACTCAAGAGAGACCTTCCTCGATAGCTTGTGTCATATGATATAATGACTTTAACCAAATAACAATGTATTATTGATTTATTATTATTTATAATAATATAAAACCACCAATAAATTATTAATTATGAATAGTAATTACTAACATATAATTTTTTTCATTATATAAATACAAAATGAATTCATTGGTTAATAATTAATAAGAAACGAAAATAAGAACCAATTGGATATAAAAAACGAAACCCCACTTGGGAATTACCTGATCTACATTGAGACTACATTGACATTACTTGATTACCTGATTTCCAACCTAGGCCAAAGATGCATCGGGTGTCCCACCTCAAGAATTCCTATAATAAGACAGGGTTGACGAATAGTATCAAGAAGTAATATATCATACATGGGAGGATTTAGGCCATGAACATGCAACAAAATACATAACCAACCACCCATGATAACCACAACCATGTTGGGTTCAATTATCTAAAATATAAAATATACATTAATAAATTTTATAAACATCCTTTGGAATACAACAAAAATTTAATTAATAAGAAGGGTATGAAATATAATGCCCAATACTAAAAATAACTAACCACGAGCGAGTGGGAAGAAGAGGATCACTGCATGCTGTCAAATCCATCCCAATCCCTAGAAACTATAAATCCCACCAGCTCTACTATGTTATGGCTCCACTAACACCACAAACACTACACACATTTGTATCACTATTAACCCATGCATTGTCTCCCATCACTGGCCACATCAGGTCAAGATATCAGCTCCTATGCCTCATCTATGAGCCCCCAACACCAATTTTGCTACCTCACATTTGAACTATCATTCTCCAACCTCACTATCTCAAGCCTCTCTAGCTGGCTCTACCTCTACCAAGTTATGACCACATTCACAACACCGTCCTCCCCTTGCCTCCAAAATCACTCCGATGGAATACCACATTCAACAATTCCACCCAAAAATCTAATGAAAAATGGATATAATGATGTGATAATCATAAATCACGTCACACATCATTGGAATAAAGACAATAGTTTATTGTTTAGTCATCTCTACTCTTCCATCACTGTAAGAACCAGGTCCTTCATTTAAGGTATGTTTTAATTTTTTGATCGTTTTTGAGAAAAAGTGGTTTTACGGGAGGTTGGGCAGGGGCACACAGTTGGTGCACGGTCTGAGAAAACTGTGCCACCCACCTTGAAAACTGTGCACCCTTGACAGTGGGCTCCCCATGGGCTATGCACGGTTTGTCAAAACGTGCGGGCAATCCATGCGAAGTCCCGGGGTGAGATAGTGGAAACCACACGGTTGGCGCACGGTTTTCTAAACCGTGCGGTGTAACCATGCGACCACATAAAGTTAGGGTTTTTAAGTCTTGGGCCACTCAGGGTTTCCCATTCCTCCATCATTTCTCCTTCCACTCATGGCTCAAACGGGAGTTTCTATTTTTAGAGGTTGGGGGTTCTCCTTGGATCGTTTTGGAGGAAAATCGAAGGGGTTTCTTGGTGGATCGAAGGCGGTTCTTCTCGAGTAAGTCCCTCCTCTTAGTTTATCCTTGGTTTTCCCTAGATATTCACTTCCGTCTCTCAAGGTTTTCTAGATCTACATCTGTTTCATGTAGATATAGTGTGGGTTTTTTCCTTGGGTGTTGATTTTATGGCTTGTGGATGATAGGGAAGGATATTTAGAGTGGTCTTTAATGGAGCAGTTTCCCGGATTTGTGGGTATGGTTGATTGTGGATTGATTTTGTTGGAACCCTAAAGGTTGGTTTTTTGTGCCATTCTATTGAAAGTCATTGAATATTTTATGCAAATTCCACCAATACCTTTGAACAGGGTATTGCATGTTGACCTTTTTAGCCCTATTGTTTGTCTGCTTTGCTTATATGATAGAGTAGAGGATGTTGAATTTGAATAGGATAATTTTTTTTTATTTGGATGTTATCCCATGAATGTTTACCTATTTTGAACTTCGGGTCCTATTTTACTTTTAGGTTTATATATACATTATATTCCTAGTATTGTAGGATGGTGTGATTGTAGTTATAAATTGCTGATATAGCATATAATGCTATCCAAGTAGTTCTTATGGTTTACCTTGGCTGTTACGCACGCTATACTTATTTGACTTACACAGGGCCGTGAGAACCTAGTGTAGTGGACCACAGAGAGAATGGACGTAAGGGCTTCTCCAGAGTGTCTTATAAATTATGATGCAAGACCACAGGGGGTATTGATGTTGAGTACTTCCTCAGAGTGTCTATAGTTTCTCGACGTGGGCCATAGGGGGAATGAGATATTGAGTACTTCCCCAGAGAGCCTTTAGTAGGATACGATACTATAGGGGGAATTGTTGGTGAGTGCTTCCCGAGAGAGTCTATAATTTAGGTGAACCAGAGGAGTGAGATTGTGTGTGACTCCCATAGGGTTGCTAGTCATTGTTGGTTGAACTAAAGGGGTTAGGATGTGAAAATTACCCAAAGGGTTACATGTTTGTTTCATCTTGCTTGAGTAGTTGTTTACCTATTTGCAGATTAGATGCTTGAGACTATGAATTGTTTATTATTCAGTACCTTCATGTTTACTGTTTTTTTGTACATTTACCTGTCATATATTCAATGACTGTTAGGCACAGTTCTTGTGATGATTTCCTACTAGGATTTAGTCTCACGCCCTATTTGGGACATGCTTTTGGGCCCAAACATATTATATTGCTGCAGGTATAGATATGGGAATGTGCCCTTCAACATCAGGTACTTGAGTTGCTATGGATCTGGAGAGGGCATGACCACGTTTAGTCTTGTGATGCTGAGGAGCTATGATCTTTTTCTTTTAGACTTGGTTTAGTACTAGTTTTATACAACATTGTGACTTGTTTGACTGTTTTCATAGACAAATGTATCATGCATCATTTTATATGTATGTTCTCCAGCTATTTATTATTTCAGTCTTCTGATGTTCACCTGTGTATGGATTTTTACAGCTTTTGATTTTGTTTATTTGTTTCTCTTCCGCTGTGTACTCTTAAAATGAGGGCACAGTTTTCCCATTATCACACCCAAGGACCTCGCTACTAGTCTGCAGCCTCTATCATTTGGGGAAATGCGCTTGAGGCCATGTGACCAACCAGTATGGGGTGCCTCTGGGTGGATTCATGAACAGGGACGTTACAACGTTGTATCAAAGGGAATTATTTCCTCTTGACTTATTGTTTGGATCCTATAGCTAGGGATAGGATGGAATAGGTACTTGGTAAAAAGTTGTGCCCATGAGTAGCTAACCCGTGTACAGGGGAAATCCATACTACCTTGTTTAATGACATTTTACTGGTCTAAAAATTTATAGTTGATTTGATTTCACTGTTGGGTGATTCACATGTTTCGTGCTATTACTGTTGTTTTAATTGAGGTTCTATTTCTATCACAACCCCATGAGATGATGGTATTCCATATTATGCATCATATAGGCACATGTTAGAAATCACATGGCATGCATTTTTTCCATTCCATATAGGATGCATTAGCAATTTCTTGTTGTTGTGATAAATGTTGTGTATAATATGCCTACTATTTTGATAAATGTCTTGATAAAATCTATGTTTCTTGTTAGAGCTCTATTGTAATGTTTTTTTTGGATGAATGCAAAACTTTGGTTCTTGAGGAGTTATGGGCCCTCATTGACTTGAATTTTGTGGATCATTGCTTGTTTTCCTTGTTATAACTATTAAAAGATGCCAAACATGATTTTCGGGGAGTATTGGCCCTCACAGATTTGAATTTGGCACCTTTAATGTGTGTTTCAGTGTTTTTCTAGGCTCCAGAGTAGTTTCTGAGGCTTACTGTCCAGAAACACCCATGTCTAAATGTCGTGTAGTCTTGACTACACGACTTGTGTTCTTTTGTTTGGGAAGAAACAATCTTTATCTATACACACCATGTACTCCTATATTTTTTCCCTGTTAATCTCGATCTAAGGTGTAAATTTGACCTTGCAGAGTCATTCCACCAAGACATCCTCCAGTTGTTCGCTAGCCACAAGGCAGTGATAAGACACTAGATATGGCTGATCAAGGACCTCTTTTAGATCTTCCTATTGTGCTAGCCATGGAACGAGCAGTTATACTAGTTGAAGGCGCTGATGCATAGTTTAGGGAAGGATTTCTGAGGATGGTGCAGACCTTTCAGGGAGAACCGCCTCCGACCTCGTCTATGGAAGACTAGATGCGGGTTTTGTAGTAGTAGAATCCTCCCACCTTCTCATGGGAAAGAGAACCTCAGGTTGCAGATTCATGGCTAGAAGCCATGTTGACGATCTTTGAGCATCTAAAGATGACTTTAGAGAGGATATTCAAGATTTCTAACTATATGTTACGGGATTCCTCCAAGAGATGGTGGAATGTGATCTCACAGGCAGATCATCAGTAGGTCATGGATTGGGAGGAGTTCTAGTGCATCTTCTATGACTACTTCTATCTAGTGACTTTGAGGGCCGATCAAGCTCGGGCGTTCATGATTTTGGGGTAGGGTACTCTTTTAGTTATGGAGTATTCCTCTCGTTTCATCGAGCTTCAGAATTTCACACCCCTCTAGGGCGGAGATGGGTCGTTCATGGAAATGAAGTTTGAGGATGGTCTCAGACGGTAGATTCCCTCGTAGGTGAATATCATCAGGTTGACATCCATTGCTTCTATTATCAAACTGGTGCTGATTATGGAGCACAATATGAGAGATTCTAGAGCTAAGAGCTAGGGCGGTTCCGCTTCTAGAGTTAGTAACTTGCCAGCTGACAATAGGAAGCACCACAAGGAGTCTTCACACAATGATTCGAGGGGACGAGACACATATTTAGGTAGCCCGGTGGTATGCTACAAGTGTGAAAGGGCTAGGCATACAAGGCCGCGGTGCCAAAGAGACCCAGTGGAGTGCCAATCTTGCATCAAGATGTGTCACCTTTAGCATTTTTTTAGGTTTTCTCACTAGAAGTTGGTGACAAGGGTTCATCCATGACTCCTCATTCCGGAGAAGCTCCGCCAGTTTCTCACCAGTCTGGGAACTGGAGTTCTTCCGGCCATTCGTGCAGAGGTGGATGTGGAGGTCGTGGTATCCAGTCACCGATCTATCAGAAAAATCAGGGCATGTTAGCTCAGAGCAGTCAGACAGGGTCACATGGCCATGGTACAGGTCAGTATTTTCCAACGGAGCAGACCTAGTAGGAGCAGGATCTCAGACCCCCCTACAATTCGAGGTACTGGCTTAGTAGCCTCAGTTTTATCTTCTTCTCTTTTAGATACATGGTATTCCCATAACTTTATCTCTATTGTTGTTCTGGAGATCCTTCATCTCTATATCTTTTCCTCAACCTATATCTTGATGCTAGACACACCATTGGGGGCTAGGACGACTAGTGTACGTTAGTGTAGGGAGTTCCCTCTTGAGGTTGTGGGGTGTAACTTTTTATGGGACCTCTATCTCCTAGAGATCATAGGATATTATTTCATCCTCAGGATGGGCTGGTTAGTTCCCTTCCATGTAGTTTTGGACTGTTATCGCTGCAGGGTAGGTTTCATATCACCAGAGGGTGGATCTTTTCTCCATAGGGGTTAGTGGGATGTCCAGGCGAGCAGAGCAGGACCCGAGCATCATGTGTTAGGAGGAGTTACAGCCAAGATTTATAGTCTATATCTATATTACCAGGGGGATTTTTAGTTAGACTTTACTTTGGTGGTGGATCGTTTCAGAGATTTCTTTCAGAAGGACTTCTCAGGCTTGCCTCCAGAGCATGAGGTAGACTTTTATATTGAGCTCGTTCCAGGAGTGGCACCAGTGTCCATTACTCATTAGAGGATGGCCACACCTGAGTTATAGGTGCTCAAGAAGAAGTTGGAGGAGTTTCAGGAAGAGGTTTTCATCTAACCCAGTACTTCTCCCTAGGGATCGCCTGTCCTATTTTTGAAGAGGGCATAAGATACCCTTAGTCTTTGTGTGGATTATCGGAAGCTCAACCAGTTGATGGTCAAGAACCGATATCTTTTTCCGAGGATCGATGATCTCTTTGATTAGCTTCGAGGATCCCGAGTATTCTCAAATATTGAATTGAGGTCTGGTTATCATCAGTTTTACGTTAGACTATTGGATATAACTCTTACATACTTCAGGAGAAGTTATGATCTATATGAGTACTTAGTTATATCGTTCGGTCTCATGAACGCACCATCAGTTTTCATGGCACAGATGAACCGAGTGTTCCACCCTTACTTGGATTCCTTCGTGGTTGTCTTCATGGACGATATCTTGGTGTAATATAATACTCAAAATGACCTTGACACACATCTTGTGATCGTTTTGAGTACACTGTGAGTGTATCAGTTATGTGATAATCTCTCAAAATTCCACTTTTGGATCAACTAGATTCACTTCTTGGGTCACGTTGTTTCAGAGACAAGAGTATCAGTTGACCCAGAGAAACGGAGATTTGCATTTTCCTGGGAGTAGCCGAAGAACTTCCCTGAGGTGCCGAGTTTTCTAGGTCTAGATGGATACTACAGATGTTTCATACATGTCTTTTCACTCTTATCAGCACTACTGACACGTCTGACCAAGAATGGTGCGATGTTCTCAAGGTATGATTCTTGTGAATCATCCATTCATGAGATCAAAGGGAGGTTGATGTCAGCACTGATACTAGTATATCTAAGGATGGGAATGAGTTATACTGTTTATTGTGATGATTCAGGTATCGGGCTGGTAGCTGTGCTTATGTAGGGATATAGAGTCATTGTGTATGAGTCTTGACAATTGAGGCCACATGAGAATAAATACCCAATGCACGATATGGAGTTGACAGCTTTAGTTCATGCCTTATTATGTTGGGGACTTTAAAATATGGGAGAGAATTTTGTGGTTTTCACCAAACACAAAAGTCTCAAGTACAATTTCACTCAGCGTGATTTGAATATGAGACTGTGGAGGTGGGTTGAGTACCTACAATCATTCGACATTGATCTTTCCTGCACACCTGGGAAAGGAAACATTGTGGCTAATGCATTGAGTAGGATTAATCATATATAGGAATTTTAGGAGGTCAAATGTGAGTGGAATCTTATGGATCTGTTCTCTGAGATGCATTTGGAAGTGCACGACAGACAGGGGGAGACGTTTCTATCTACTATAGCTATTACCTCTACCCTTCTTGATCAGGTGCGGATGAGGAATCTATCAGACTTAGAAGGCCAAGTCCTATAGGAGAGTGTTTTAGGAGAGGACACTCTTCTTGGATGGGAATTAGGAGAGGGTGAGATCTTGTGTTTCATGGGACGTGTATCGGTGCCAGATGATATATGCAAGGAGATGATGCTGGATATTCATTTCTCTTTTGGAGCAGTTCATCATGGAGTCACCAAAATGTATTGTGATATGAACCTCTAGTATTAGTGGCCAGGTATGAAGTGAGATATTTCTAGTTTCGACATGAGGTGTTATACTTGTCAGCATGTGAAGGCAGAGCATCAACGAACAACAAGTCTTTTACATCAGTTACCCATTATTGAGTGGAAGTGGAATGACGTCGCGATGGATTTCGTGACAGGGTTGCCGAGTTCACCTTGAGGGAATAATGACTTGTGGGTTGTCATTTATATTCTTACAAAGGTTTCTCATTTCTTTCCGATCAAGGAGACTTTCAGTGTGGAGGAGCTGGGGCGACTGTACATATGAGAGATTTTACATATTCATGGAGTTCCACACTCCATTATTTCATATAGGGATGTGTGTTTTACTTCTCGGGTCTGCCAAGGGCTTGAAAAGGCTTTGGGTACATAAGTACTTTTGAGTACAACATACCATCCCCAGACAGATGGCTTGTCTAGGCATATGATTCAGGTTCTTGAGTACATGCTCTGAACATGAATTATGGATTTTGGAGGTTCTTGGGAGAGACATATACATCTATTAGAGTTTTTCTACAATAATAGTTTTCAAGAAACTATTTAGAGGGATCCTTATGAGGCTATGTATGGTAGTCCAGGCTGATCACCCTTGTGTTGGCTGGAGGAAAGAGAGGCATCTTTGTTGGGAACTCGTCTTGTTCAAGAGACCATGGAGCAGATAGAGTTGATTCGGAAAAGGATGGATACCTCACAGTCTCGACAGAAGTCTTATGCTGATCAGCGGAGACGACCTCTGGAGTTCGAGGTTGGGGATCATGTTTTTCTACATGTCGCACCGAGGTTGGGGCACAGAAAGATTAGGAGACAGGGTAGGCTTTCACTGAGGTATGTTGGGCCATTTGAGGTGTTGGAGATAGTTGGGCCGCTTGCCTATCGGTTGCAGTTACCTCAGAGGTACCAGGATAAGAACGATGTCTTTCACGTTTCACAGCTTCAACATTACTTTTCAGACCCATATCATGTACTTCAATCTGAGGAGGTTGAGCTCGAAGTGGATGTGTCGTTCAAGGAGCATCCTATCTGGATTATTGATCGTAATACAAAGGTTCTCCATGGCTGGTCGGTTCCTCTAGTATGAGTGCTATGGAAGAACAAGTGAGTACAAGACAAGACTTGGGATAGGGAGGCTGATGTACGAGCTCAGTGGCCAGAGTTGTTCGAGGTTTCTTCTTCTGTGTCATGCTAGGGAAATTCAGGGATGAATTACTTTAAGTGGTGAAGTTTGTAAGAACCCGGACTTTTTTTTTCAAGTATGTTTTCCTTTTCTGATCATTTTTGAGAAAAATAGGTTTTACAGGAGGTTGTGTAGGGGTGCACCATTGGCGCACGGTCTGCGAAAACCGTGCGACCAGCCTAGGAAATAGTGCACCCTTGACAGTGGGTTCCGCACGGGCTGCACATGGTTTGTCAAACCGTGTGAACAAGCTGTGCAGATTCCTTAGGTGAGACGGTGTAATATTCACAATTGGCACATGGTTTTCCAAACCGTGTGGGGCAACCGTGCAGCCACATAAAGTTAGAGTTTTTATGTCTTAGGCCACTCGGTATTTCCCATTCCTCCCCCATTTCTCCTTCCACTTGTGGCTCACATGGGAGTTTCAATTTTCTGAGGTTGGGGGAGCTCCTTGGATTTTTTTAAGGCGAATCGATGGGGTTTCTTATTGGATCGAAGGTGTTTCTTCTCGAGTAAGTGCCTCATCTTGGTTTCTCCTTGGTTTTCCCAAGAACTTCTCTTCCCTCTCTCTAGTTTTTGTAGATATACATCCATTGCATGTAGATCTAGTGTTGGGTTTGCCTTGGGTGTTGATTTTATGGCTTGTGGATGAGAGGTAAAGAGCTTTAGAGTGGTATTCCATAAAGTGGTTGCCCAGATTAGTGGGTGCAGATGATTGTGGATCGTTTTCTCCTGAACCCTAAAGGTTTGTGGTTTGTGCCTTTCTGTTGAATTTCATTGAATATTTTTTTTCAAATTACACCAATACACATGAACACGGTATTGCGTGTTTAACTTTTTATCCCTATTATTTTCCTTCTTTTCTTATATGCTAGAGTAGAGGATGTTGATTGTGAATAGGGTAAATGTTTGTGCTTTGGATGCTTTTCCCATGAATGTTTAATTGTTTTGACCGTTGGGTCCTATTTTCCTGTTACGCTTCTATTTAATTTTCAAGCCTAGTATTGTAGGATGGTATGACTATAGTTCTAAAGTGTTGATATTCCCTAGAATTCTAGACAATTAGTTCTTGATGTTTACCTTGGTTGTTACATGAGCTCTAATTATTTGACTTACACAGGGCTGTGAGAACCTAGTGTTGTAGACCACAAGGAGAATGGATGCAAGGGCTTATCCAAAGTGTCTTATAAATTACGATGTGAGTCTACAGGGGGAATTTATGTTGAGTGCTTCCTCAGAGTGTCTGTAGTTCCTCGATGGGGTCCACAGGGGTAATGAGACATTTAGTGCTTCTCCAGAGCACCTTTAGTACGATACAAGACTATAGGAGGAATTGACGGTGAGTGCTTCCCCAGAGAGTATATACATTAGCAGAACCAGAGGGGTGAGATTGTGTGTGCCTTCCATAGGGTTTCTAGTGCTTGTTTGTTGAACTAGAGGGGTTAGGCTGTGAGAACTACCTAGAGGGTTACCTGTTTGATCCTTCTTGCTTGAGTATCTGTTTACCTATTTGCGGATTAGATGCTTGAGACTGTGGATTGTTTACTGTTCAGTACCTTCCTATTTACTATTTTATATAATTTTACCTGCCACATATTCACTGACTATTAGGAAAAGTTCTTTTGGTGATTTCATACTAGGATTTAGTCTAACACCTTGTTTGGGCCATGCTTTTGGGACCAAACAGAATATATTGCAGCAGTTATAAATAAGGGCCAGTGCCCTTCTACTTCAGGTATTTGACTTGCTATGGAGCTTGAGAGCGTGAGACCAAGCTTAGGCTTACGATGCTGAGGAGCTATGATCAGTTTCTTTTGGACTTGGTTTAGTACTTTTTTTATACATAATTGTTACTTTTTTGGATGTTTTCTTAAACATATGTATCATGAATAATTTTATATGTATGTTCTCCAGCTGTTTATTATTTTAGTATTCCACTGTTCACTTGTGTATCAATTGTTTACTAATTTTGATTTTGTTTATTTGTTTCTCTTCTACTGTGTACTCTACCAATGAGGGCATAGTTTCCCAACTATCACACCCAAGACCATCACAACTAGTCGGCATCCTATGGCATTCAAGGAAATTTGCTTGAGGTCTTATGACCAACCAGGTATGGAATGCCTTTGGGTGGCTTCTGGAACCGGGATGTTACAATCACCACCATCGCCAAAACCACATCATGAACCCTCAATCCATTTATGATCAATCTCATCATACAGAGCTTCATCCTCACTCCTATTCCCTCACAGATTTGTTGTTCTCAATAAAGAATCTCAGGGAAGAGATAAGGGGGCATCGAAAAATGCCAAGTCAAGCGGCACATTGGGCCCCCACTCCCCCTCCCAAACCCAATTCCCTACTTCATATATATGAATATTATTATTTCTATATCCAATTATATATATTATTATTTATTTACAATTATAAATAAATAAATAATATATATATATATATATATTATAATTTAAAATATATAAATATAAATATAAATATAAATATGTAAATATATTTATATATTTATAAAAAAAATAAAATTTAGTATTATTAAGTTTTTATTAGTTCGAGTGGGTTTGAGTAATATTATTAGAAGCCAAATGATTTCTAAATCGGATTATGGGGTTTTCAAGCCTCAAATACAAATTTATAAGTATATTTTAAAAATAAAAATATATATATATATTTAATATATTTATAAATATATTTTAAATTTATATGTAATTATATTTTAATAATTATATATTTAAAAATATACTTTTATTTATACAATTATAAATATATATTTTTATATATTGATGTATAATTATATAATTATATTTATATTTACTATTTATATATATTTATATGAATAAATTTTTATTAATAAATATAAATTTATAGACATATATAAATATAATTACACACACACACACAGAGATATATATATATATATATATATTTGAAATTTTATTTTTGTATAATAGTAAATATATAAATAAATGGGTAAAACCACAAATGTATAACATAATGCTAAAAATAATCATTAAATATATATATTTATATATTTATTTATAAGAAAAATTATATTTAAAAATATAATTAAAAATTTTCAATTTTTTTTATTAATATAAATTTAAAAATACGAAATATTTTATAATTATATTTGTAAATATATTTATAATTATATAATTGTAAATATATATATATAAATCTATATTTCATTGGTTATAATTATTTATTTATAAATTAGTTTAAAATATTTTAAAAAATACAATAAATTGTTAATAATAACATTCTTATTAATCATTTGAATTTTAATTTTTCAAATTTAATTAATATTTATTGTTAATTATATTATTAACTACATTATATATATTATTTATATTATCTTTGATATTTATTAATGTAATTATTATAAATATAATAATTTAAAATAATAAATAACTCTATATAAAATTTATATATAATTATATATAAATTTATCTAAAAATTGTGACAATGTATTTTTAATTATAATTATAAATATAAATTTATAAAAAAAATTACTTAAATATATATTTACAATTATAAAAATATAAAATTTTAAATATATATACATATAATTATATATAAAATTATAAATATATATTTTAAAATTTAAATTTATTTATATGAACATGTATATATAAATAATAAATATATTTATAATTATAAAATTATTAACCTGTATTTATAAATAAACATTAATAATTATATAAATAAAGAAATATTTATAAATATATAATTATTAAAATATATATACATATATAATTATTGAATACATTTACATTTTAGGAATTATCTTTCTTCTCTGGTTTCTCGGGAGGATATTTTTCTTTCCTTAAGGATTAGGTCTTAAAGAGAATTGTTAGGAAGGGTGATATTTCCCATGTCATTACATTAGATGGAACAATTTTCAAATAGACTGATATTTTTAATCACTCCTTTATTTCATAAATTCGACACATGAAGGGTATGAAACCATGGAAGGATTTTGATCTAGTAGATTGATTTGTTTCTATTTGAGATTTTTAATTTCAAATGTGTTTCTCTTAACTATGTTTTTTTCAATATCTTATTCCATTTTTCTAAATGGAGTGTTTATCTTGGAGATTTTTTTGATCAATCTATGTCCAAGAACTGTAAGATTTCACTATTGGAACCTAAACGTTAATCATAATGGTTTTAAGGATACATGAATAGAGGTTGGGATCAAAATTCATGGTTTAAATTGGATTTATTAAACCTGATGATTTTCATTGATATTTATTTAGCAATCAAAATACCTACTAAAATGTACACTATGATTGGGATGGTTAATTATGGCCACATTGTGAGTGTTTTGTTATAAATTAACATAAGTTTATCTTTGACTGATAAAGTTGTTATCTCCACTCCATAAGATGAAATTAATATCTGAATTGAGAATGAAAGATGGATGTTGTTCGGTGATGGTTTTACAGTTATTGGAAATTATATTTACAATTGTAGTGGAGAACTCATTTGTACACACTACTAATTAAAATGAAATTATTTTATTCACTATCGAAGAAATCATGGTAATGATCTCATTGAATCAGTTGATAACCATGTTAAAGTTCTTTCTATATATTATGCATTATATTCCTTTTTTTCTAGGATTTTAGATTCCACATGTGGACAACCCTATTTGAATATAAATACCCATCTATAGGGAACAAAAATCACCTATTCTGATGATCCTCATCATAGAAAATGTTTCATAGAAAGTCCTCATATTAGGAATAATACTTCATTAGAAAATAACATGTTATTTTATTCTCCTGTCTGTATTGCTAATAAAAATCCCTTGAGTGTTGTTGGTTTATATTGCAAGGATGTATTAATTATATAATTAACGGATGAAAATGATTGTGAATGTTATGATAATAGTCAAGATTCTAGGGGGACTATGAATAAGCAAATGTGGACAACATCTTGTATAAGAAACAAATAGTGGTTTCTTCTAAACATCATTAATTGACGGTCTAATCAGATTCAACTACCTAAAAAATAAAAAGGACCTGCACTTTGGTGTAAGGTAACTCTGCTCTAGTGAATGGTTGTTCAAATGCTTTCTATCCTCCTAGAAAATTCATTCCCTTCAATGACTTTAGATCTTACATGTATTTGGATAGTAATCTATCCCTTAATGCTTCACTTTCTTTTTCCTCTCATCCTTTTTCTATTTTTCTAGTGGATTTTACTATGATTTGACATATTCCTTGCATTTGGGTTTGTTTAAATGGTATGGATAGTTTTATGTATACTTCGGGTATTTTTTAATACACTAATGGTTTATTTAGAACATCGATCAATTTAGGAACCTTCCCATGAAAATAAAGGTTCATCAGATGCTTAAACAAAATCTTTGATCTCATGGAAATGTGTTTTTGAAAAGGTTAGATGAATATTTGGATCAATTCAGGCTATAATATGATCCTATACATAGTGAATTAATTTTTCATAGTGTCTTGTTTTTTCAGCAGATAAATGGTTTTGATTATGAATCTACCAATAACATGGAAGTCCATGCTGTGGTTACAACATCTCATTCAGTTCCATGTACAAAAGGTGTAAGAAGTCATGCAGTTTATGTTAGGAGGGGTGATTTAACTTCTTCAAAAAACATTGTTTTTATTCAACATATGAAAAAATCAAATTCAAGGGTATATAATTATAACAGATTTTATGTTCTTAGATCTGGAATAAGTGAAGAAGATATACACTTTTTTGATCGTGTGTCTAATGTAAAATAGATAAATAATTCTAGTGATGAAGGACTACTAGAAGATGGAAGTGGGTTATTCATGCAGGTCAAAACATTTACAAGTGGGTGAAATCCTTTTGGCCATGGTTGATGTGTATATCACAATAGCATGAGTACTAGATATCAAGCTTCTTGATTTAAGATGGTCTTTGTTTCAGTGTTTTTCATGTGGTCATTTGATGCTTTATATATTCTTCTATTCTTTTTTTATTTTATTTAAGAAAGGGGCCATTGAGCTACAACATTTTCAAAAAAATTGTATTTCGTTCTCTGAAACCCCATAACAAGATTTCAAAAGGGTTTGAGTTTTACGAATATTACACAAACCCACCTAGATTAATAAACACCTAATAATTTTATATTTAATTTTGTTATGAATATATAAATAAATAATTAAATAAATATATTTACATATTTTTAATTATAATTATAATTAATTTTTTATCATTATAAATATATATATATTATTAATTTATAGATATTTATTCACAATTTTAAATATATAAATATATATAAGAGGAAATAGGTATATATATATATATAATGGAATTGGGTTGTAGAATGGGCATGGAAATGGGGGGGAGTACCTCTTGATTTTGCTTTTTTTGGGTTTCCCTAAAAACCTGGTAACACATCTGGTGGTTCATCAAGCCATTCCCCAAAATAATTCTATGATTCTCCAATTAAATTATAATAAAAAATAATCACCCTATAGAAAAGGGGATGGACAATTATTCAAATTTATTTTATTTATATTAAGAAACATGAAAAATTGTTATTTTCAAGACCTAGGAAATAGTGTTTGTACTTCATTTGGTAGAAACATCCTTTCCCCACACATGAGAACCTTGAATTTCCATCGAGATCTTTCATTATGAGATATTCACATTTCAATAAATCATAATAAATAATAATTTATTTAATAAAAATTAAATATTCTTGAAATACATTCCCACCCTGGAACTCTAACATGAATCCAAACTATAATGATTATGGGGGAAATATGACATTATAGACCCGTCAATATCTTAGGTTTCTTATATGTGACCATGTTGATGAGATATTGAATAATTTTTTATCTCAATCCAATTAGACTATGTATTTATCTTAGAATCCAAATTATTATAACTTATAAAAATGAATAAATGCATTGTATTTTATAATATTTTATATTTTCTTAATCCAGGATCAACATTATTCGAGGAGGAGGAAAAATTTGACCAATTACAATATTAATTAACTATTTTTTATATTTACATTATATTACTTTATGAACATAATATATTTTTTTATTTTACATATTTTGTAATATTATTAGTATGTTATCCCCTTTAAATGGGGGAATTGGACCATTAATGGGTGTGATTATTATTTAGTTAGTCTATGTATGATTTTTTTAAAATATATATGTATAATTATAGTACTATGCTTAAATATACATATTTTTATGTGCATGTGTATAATATTAAAATTAAACTATATAAAGAGGGGATGTAAAACCAACCAATTATGTGAAAAGGCTATCCCAATGAATATAAATATTGATAATGAATTATATATATTAAAGAAAAATTTTATAAATTATAGTGTAAGGGGTTATGAAAAAGGATTATATAATAATAACTAAATTGATTTAAAGTATGTACAACTCCCCATGATATAATATATGTATGTATGAATATATGTATGTGTAAATTTATGTATGGTTATATACATATATTTTTAGTTATACTATCATATTCATATATTTTGTTTGAAAATATTTGATTTCCATTTAAAAAATTTGAATATTTTGTCACACTCATATTTCAACATAGATCACGATGATGATAATTTTTAATGTCAACTAGAATAGTTTAAACATAGTTTTAGTTATTTGAAATATTTTTACGCTGGAATTGTGGATGGCTCAGCTCATTAAAATTCAAAAAAATATACTTAGGACTATTTTAGGAAATAGAACATAATTTTTTTCCTTGGGTTCATATAGATATCATAAGACAAAATTTTATTTAAAGGTTATATTGGATGTGGATGTCAAAGTGTTAATTTCTACGAGAGTGGAAGTTTTTATGAGAAAAAGAATCTACCAGTGGGTCCCTTGATCATGATTATGATTATCATGCCTTGTGACGATCAATAATTTATCAATGCATGATAAAATTTTGTCATTAGTTAGGATGGTTAGTAGTAATGAACCTTAATGGGTTTGATGATCTATGGACTCTCAATGTGATGAGAGGCCTAAAAGAAATATCTATATAAACTTTAGAGATTTATGGTGTGATTCAAGGTGACAATTAAATAATAGTTCATTCAAGATTCATTATATTCATAATTATATGTATGTAGTGTGAGATGAGAGCGGCCTTACACTATGTAATTTTAATCCTATAAATTTATATGAAATCATTATGGGATAAAAGATTTTGAATGGTACATGTTTGTTATGTCATTTTTTTGACTAGAAAAAGTGATAATATGGGCTGAATTTATGAGAGAGATATCCCTTGATGTAGTTACTAGTGTTGAGTTAACCTACTTATTGATTGGATGACTTATGTCATGATAAATTGTTACCATATACTGGAGCTGATCAAATGATGATGTGATGAAAAGTTAATTTAATCTACAAAAGATTAAGATGATGTCGGATAATTTGTCCTCATGTTGATGACCTCACATATTAATGCGTGATACTTGATATTTTACATTTTTTAGTGTAGCATTGGTGAGACCCTAACACAGAGATGTTATTTCTCATTGAAAAAAATAGATATTTTATAGTTATATAGTTTGGGAATTTATCATGACCCAACCTACCTAAGGTCGTAAACCTAATCAACTAACCCAATGGGTTTCCTATAATACCATAGTTTCATTTCAAGCACAAAAACATATGGTACACACTAGGTTAACATATCAAACTAATGACTATCCCCACATAAAAACACATGTTCTTTCAGTTTCCTTTTTCCCCACTCACACATAACCTAAGAATCATTCTTAGAAGTCACTCGTCCAGATCATTAATAAATTCCATGAATTTATAAATGTGGAGTTCTAATTAAATCGTCTTCATGAAATAACAATGCACCTTATTAACATGGGTAGTAACATTTTACTTTTTTTGTCACACTTACCTAGGTGCGGTACACTCTTCACCCATTTAAAGCACAATGCTCTCATTCTGGACCCCATAATCAATAGTTGGACAGTGCAAATGTGCTTCAGAAAATGTATTGGCTCTGATAGCATTTGACACAAACTGACCAACCTCAGGCTATGAACCTATTCAACTGACCCCATGGGCTACATGTAATACCTTGGATTCCATTATAGCACACTATAAGATATTTTCAATCATGGTCTCTTATCATACTAACGACATTCCACCCAAGACAACACATGTTCATCCAGTGATATTTTTCCTCACTCACATAGAGTAATATCATCAATATAAAATGATAATATAATATTTTATTGTTAATAAATCTAAATTATTTTTTTTAGTGGAAAAAGTTAAAAAATAAATAATTTTGTTTATTGTTGTTTTATGAAAGGTTAAATACCATGTATATACATTGGAATATTCTAGGAAATATTTTCAGAGTTAGGAACTTAGTTAGCATGGAATTCTATGTCTAGTAAAGCTTCATTATTTTTTTACAAGAAATATTAAATATATTATATTACATGCTCATGATTTTTTTTAAAAATGAACACTCCCCCAAACGGTATCTCAAATGTGAAATCCAAGAGAACCGTTAAGCCTAGATTGTGTGTTTTAACATAGGCATGACATAACATTTGTGAACATAAAACCTCTAGTCAAATCATACATAAAGGTAATTTATTTAATAATTTATTTTTTATTTTTCTGAAAATAATGGAATATATCACTATTGGAGTCCAATATGGGAATTTTAAGACCTTTTTTGAATCTAAAATTCATGGTTTATCATATGAGTTATATAAAATTTTTGTGCATCTGGTATTTGGTTAGATAACAGAAATTGTTGATTCTTTTACCATAATTGGTTTAATAAATTTATTTCAAATATAAGAATATATTCTTACAAATAATGTTATAAAATTATTTTCATTTTCATGAACTTATAAAATTACCCAGCATTCAAATATTTCATGGGATGTTAATAATAATAATATTATTATTATTATTATTATTATTATTACTTGTGTTGAAAAAAGTAATTGAATTATGTGTGTAATTTTTTGAATCCAAGGCTGTCCATTTCTAGAAATAGAGCATCGTTTGTTTTTTTTGTCAATCTATATTTGGTTGATCATGGAGTTTTCAAATCAAGTGATCTTATAGTACATGCTTAAGTTGGTGTTTAAGGTGGCACAGTTTCCCATTGCATGGAAAATTTTTGGGCCTCAAAATCCAGAGTTTTTATTCAGAAAAGAAAGGGAACTATGCAGTATAAGTCACGAACCATGAACCATTTTCTGGGAATAGTTCTTAGATAATGAATTTTGTTTTGAAAAATGGTAAACCATGAACCACAAAGTGAGAACAGTATGCAAACTCCCTAAGAGGAATGGTTTATTGAGTGATGGAGGAGTATAGTGAAGACTTGCAGTTCATAGGAAGGATCACTGTATGAGGAAGGAATGATGGTTCAAGATAAGGTGTGTCATTAATTAAATCAAGGAAAAGTTTTGATAAACTATGAAGGGTGTCATATGAAGAAACAAAGTGGTGATTTTTTCCACTGTGTACGGAGAATGGAGGTATACGAAACCTAGAGGGAAAATGGTTCATAGGTGATGTGCAGTACATGGTTAAGGCAGTTCTGCAATGAAGATGTGGTAAATATTATTTGAAGAGGTTATGTAGAACTATTTTACTATATTACGAACTCTAATATATTTAATAGAGTAAATCACTATGATTAAAAATCTGAGAGGAATTCTGCTAAATCTGAATGTTGTTTGTGGGAATAAAACCCCACATGGACTATAATTAAAAATCCCAGTGACGTCCAAAATAGTTCCTGGAGGATAGTACCCAAAAGAAAAAGGTCAGTTTCTAGGAAGAAATGTCTGTGCAGGTGTTCTAGTATGTTTAGGAAGAACTTAGTCAATGGTGGTCTTGCATTATGGGTAATATGTTAGGCGGTACATGGAGCAAGGAAGTGTACAAATGAAGGTGTTATGTGGGAGTAGATGTGCATGGAGTTCGCAAACGTGGTTTGACAAGGTGGTATGCAGTGATAGATTGTAGAGGAGGTACAGAGAGCATTCCATTACACAGAGGAGAAGACTGATATGTAGAGGAAACATTTGGGAACAAACAATACATGGAATAGTATATTACATCTATATGGGAAGAAAGATCTTTATAATAGAATATATATAAAATTGAGAATGAATGAATTAATTCCAACCCATTAAAATGACCTTTATGTAAATAAAATGAGTTCTTATTCTTCCCAACATTGTGAGTAATGGGGTATCAATGGAATTGATCTGAGAGACATAGCATACCATCCCTAAAACCTTGTAAATGCAGGGTTCATAACATAGAGTGATTGTGATAAAAACATTTACTTGAAAACTAGCGATGATTAGTGGACTTTGGTATGACTGGTAATCTGTCGGCAATTGCTCCTTGGATGTAGCCCTTTGTGTTGAATGAAGTAAAATTATTCGGTCTTTACTGTTTATGTGGTTGTTTTTCATTCCACATTCTCATCAGATTGGTTTAATAGGTTCCTAACAATGGGGGAACCAGATCCTTCAGTTTAAAAGAAATAGTGGACACCCCAATTCACCCCTCTCCTCTAAGGATGTTTTAGGGTCCTTCATAATTATTAATTGCGCTAAATAAATGGTTAATTGTGATTGATAAATTGATTTTATATTTTCAGGTTATAGTGGATGTTATTTGGGGCAGTGACGTGAGATATTTAACAATAATATGAAAATATTTTTGTTTTTAGTCGAAGTGTGTAACTCAAGATATCGGTGAATTGAGTACCCAATAAAAATTTCCATTAGAAAACCAGGAATCTAAATCTGTTATGTTAATTAAAAATGTCTAGATAATCAAAATAGTTGAATTATATATGTTTGATTATTCATAAAATTTATCGATGTGGGATTAGGGACCAGTTAAAATAAAATTCCATATCACTTTGAATTATTGAAACTAAATTTATTAATCCAACACTTTATATAAAAAAATTATGTTTAACTATCAATGTATAATTTTATTTCAGATTTTAATTATTGATATAGTTCTATATAAAAGTATAAAATACAGGAAAACAAAATTAAAATAATATTATAATAAATCAAGAGTTTCAATATCAACCCAAGACATTATCCCATACACAAGGATATCACATTCTGACAAGTAGATTATTATCAAAATAATTAGATCCACAATCTGGATCGGATTTTTAGAGACAACATCACACATGCTATCCAGGATCAAATCATATTCCACAGTTATACAATGGATGTAAAACAATATAAGCCTCATATGAAATATATTGGTAAAGTGTTATTTTTAAAAATACACAATACTATTATTGTTTGGGTAGTTTTTTGATTATTTATTATTTCAACAATACTCTATATTTTTATGATGATTTTGATGCTCACTAAAACTGTTGTTTGTTATTATAAGGATTTCACATTTAGTATATTTCAGGAAATTAATGTTCTTTATTTTTCTATTTTCGAATAATATTAAAGTGTTTAATACACATAGAATTTTTGAAAATGTGTTTAGAATTCATTTTACCATGTTCTAGAAACACTATTCATACACTACGTTGAAGTACATAACCTAACGATTAAATCATATATTTACTTTATTAGTGTACAGAAATGTATGGTAAAATAACCATACATTTGGAAATAACCATATGTTTTTTATATCATAAAATTATGGAAGAATAAATTTATGTACGTATTTAACCTTACATTTGCTTCACAAAAGTATGGATCATCAACCATAATTTTATAATGAACAATACGTTCTATCAAAATTAATGATCATGTATCTTTTATTTTGTTAAAGTGGAAAGTATGTATAATATACCATATGTTTGAAATTTGATGAGAAGTGTATGAATGTTCAAACTTACGTTTGAGATCAAGCTTACGTTGGAGATCAACCCTATGTTTATATCAGAGAATAAAATACAACTTTATTATGCAACGGACTTTATGTGGAATATCAACCGGATTTCATGCTAGATTCAAATCCTGATTGTAAAGCACATCATTTAATAATTTAAATCTATTTATTTATGATTCAGTTGATTGATTTAAGAGGAGTATTTAATGATGATTATTAAGTGAAGTTACTTCTATTTTGTTATTCAAAAATTTATATTTCACGATTTTTAAGGAGACATTTATTGATCTAAATTTGAATGGAAAATGCTCATCTTTATTCATTGTATAAATGTGTTATTTTTTATTTTTAAAAAGGGAGATGAATCATCACGAAAAAGAGATATACAATTCACACAGATATGCTGCTACCAATATCAATCAGACTCTATTTTTATGAATAAAATGAATAGCGTAAAATATTCTTATTCTACATCGAATATCTATTGTGAATCTACTATTGTCAAAGTTTTTGGTTTTATTTCAAGATCAATTTGCAACTCCATCGACTCAGAACTGATCTTACCTAAAGAAAGTCTTTTCTAAAGATGACAATCTATCTACTGTTAGTTACGTACTACTGCTACTATAAAGAACAACTGGAAAATATTTTTAGATAAATACTCTTTTCATTTTGAGTAACTGAATTCTTATACTAAGATGTATATTTGGTTATGTGCATGAACCAGAAGGCTATATTTTAGACATAACATGTAAATGCGTCAACTAATTGTGCTCAGTTGTGGACGGTACATTGATAAGAGGAATATATAGTAAAAATCACTAAGGTAATGGAATAGAGCGCTGGTGGAGTGGACTAGGGGCATTCTGTTCCTCGAACAACTATACATCTTTATGCCCTTGAATATGTTTGTTTTCCACTACATAAACATTCTGATTAAGATAAAGGATAGATTTGGAAATTTTCATGATTCTTAAAGAAATTTTGAAAGACACAATTCTCCCCACCTATTGTGCATATTTAGTATAACCCAAACAAACAATTTGTATCAATGGTAGAGATTGCTTTTGAAATAGCTATAACGAGCCAAATTTTTCAAAGGATTATACTCAAAGAACAATTTATGATACAATAGAGGGGATTTTAATGGTTTGATCTCTGTACTTTAATGGTGAATACTATAGATGTTGGAAGTCAAGGAAGATCATCTTTCTGAAAAATCTTGGATACAAAGTCTACTAAAAAATCCTTACTCCTAATAAAATTCTTGAGAAACCTGAAACATGGAGTGCAGCTACTGAAGAGGAGTATGACATAAATTCAAAAGTTATGGATGCTATCATATATATTCTAGGAATTAATGAATTCAATTGATTATCTCAATGTGATACTACATATGATATGTGGCAGACAATTGTAGTTTCCTATGCAGGAACTGACAATGTCAGACAAATGAGGTATGCCACAAAAAAAAATTGATATATTTAGAATGTTTATGAGTGAAAGCATCACTCAACTTAAGGAAAGGATCACAGAGATTTTCAACGACATCACTTCCTAGGGAGATCCTATCGAACATGTAGATTTTGCCTTGAAATTACCAAGAGTACTACCACCTGGATGGAATGGAATATCAGTTTCCATTAGGAGATCATCACCAGTCAAAGATCTGACTATGATAAAATTAATTGGAACCCTAATAATGTATGAATATGAGATTCAAGAAAAAGAAAATGGGCATAAATTTATGATCAACAGAGAAAACAATGATTTAAAAGTAACATCCCAAAAGAATAGCAGAAATAAAAAGCCAGAGATCAAGAGAAAACAAGAAAGATATGATTCATCTAATTCAGATGTGGATCTTGCTCTTTTAGACTGAAAATTCAAAAAATTATATATAATGTAGAAGGGATTCAGAAAATCCTTCAAGAAAGATTAAAAAGGACAAAAGTAAGTAATATTCTATGAATGCAAAATGATTGGTCACATAATACCTGACAGTCTTTAATTAAAAAGAGAAATGAAAAAGGATTTTTTTTAAAACAATGATTGTGAAAAGAAAGAAAAAAGTGAAATGAATGCTAATTGGAGTGTTTCTGATGAATCCAATAGCTCATCAAAATATTACTAAGTAAAATTAGAATCGAATCTAAAATCTAATATGTTCTTTATTATAGAAGATTATGTGGTACAATATTATTACTCATCTAATTTGGGTTCTAGTTCTAGTTGCTCAAATGATAAACTTGCATCCCACTGCAATATGTTGGAATAGAAATGTGATTTATTTTTAAGAAACCTAAATCATTGAAAAATATTCACACTGCTATTTTAGGAGAAAGAGACACTCTGCTAAAACAACATCAATAGTTAATTGAAAAAACTAACTTATCATACAAGAACTGTACAGATAATGAAACTAAAATAAAAACCGTACAAATAGAAGTAGAGACATATAAAAGTACATCCCATATTTTTACCAAAGGTTAAAATTCACTACATGAAATTATTGGAAAAAATATAATTAAAAAGGAAATATATAGAATAGGAAGTAATGGTGAGAAACCGAAACAGTATATGAACTATTTTATTCCATGTATAAAAGGTATAATTTGCAACTACTGTGGGACAATTAGTCACATATCTAGAAACTATTATTTAATAAATATTCCGAAAAGTGGGATTAAGATTAAAATTTTTCCAATATTTTTATATGATTCTATTGATTATAGAAAAAAGCAATTCTATATTCCCAGATCATTGCTAGATAACACTAATGGACCCAAAAGAATATGGGTACCAAAAAAAACTATTGTTTGAATATCTTTTCAGGAGGCAGGTCATAGAAGCCGAACTAAAATATGGTATATAGATAGCCGCTGCTCCAGACATAAAAGTTGGAACTCATCAGACATTAAAAGATTGACTCAAAAGGTTGGAGGATTAGTCACATTTGGTGACAATTACAAAGGTAAAATAATTTTAATTGGAACTATTGGAGATCTAGAAGCTATCTCAATTAATAAAGTACTATTTGTACATGGATTGAAGCACAAATTGTTATGTTTCTCTCAACATTGAGATGATGGTTATTTTTTTGATTTTTTTCAATACTGCTATTTTGGTTTAAATTTAAATTGCTTAAATTTAGATTGCCCAAAACTGATAATGTATATACTCTAGACGTAAATTCATTATGTAATCCAAATCTAAATTGGTTAACTACAAAGACAAATGAATCTTGGATCTAGCATATAATAAATTGACATTGCAATATATATGCATCACATAAATAATCTAAGAAACAACTAGTTTCTGATTTACCTAGTCTTAAATTTGATAATGACATATTTTGTGATGCATGTCAACGTGGAAAGCAGCACAAATAAACCTTCATATCGTTAAAAAAAATTGCTACATCTAAACCTCTAGAACATATCGATATGGATTTTTTTGGTCCTTCATGAATAGAAAATTTTGATGGTAAATTAAATTTATCTGTTTTAGTTGATGACTATTTGAGACTGACATGGATATATTTTCTAAAACAAAAAATTGAAGATTTTACTATATTTGAATGTTTTTCAATGCTATTCAAAATGAAAAATGTTTTAAAATAATTTCATTAAGAAGTGATCATGGTAGAGAATTTGAGTGTTTGGAATTCAATTCCTTTTGCACAAATTTAGGCATTAAACACATCTATTCTGAACCATGAACACCTCAATAGAATGATATTGTTGAAAAATGAAATAGATGTAACACCCCAAGATTCCACAGTACACTTATATTTGAATAATACAATAGATTGCATTATACGCAACTTCGAGTTCTAACACACCACGACCAATCAAACAAGCTTTCATGAATAGTAATACTGACATTTTGAAATTTTATAAATTCTATTTTTTTAAATGGAAATCATTTCTTGATTCTGAATTTCATAATTATCTTAGGGTTAATTTTTTGTATTTCTCTGAAAACTATTAATTTTTGATAAATTGTGAATAAAATGCATTATTGGTTAAAACTGAATTTTTATTTAAATAATTATTTATTTTATTTAAATTTATATTAGGTAAACATAGATAAGTAATATCTATATATGTTCAATGTAATTCACTGGAGTCATTTTATAATAATATTATACATATAAAATTTTATTGAACTTTTTACCGTCAATTACCCACATTCTATGTGCATTTGTAAATATATATTAATCATAATCTTAATAATTATCTGAATTATATTTCAAAAATATGAGAGACACAATTGAAATCAGTAAGTAAAATTTTGTTCAATAAGATGAAAATATTTTTTTTGTAAATAGTGTGTTTTGACTTTTATTTACCACAATTAAATGTAAATAGGGCAATTAAAGATAAAAAATGATATTATAATTACCCTAACACGTGTCCTAATTCAAATGGATAAGTGTATTTAGACCAAAATCAATCTTAGGAATAAAATATGATCCTTTTGACCACTTTGATTAGATTATGAAATTTATTATTATTTTATTTAAAGAAATGTTAAAAGTGTTAAATTCAATGTTTAATAACTAAACCATTTATAATATAGGGTTATACATATGATAAATTAGACAGTAAATAATATTTAAATAGATAAAAATATTTCTTACATAGTGGTATTTTATTTATAAATTTTAGAAATTAAATAATTAAATTGATTTATGATACAATGATGATACATTAATTACCTTTTTAATGAAATATTAAAATAAATGATTTTATAAATATCCAAATAAATGTAAATTAGGACCTCTGAGGAATTCCCCAATTTTTATAGGTAAATATTAAATTTTTGGGTTTATTAAATAAATTATGTTCAAAGTGAAAAAGTTGTAATGATTATCACAAAAACAAAAAACAAAATAGGATCAAAATTAAAATAAATGAATTTTTAAAACAAATACTATATTATTAATTGATATAAGTTTTATAAAAATATATGGATATGAAAAAGGACATATATATGGTTAGATATATCAATCATCAACAAATTGTGGTTCTTTTTTATTTTTAATTTACGTTTATTAACCATTTATTATAATAATACAGGAATAAATGGTAAATGTTAAACTATATAACTAAGAGTTAAATCTGAATGATATGGTTAATGTGATGACCTAAACCTCTCTAAAATATATTTCTTGAGATTTTTTCGACCCATCCCCACCATAGACTCTAATTAAATACTTTTTGATCCATTATAACCCTAATATGACTATAATAAAATAATATTTTATGTTTTTTCTAAAGTAACCCACGCCTCTGTTATAAATGGTTATTTCTCCTTCTCTAAAAATAACACCTTAAATGCCATTTGTATTAGAAAAACCCTGATCAAATATCCTCCCAAGTATATAGAATTCGACTTAGAGGCCTTACTTTGATCAGAAATCCAACCTAAGAAGCCCTTTTTATCAACTCAAAAAGAAACACTCGAAGAAGATATAATAATTGTACCACCTCTTTCAAAGTTCTTTTCTTCTTCCATGAACCATTTACTTGTTGTTTCCAAACCAAAATAATAACTCTAATACCATATACATACTATGATGTTATTATAAATATGGTACAACCATATTCATTATTCTATCCATCCTATGATTTACAAGTCAACATAAGTGTGTACGTACGACTTACCGTCTCCACGCGTGGTATAGTTTGTTATTCAAACACTTCATTATTTGGATGGGTATAATAATGAGTATTACTGATGTAATTAATAAATATAACATGTTATGTATTCTGTATATATGATATACCATTCAATTAAAAATTATTTCACCATAAATAGAATTATATTGTTGCTCGTGCATATGTGGGGAATACTGTCTGCACGAACATGATGAAATTTATTCCCCATCACAACCATTCAAGAATAATTTTATTTTACTATTAAAAATAATGTTTATGGACAAAATATCATTTTTTATATGAATCTAATACATCCTATCCATAACAAACAAGTCTTATATAACCAAGCATATAAAGGGAAATGAATCAGTTAACACCTGAAACGATGATACTATTGAAATATTATTAACAAACAAATTTTAGAAGATTATATATGATATCATATATATGTATTTGGTTCTTGTGTAATTTAATAAAAATTATTTAACAATTATTGGAGAGGTTAATGTACCTCCTATCATGGAAAAGTACAAGGTAAGGGTTATTTCTACCATCTCTTCATTATCCGAGGTTGATTATACGTGAGTATCTACTGGGACCTCTTTATCATCCTCATCTGTGTTTCATAAAAATTTATTTCAAAACATTTTTACTATTTCCTAGACTATGGGTTACAGTCATTTATTCCCATATTTTAATTTTTATAAGTTGTTTATAAAGTTATCCTTCCATCATTTTCCAAACTACATCCTTTAAGACTTTATCAACAAAATTACGGAAAGAATGTTCTTTTATCTTCTACAGGGAGTTTCTCTGTTTTACACTAATATAACACCTTTAATTCTTACCTACAATATTATCTAAATATTTACAAAATAAATGTTTTTATTATATTTATTTGACTTTTAAATTATTTCAAAATAGAAATAGATATTTCCCTCAAATTTTCTTTATTTCATATATGTCAACATCATTTGATGGATTTTACACTTTTTTGCAGTTGATTTATTATGATAAAATATTCCAAATTTTATTGAAAGTATTGTGATATGTTTTACTATGGATATATTATTATTATACCATTAATGGTTTATGGTTAAATTATTAACCTTTTATATGCTAGTTTTAAAACAAATGTTTATGTTATGTTTCACCCTTTATCATATGAGGAATGAATTAGACTTAGAGTGTGATGGGTTGATACCATCATAGCTCTTTGATACATCGGTAGGTCTCATGAGAAAAACAAGTGTCTTGGAACAAGGCCTTGAAAAAATAATATTTGTAGTAATGGCATGAGGCCTTGACTATGTGGTTATGATGTCCAACATTATGTATTATATAATTATGAAATTCTCTACTGATATTACATGTGATTATTCAACAAGCATAATATTCATGTGAATAAGTAAATGGAATTACTTGATTTATATTTTCCATATTATACTGAAGATTTTGATTAAAGGGCTTGTGTTTTTGTCTTATACATTGCCTTAATTGTTTATTCTTATTTATAAAATTTTCATCTACATTGTTATCCATACTGAGAACCTATGCTCACCCCTTTCTATGTTTTATTTTTTCTAGGATGCGAAGAAGTATATTGCAATTAACCAGGAAGAATATGCTATGGGATATAAGAGTTTTCAAAGGGGACAAAATTTCGTTTTTTTATTTCGTGATGTAATGTAAAACTTATGTATGTCTCTAATTCTTTCAAGGCTACTTAACCAATCAATTTTTTGGGAAATGATTCCTTTTATCTTGAAAATGTTATGTAATAATGCACCAACTCTGGGTAACTAGGGTTGGGGCATTATAGTTGGTATCAGGGGATATTTAGTACAAACTGTAGAAACTAGATTTACAAAGACTCTGATCAGAGAACATTACCATATGATAGACTTTGAGTATCAGTACAGAAGAAAATCCTAGAATTTTTGTAATATAGATATTCTTATAGTTTCCCATGAAATATATCCCTATCTGGATATGCGTAGGTAGAGGCGACTTTGGTACATATGTACCTAGGAGTGAAAACTCTGACAAAGAGTTTTGGTCTTGACTCGAAGTATCCTGGTTCACAACAATAGGCCATGCTGCACTCTTGGTTTGAAACTCCCAGAGGATATGATTAGGATAAATCACATTTTCATTACAAACGATTATAAAGGATTTATGTGTAAATACCTCCTCAATGAATACATTTTTATTATTATGGAATATATCTATAAAATGATCAATTTATGGTAAGTGTTTTTTAAGTTTGTAATTATGTATTGCAATTCATAAACTAATCTAGTGCATTTAGTTGTTTAGAAATGGCACCTAGTGGATGTAATGGAAAATATATAAATGCCCATAATCCATGTAGCGATTTCCCTCCTACTCAAGATAATTATAGTGGAGCTGATGATGCTACTGGTGCTGATCATCTTATCACAATACTGGGACAACTCACTCGGGTTACAAATTATAACCTTACCCGCATGGAGCACCCTGATCCACAATGTGGAGGATCAATAATAGACCGCTTCATGAGAAAAAAACCACCAAAATCTAATTGGACTACAAATACACTTTTAGCTGAGCAATGGCTATGTTCCTTAGAGAATAGATTCCATTCTTTAGGGAGTAGTGAAAGGTAAAAAGTTTTCATGGATGTTTGTCGCCACATGAGAGATGCAGATCTATGGCGGTCATTAATTCAAAACACAAAGGAGGAAAAAGGAGTATCAAATATTGAATGAAGGGAGTTTAATGTGATTTTATTATAATAATACATTCTTCACGAACATCATGAGCATATGGAAAAAAACTTTCTGAGTCTTAGGAAAAAGGAAGATGAGAATGTCGTGAAGTATGAGGATAACTTTACAAGGCTAGCAAGGCATGCAACAGATTATATAGGTATTCAATGTATTAATATTGATTAATTATTTGATGATTTAAAACCAATTATTCCATGAGAATTAGTCTAACAATCATTCTCATCGTATGAATATATTATATCATGTGTTATCTATATAGAAAATGAATTTTCTATGTCTTAAAACATTAATGCAAAGAAAGAGAAGAAACGTTCTGATAAACACTTAGGAAATATAAATAAGGGGATAAAATAAAATGTTTGATTCCCATCCTATGGTAAATGTGCAAAAAAACACCCCAATACTTGCCTGAAGGGAATGAGAGTTTGTTAAAGGTGCGCTGAGAAATTCCACCAAGATCTTGATTTCAAGGGAATGAAAGAGGCTGTCAATGTTAAATTCTACAATTGTAGAGAAATGGTGCATTATGGAAATGAATATCCTAAGCTCTGAGGAAACATACCAAAGAAAATGACATTGGATAATGGCCATGCTTATGCGATCACTATGGGTGGGGTTGAAGCTCCAAATGACGTGGTGGCAGGTAATATAATGGTTTCCTCAAACATAGCCAATGCTTTATTTGATTCTGGATCATCTCATTATTTCATATCTTCATTGTTTTCTAAGAAACATAGATATTTTCAATTTGATTTAACAAGGGAGTCTTCAGTCAAAACTCTTAATGGAATTATCATTGCAACAATGTTTTTTGAATCAGTTCTTGTTAGGGTATATAAATGTTCTTTATCAGCTAATCCCATCATTATACCCATGATTGAATTTGATATAATCTTCGGTATGGATTTGCTTTCAGAACATGATGCAATAATTTATTGTAAGATGAAGTAGGTTACAATTTTCGATGATGATAAGGAGTACCTTATCTTTAGAGCAGAAACACGACCATCTAATTCTTATCTACATCCACCCCTAGTAGCTCTACTAAATTAAATTATTAAGGAGGAAGAGAATAAAATAATTATGGTTGAGGAAAAGAATTTTCAAATAGAGGACTTACTTATTTTACAACAATATGTTGTTGTGTTTCCATAGGATTTACCTAGAAATTCTTCAGAAAGATAAATTGAGTTTTCCATTGATTTAAATCGTGGTTCATGGACCATATCAAAGACCCCTTATAGAATGTCCATTGTGACATTAGTGGAACTAAAGAAACAACTAGAGGAATTGAGTAATAAAGTATTTATTCACCCTAGTGTTTCCCCATGGGGATCCCATGTTCCTTTTTTTAAGAAGAAATATGGATCTATGTGGTTGTGTGTTGACTACAGAGAGATCAATGTTATACTAATATAGAACAAGTATCCCCTACCTCACATTGATGATTTATCTGATCAACATCATAGAGATAAATATTTTTCAAAGATTGTACTTCGATCTGGATAACATGAGGTGTGTGTGAAGAAAGAATATATTCCAAAGACAACTTTTTGAACCAGGTATGGGTACTACGAGTTTACAGTAATGCCTTTTGGATGAACTAATTCTCCCTCAGTTTTTAGGGATATAATGTATTGAGTTTTCAAAGAATATTTTGATGAATTTGTAGTAGTATTTACTAATGATATAATGGTATACACAAAAAGCTACTAGGATCATGAAAATTACGTGCACACTATTATGAAAACCCTCAAAAGAAATGAATAATATGGGAAGGTTAGAAAGTGTGAATTCTGGCATTAGAAAATTTCTTTTCTTGGCCATATTTCCTCTAAGGATAGAATCTCTGTTGATCCTTCTAAGACCTGAGAAATACATGAATGTCCAACACTGACGAGTATAACTGAGGTATGAAGTTTTATTGGTTTAGCAGTTTATTATTAGTGTTTAATACAAAATTTTTTCAGATTACAAAACTCATTAACCAAGCTCACACGTTAAGGGGTAAAATTTGTTTGGAATAAAGAGTGAGAATTTTTTTTAAAGAACTAAAGAGAAGATTAGTCAATGCTATTATCTTGACTCTAACATCAAGGAATGATGGGTTATTTATTTATAGTGACACTTCTACGAAAGCACATGGTGGTCTCTTTATGCAGAATGGTAGAGTTATTTCTTACGCATAACAAAAACTAAAAATTAATGAACAAAAAAATCGTGCTAATGATCTTGAGTAAGCACCTGTAATATTTTCATTGAAGATATTGAGACACTATCTCTATGGTGAAAAAATGTGAGATATATAACGATCCCAAGATTTTGATGTATATTTTCTCATAGAAATAACTCATCATGAGGTGAAGACGATGGCTTGATATACTCAAGGATTATGATTGCACTATACGCTACCACTCGGGGAAAGAAAATAAGGTGGAAGATGCTTTGAGATGAAGGGATTTCAGAGTTTTGATCAAGATTAGAGTTGAAAGTGATCCTATGTTAATGGATCAAGTAAATATGTATATGGGAATAATCATAGAAGTTGAAACATCAATAATTTTTCAAATGGTTTCCAAACCAACTTTACTAGAAATGATAAAGAATTATCATAATGATGATGATATGTTTCACAAGAAAAATAAAGCTCTGAACAATGGAAGATTGATTGAATTCATATATGAAGATGGAATTTTAAAATTTGGGTAGTGTATTTGTGTTCCGAACATACAATATAAAAATAGGGAATTGTTGGATGATACTCATAGCTACAGTTTCTTTATACACCCTTGTAGCAAAAATATGTATAGTGATTTGAAGGAACATTTTTGGTGGGACAACATGAAGAGGAATATTGGTGATTATGTTTCATGATGTATGATTTTTCAACAGGTGAAGGCTATAAGACAACAACCTAGAAGAGTCATGAAACCTCTTCACATACCTAAGTTGAAATGGGATGATATTATAATGGGATTATCCATGGGGCTACCAAATACAACTAGAAGGAATGATGAAATATGGGTCATTGTTGATCGTCTTACCAAGTCATCAAATTTTCCTGATATAAGTTAAGGTTTACCACTTAAACATTTAGCAAGAATATATATTAATAATGTTGCAAGACTACATATAGTAACCCAATCGATTGTTTCTGATTGTGATCCCAGTTTTACATTAAGATTCTAGAAAAGTCTTCAGAAGGCCCTGGATACTGAACTTCGTTTGACCACTTCCTACCACCCTCAAACAGATGGATAATCAGAATGGACTATTCATAACTTAGAAGACTTGTTGAGATCTTTCTCACATGACATTAAAGGTATGTGGGATGAATATTTACCTATGTTAAAATCTTCCTATAACAATAGCTTCTATTCAAGTATTCATATGGCACCATATGAAGAGTTTTATGTAATGAGATTTCCAAATACAACTTGTTGGGATGATGTTGGTGAAAGAAAACTCGTTGGCCCGGAACTTGTTGAGGAAAAAATCGGAACGGTGAAGGTTATCTAAACCCACATCAAAGTAGATCACTGTAGGAAAAAGAGCTATGCGGATAACCTAATGATGGATTTGGAATTTCAAGTTAGAGAAAATGTTTTCTTGAAGGTATCTCCATGAAAGTGTATTATACATTTTCGTAAGAAGGGTAAATTATGTTCCAGGTATATCAGACTTTTCAAAATTATAGAACAAATTGGAGTTGTAGCTTATTGTTTGGAAATGCTGCCAAGTACCTCTAAAGTTCATGATGTGTTCAATGTATCATGTTAAGAAAACACATGCCTGACCAAATGCATGTACTCACCTTTGAATAAACAGAACTAGAACTCAATCTATCATATTGTGAAGAGCCTACAATGATTCATGATACAGGAAAACAAGTGCTGTGAAATTGGATGACTAGTCTGGTGAATGTTCTACGGAGAAACCATATGATGGAAGAGGCAACGTGGAAACGCAATGAACTTATGATGAAGAGCCACCTAAATATTTTTATGTATTAATATTTTTGAAATTTCATGGAAAAAACTATTTGAAGGAGAGAATAATTTAACACCCCAAGCTTTCATGGTACGCTTCTCTTTGAATTATTCAAAGCTTGCATTGTATGCAACATCTTGTTCTAACACACCACGACCAGTCAAACTAGCCGTTATGAATAGTAATATAATCTTTTTGAAATTTTATAAATTTTATTTTTCAAAATGGACTTCATTTATAAATTTTGAATATCAATATTATGTTAGGGGGAATTTTTGGTATTTTTCTGAAAGCTTTCAATTTTTGATGAATAGTGAAAAACACAACGTTATTTTTTAAAAACAAAATTTTATTTAAACAATTAGTTATTATATTTAAATTTAAATTAGGTAAAAATAGATACATAATACCAATATATGTTCAGTGTAATTCATTGGAGTCAATTTATAATAATATTAGATATATTAAATTTTATTGAACTTTTTACAGTCTTTTTCCAACCTTCTTGGCGCATTTTCAAATTTGCATAAAATGTAATATTACCAGTTCTATGAATTGAATTTCAAAAATCCAAGACACACAGTTGACATCAGTATGGATAATGTGGTTCAATAAAAAGAAAATATTTTTTGGTGAATAGTAACTTTTTAATTTTATTTACCACGGTTAAAAGTAAATAGTGTAAGTAAAGTTAAAAAAATGATATTAAAATTAACCTAACACATGTCCAAATTCTATTGGATTAGTTTATTTCGACCAATATCAACCTTAGGAATAATATATTATCATTTTGGTCCACTTGGATTAGATTAGGACATTTATTATTATTTTATTTAAAGTGGAGTTAAAAGTGTTAAATTCAAATTTTAATAAATAAACCATTTATAATATAAGATTATACATAAGATAAATTAAACATTAAATATTAATTATAAAGGTGAAAATATTTCCTACATTTTGGTATATTATTTATAATGTTTAGACATTAAATAAGTAAATTTATTTATGATACAATGATGATGCAGTAATTAACTTGATAATGATATATTAAAATAATTGATATTATAAATATCTAAATAAATGCAAATTGAGACTTATGATAAATTGAAAAAAAATTATAGGTTAATATTTCATGTTATGGTTTTATAAATAATTTTTTTTGAAGTGATAATGTTGTTATGACTTTCAAAAAAAGAAATCACCAAATAGTGTCAAAATTAAAATAAATGAGTTTGAAAACAAATACTATATTATTAATTGACATAATATAGCAAAAAATATAAGGTTCAGTCAAAGGACATTGATAAGGTTATATATATCAGTAATGAACCACTAGGGGATCTCTTGGATTTTTATATTATGTTTATTAACCATTTAGTATAACAATACAATAATGCATGGTAAAAGTTAAACTATTTTAAAAAAGAGTTAAATCTAAATGATAAGGTTAATATGGTTTCCATAACCTGTCTAAAACCTACTGGTTGAGATTTTATCAACCCAAAACCACCTTATCCTCTAAATAAATCTTTTTGGATCAATTATAAACCGAAAATTAATGTATAATAATATAATATTTCAAACATTTCCTGAAGTGACCTTCACCTCTCTTATAAAATGGTACTTCCCCTTCTCTCAAAATCACACATCCTATGCAATTTGGATCAGCCATCCCCTACTCAAATATCTTCCTAACAACCCTCACTTTGGCCTAGAGGCATTAATTTGATCATAAATCCACCCTTAAAATCCAATTTGATCAACTCAAAAGGAAACACCCAAAGAAGTGGTAGTAATTTCCCCACCTCTATCAAAAGTCTTTTCTTCTTCCACATCTACTTTCTTAGTTGTATACATAAAAAAATAATTCCAGTACCATATACATAATTTTATGTTGTTATAAATATCGCAAAACAATATTCATTATTCTATACATCATATGAATGAAAAGTCACCATACGTGCGTACATACGGCTTACCGTCTCCACGTCGTGGTGTAGTTTGTTATTCAAACACTTCATTTTTTGGATGTGTATAATAATGAGTATAAATGATGTAAATAATAAATATAACATGTTAATGATTCTGTATATATGATATACTATCCAATTACATATGATTTTATGATCAATAGAATGATATTTTCGCTCGTGCATACGTACAGATTACCCTCTCCATGAATGTGATAAAATTCATTCCCCATCATAACCATTCAAGAATAATTTTCATTTTATGATAAAAAATAATGTAAAATAACTTTATATAATTTTTTATATGAGTCAAATACATATTATACATAACAAATATGGCTTATTTAACCATGAATATTAAGGATAATGAATCAGTTAACACCCAAAATGATGATACTACTGAAATATTATTAACAATGCAATATTAAGAGATCATATATGATATCATATCTATGTCTGTGGTTTATCTATAATTTAATTAAAATTATTTAACTATTATAAAAGATTTTAACATACCCTAAATCATGGAAAAGTACAGAGTAAGGATAATTTCTACAATCTATTTATTATTTGAGGTTTTTTATATGTTAGTATCTACTGGGACCTCGTTATCGTACACATTCATGTTTCCTATAAATGAATTTCAAAACATTTTCAATATTTCCTACACTATGGGTTAATGTAATTTATACCCTTGTTTGACTTTTTATAATATTTTTATTAAGGTATCATTCCTTCATTTTTCAAACAAGGTCCTTTACGACCTTTTCGAAAAAATTAAGGAATGAATGTTTTCTACCATATACGGTGAGTGTGGATATTTTCCACCATTATAACACTTTTAAAGATTTCCTTAAAATAATATAAGAATATTTTCATAATTAATGTTTTATGTTATAATTATTTTACTTCTAATTGACTTCAAAATATACAGAGATATTTCTGTCAAATTGTTTTGATTTATTCTATTTCAATATACTTTGATGGATTTTACAATTTTTTTATGTTGATTTATTTTGATACAATCTTCCCTATTGTATTGAAGGTTTTGTGATAAGTTTGACTGTGGATGTGTTGTTTTTATACCATTCTTATTTTATTGTTAATGTATTAATATTTTGTATGCTATTTTTAATACGAATGATTATGTTATGTTTCAATGTTTTCATATGAGGAATTCATTAGAATTAGTATGTGACTGGTCGAGCCTGCTATAGCTCCTCGATGCATCAGTAGGTCTCTTGAGACAAACTAGTGTCTTGGCAGATGTTTTGGAAAAAATATTATTTGTATTCTTGGTACGAGGCCTTGATTATGTGGTTATGATGTCCGACATTATGAATTCCATCATTATATAATTGGATATAGATATTACATGGGGTTATTCGACTAGTAGAATATCCATGTTAATAAGTAAATGGAATTATTGGATTTATCTCTACCATATTATGCTGAATTTTATGTAGAAAAGGCTTGTGTGTTTAGTCTTATACATTGCCATAAATGTTTATGATTATTAATGAAAGTTTCCACTATATTTTTATCCTTAATGAGCATGTGAGCTCAAATATTTCTATTTTTTATTTTTCCCAAATGCGAAGAAGTATATTATGAGTATCTAGTAAGAATTGGATAAGGGGTATAAGAGTGTTCAAAGGGTACATAATTTTTTTGTTACATGATGTAATGTAAAACTTATGTATTTATTTAGTACTTTTAAGGCTACTAAACTGATCAGTCTATTAGGACATGATTTCTTTGTATCATTACAATGTTATGTAATAATGAACTGAATCTGGGTAACTTGGGTCAGGGTATTACAATAGAACTATTTAGGAAATAGCTAGGAGTATGCTAAATGACTACAATCTTTCTAAATATTTGGGAGTAGAAGTTTTATGAATACCCTGTTATATAATGAATAGAGTTTTAATCAGACCAATTTTCACAAATTCACCTAATGAATTTTGGAATATCAGAAAACTAAACTAAAATATTTTAATGTCTTTGGATTCAAGTTTTATATCATAAACACTAAGAACAATCTTGGTAAATTCAATTAAAACATTTATGAGGGAATTTTCTTAAGATATTCTACAACTTCCAAAGGTTATTAATTTATTAAAAAAAGTCAAGGATTATTGAAGAATCAGTTCATGTGAAATTTGATGAATTTGATCCCTTTGGGAAAACGAAAGATCAAATTGATGAATCCAATTCTAATGATAACATGAGACTTGCAAACATGAAATATGATTTTAAAAAAGATATAAATAAAATTCTGTCTACTTCATAAGAACATGACACAGATGAACCTTATAGTTTATTACCTAGACAATCTTGAACCTTAAAAAAACACCCTTTAGAAATTGTTATAGGATTCCTAGAAACAGGAATAAAGATTAGAAGATATAAAATAAATCTAGTTGTGTTTTATGCCTTACTGTCCCAATTAGAACCTAATACATTTGGGCCTTAGTTGATGAATGTTGGATGATATAAATAAAAAGAAGAACTAAACTAGTTCAAGAGAAATGATGTTTGGAAGTTAATAGAATGACCAGAAACAATCTAGTTATAGGAACTAAATGGGACTTTAGAAATAAACACATTGGTCAAGGAATAAAAAATAGAAATACAGAAATACTAGTATCTAAAGGATATAATTAGGAAGATGGTGTAGATTATTATGATACCTTTTAACATGTAGCTAGATTAGAAGCAATTAGAATTATTTTAGCCAATGGATCTCATATGAACATTAAATTATTTCAGATGAATGTTAAGTCTTCCTTTTTAAATTGTTATTTAATGGAGGAAGTTTTTTTTGAGAAACCTATTGGTTTTTTAAAATTCTCAAATACTATATTTTGTTTTTAAACATACTGAAGCTCTTTATGGCCTTAATCAAAACAAAGAGGTTAGTAAGAAAGATTAAGTTCTTTTATTTTGAAAAATGATTTTACTATTGGAATAGAATATCAAACATTATTTATGAAAACTATAAATACAAATACATTATTGGTTCCAATTTATCTTGATGATGCAATTTTTGGATCTTAAAATAAAAAACATTGTCATGAGTTTTCAAACTTAATACAAAAAGAATTTGAAATGATTATGATGGGAGAGTTAAATTTCATTTTAGGACATCAAATTTATCAAAAAGATTTTTGAAATGTTTTTAATCAAAGAAAATACATTATTTACTTGCAGATGAAATTTTCACTTGAAAACAACAAGACATATACAACTCCTATGTGTACTAATATAAAAAATCATTTTGATGAAATTGGAAAATAAGTGGACAACAAGTTATATATAGGTATGATTTGTTGTTTATTATATCTTACTGCTAGCAGGAAATATATAATGTACTCAGTATGTCTCTATGAAATATTTCAATCAAATTATATATAATCTCACATAAGTATTTGCAAAAGAATTTATAGATATTTAAAAGGATCTGTCTTCAATCATTTATCTATAAAAATGTCTGATTTTAATTTAATTTCAAATTAAGATGCTGACTACGGAAGCTATATAATAGATATAAAAATCACCTCATGAACTTGTCACTTTTTAGGAAAAATTTAATTTCATTGTCTTGTAAGAAAAAACACTTAGTTTCCAAACCTACAGCCGAGGCAGAAAATGTGTCCGTAGGCAGTTGTTGTGTGCAAGTGTTGTGGATGAAAAACACTCCTATGGAATTTGGAATAAATTTTAATAATACACCTATTTTATGTAATAATACAAGTGTAATAAATATTTAAAAAAATTCTATTAATCATTCTAGGACTAATCATATTGATATCAGACATCATTTTCTAAGAGATCATGTTCTTGAAAAGGATATATTCATAGAATTTGTATGTAATGAAATTCAAATAGATAATATTTTTACTAAACCACATACCAATGAAAGGTTTTATTTTATTAAGGTGGATCTAGGTTTATTTATTTTTAAATGAAATTTTAATTTTAATTTTACTTATTTTATGATATCAATTCTTATTTTATTTTAATCTTCACTATTTCAAATAATTTAATTATTAGTTTGTAGAAAAATTTTAAATTTTTTCATGTACTGAAAGAATTTGTTTTCCACATACATTTTTAATTTATTTTAAATAATTTAATGATTATTATGTCTTTAATGAAATGAGAATCAAGGTTTAAAAATCCTATTTCAAATTCCAAAACTGTTCATTTTCTTAAAACCATCCAAAACACGAAAACTCAATCGTCTTCATCTACCTTTGACTGATACTTTAAAACCCCCAAACCTTCAAACCTTCAGAACATTGCGATAAAAATGGCCAAGACAAAAAGAGTAGAGGAAGGATAATCTAGTAATGCCAAGAGTAAATGTTCGGTGGGAAGAAAGATCTTATAGGGAAATGTAATTGATTTGGAATGATTGTAACATACCAATCTAACGCTGAAGAAATCATTGGATTTTCAGAATCTTGAAAAAACATTCAATTATGAAAACACAGAATTCCTGTACTAGGTAGATTTGCGAAATTTATTTAAATATGTGCAGTTAAGTCTTGGAGATATAGAGGAATCGATATTCACGAAAATTAAAGATCGGGATTTTTCTATTTCATATGTGGAACTATCTAGAATATTAAACTTCCCTAATGAGGGAGTTTATCACCATTAATTGAAATTAATTAGAGACAATGAACATAAGTTAGATAACATTATGTCATCTTTATTTCTTTATAAGGATATCAATAAGACGTTAGTCAAGGATTTGGAGTCAGATCATAAAATTATTACAAAATTTGTTCAAATTGGGAATCGCCCAACGATGTCTGAAATGGATAAGATTTTATATCCTGATATGTATTTGATGTTTCTATTTCTGAGTGACATCAAGTTGAATTTTCCTCGATATATGAATAGGTATTTGAACTAATGTTTTCAACCATAGGCCAGAATGAACTTCTATCCCTATGAGAGGTTCATTTCTGTTTCTGACGCTTTCGTTGGGGTGCACGCATATGTACGATGGGGCGCGATAGGCAGAACCTTTTTGTTTCCCCGCATCCCTGCTTTCCAAAGGCAGGTGACATCTGCTCCTTATTCAGGGACGTCTACTCCTTGATCAAAACCAGGATAATGGGATGCCAGTTCTTCCTTCTGTGGATTTCTCCTCTTAACTCATCACCAAATCCAGGTCTCCCTCATAGATTTAATACATTGTTTGTGAAACTCTTCCCTGTTCCATGTTTCCATGGATTATGGTTAATTACAATTCTTCTGTAAGGACATTACAAAGTGTCTGGTCAGGGCAGTAACCTTCAGTCGGGGAGTAGTCATGGCGAGGCATCAGTAACGTGTCTGAATGCTGGGGAATTGGTGTGTCTGTCTTTTTTCCCTTATTATAGGTATTCTCGAGGGAACGGAAGCACGAGGAATCCCACATCGAGCGTGGGGAATCATATTACCTAGTCATATATTTGAGGTTTTCCTTAACTTCCAATGTTTAGCATAGGGTATGCCGCCAGTTTAATGTCCAGCAGAGACGGACCGACCTGATCAGAACACCAGCTAGAGTGGATCAGATTAAGGAATCCCCCTTAAGGGAATGCTGATATTAGAGCCAGCCTGTTGGCGGCTTCCCGAATGTTGTGGAGGGGAACAGGGTGGCATGATCTCACCGGGATGTGGCAGCCCAGGTATGAATCAAGATGGATGATGGATAATTGCACAGAGTGAAGGAGGAATGAAATGAGCCGTCATGGAGATGGCAGTGGTGATGGTATAGAGACTTGAAGAGACATCCTACATATCCCCATGGCAGGGAATCAAAGTCCATGTAGTTTGGGATAGATGTGTGGTGCTTACACTCTAGGCTGCCCAAGGTGTTGGAAGAACCGACGTGAATACGGTCGGAACGACCTGGTGGTGGTGGAATTGAACCTCACGATGCATCCTATGTACCATGCCATAACATGTATCAAAGACCACGTAGTTCAGGTTGAGCACTAGAAAACCAGAGTGAAAAGGACCTTGGCCCAATGGGTGGTGGGCTTGCACCTCGTGAGGCTTCCTACGTACCATGCCTTGACATGGATCAAAGTTCACGTAGTTCGGGAAAAGGGGCTGTTATACTGAAACAAAGGAGTGTCTGAACTACTGGATGGAAGTGTCAAAATTGCTTACTGCTAGATCGGGATGTAGTTTAATTCCATGTGGGACGGGGACGTGTTGGAGAACCGACGTGAAGAAGGACCATGGCCGAGGTGGTTGGTGGGATTGAACCTCGGGGAGGGCTCCTATATACCATGACTTGACATGGATCAAAGACCATGTAGTTCAGGTGAAAATGGGGGGTTGGTACACCGACACCGAGATGATCAGGACCGATGATTATTGGGCTTGATCCTCAGGGAGGCTTCCTACGTACTATGCCTTGACATGGATCAATGTCCACGTTGTTCGGGAGGACTTCTGGGTGTCGACGATATGATGTGTGAAAGGACCATTGTCCGATGGGTGCCGGGATTGAACCGCAGGGAGGCTTCCTACATACCATATCTTGACATCAATCAAAGACCACGTAGTTCAGGTGGTGGTTCTTTTCAGTGAACCGACATGAAGGTGAACCCGTGGTTCCACAGGTGGTGGGCTTGAACCTTGTGAGGCTTCTTACGTACCATGCCCTGACATGGATCAAAGAACAGGTAGTTCAGGTTACTCACAACGGATTACCGCTGGATTGGAATGTAGTTTAACTTCATGCGGGACGAGGATATGTCAGAGAACCGACGTGAAGAAGGACCTTGGCCCAGGTGGATACTGGGCTTGAACCTCGGGGAGGCTTCCTACGTACCATGCCTTGACATGGATCAAAGACCACGTAGTTCAGTTGAAAATGGGGGGTTGGTACACCGACACGGTGAAGTTCGGGGCCGATTATTATTGGGTTTGAACCTCAGGGAGGCTTCCTACGTACCATGCCTTGACATGGATCAAAGTCCACATTGTTCGGGAATAATTGTGGGTGTCGACGAAACGACATGAGGAAAGACCATAGTCCGATGGGTGACGGCCTTGATCCTCAGGGAGGCTTCCTACGTACCATGTCTTGACATGGATCAAAGACCACATAGTTCAGGTGGTGGTTTTAGTTAGCGAACTGACGTGAAGGTGAACCCATGGGTGCACTGGTGGTGGGATTGAACCTCGTGAGGCTTCCTACGTACCATGCCTTGACATGTATCAAATAACATGTAGTTCAGTTTAGTCACAACGGCTTACCACTGGACTGGAATGCAGTTTAACATCATGTGGGATGAGGTTGTATCCTGGCATGAATAAATGACGGGCGGTGGGCTTGAACCTCATGGAGGCTTCCTACGTACCATGCCTTGAGATGGATCAAAGACCTCGTAGTTCAAATGGAAGTATAGTTTAATGTCATGCGGGACAGGGGTATGCAGTTTAACATCATGCTAGACGAGGACATATAGTTTAATGTCATGCTGGACAAGGGCATTTCCATGGTCAATTCTTACTCTAAGCCCACGTGAGTCATGCTCGGTGTGAGAAAAAAGAGGCAGCAGAGACGTGACGATCATGTCGCGAAGGGTGCATCCATGAGAAGCAAAGAGGGGCTTACGCGTTAGGCGGCCCAAGGTGTTGGGACTTACTCCTGGATAGAGGCCCAATGTGAGGCAAAGAGAGGCGGGAGAGGGATTTGGGACCGAATATGGGAGGTGTCTCATTCTCTATTGCGCCCTCCATTGGCCTTGGCAGTGGTGAAGTTTGGAGGTGCATGTGTGCTACCTTCCGTAAGAGAGAGGCTTGGGGATTACGCTCTGAGGAAACAGTACCCCAATGGAAAAAATCCACTTCGATAAGGAGGATATCATCCCATGTGTGGGTGATTCCTTTCCCGTGGAGATGAGCGATGTAAAGAATGTCTGAGATGGGGGGGGCCATGTGTGCGAGACATGGGGTCAGGTCACAATTTAACGTCATGTGTTGAGGACGAGGTGCTTTGTAGTTTAACGTCCTGCAGGTCGGACGAGGAATAATTACTCCGCACCCCTAGGATATACATAAATGGCACACGCTACCCCTTGTGGGAGGGAAGGAATCAGCATGGCTGTGGAAAAAGGGGGTCGTAGAGCGAACCATCGAGGGGTCCACGTTAGCATGTCTAAGCGAAGAAGCAATAGACGTTAGAGTTCCTATGAGAAGAAGCATTAGGCGAAGCAACGCTACTGGTGGTGTCGGCCATGGGACTTTGAAACCACATCGTGCAGACCTGGAGGGTCACATGGGAAGAGGAATTTCCAAGCAAAGGGGTCCACAGGTAGGGACCTTGCGGAGCTTGGTCGCTTTTCATAGTGAGAGAACTTTCAAAGGGATGTGCTTCGCGAATTGGAGTGCCTTGGACTTATCATGGGGCAGAGGTGTGAGTGGGAGGTTCTTCGCGAAGTGGAAGGGTGTTCGCGAAGGATTGCCTCGTGATGCAAGGTGCTGTGAAGCAGTGTGCTTTGCGAAGTACAATGACCCTGCATTGGCGTGTGGATCACTTGTACATGATTGGTGTTTCGGGAAGCATAAATGCTCTGCGACTGCCCGGGTTCCCTTGGGAATCTTCTTCCTTCGCGTAGGCCCTAAGTCTTTGTAAAGGGAATCCCTCTCAGAAGAGGGGCTCAAAACGAGACACGGTGAAGGCCTCTTGCGAAGCAAAAATACCTTTTGGAGCTCATGATTCCCAGAGCGAAGTGTGCTTCGCGATTTGGGAGTTGAGAAGCCAAAAGGTTGAATTGTCCATCCTTAGAGCTCAGGGGGAGCTCAGTATTTATAGGCAAGGGGAGCCGTGAGGCAGAGCTCACGCGGTGCGAAGGGGGCCTCAGTGGCTTCGTTTCGGGTTGCAAACATCAACCAGATTCGCAGAGAGGTACCGCCTCCTCCACTTCGCGATAGGTCGTGAACGTCAGGGAGTTTGCGGAGCTTTACCACCATTGGTTCTTCACGATGGTCGCAGAGGCAGGGGGCTTCATGTTGGGGCTTCACGAGGAAGGGCGTGGGTGCCGGTATGGAGGGGCAATTGTGGATGGGGCTTATGCAAGGAAGCTACCCTGGTTCCGCTATGGAGTGACAATTGTTGATGGGTCTTACGCTAGGAAGATGCCCGGGTGCCGCTATGGAGGGGAAATAGTGAATGGGGCTTACGATAGGAAGCTTCCTGGGTGCCGCTATGGAGAAGAAATGGTGAATGGGGCTTATGCTAGGAAGCTTCCCGGGTGCCGCTATGGAGCGGTAATGGTGAATGGGGATTATGTTAGGAAGCTGCCTAGGTGCCGCTATGGAGTGGAAATGGTGAATGCAGCTATACTAGGAATCTGCCCATAATGTCTTCCTCAGGTCTGGCCATGATGGAATCCCAACCCACTGGTGAATTGCGGCCCTCACCTGTGCATTGGTGCACAAGAGGGGTAAATCCAAGGGGCGTTGGAATCAAGCCACTGTAATCATGACATTAGGCGTCTTATGCTTGGAGCATAAGGCATCTCTTGTTTTAGTGAAAGATTTATCCTATGAGTGGAACATAGGGTGTACTACAATTTATAGTCTTGTAGATAGGACTAATGGCATCTCATGCTTGGAGAACAAGGCATCTCTTATTTGGAGCAAGAGGCATCCTATGTTTGAAACATAGGGATTACGATAGTTTAAAGTCATGTAGATAGGACTATTAGCATCTCATTCTAGGAGCATGAGTCATCTCTTGTATTAAGCAAGATTCATCCTATGACTTTAACATATGGAGAATTACAGTTTAGAGATTTGTAGGTAAGAGAATTGTCATCTCATTATTGGAGCATAAGGCATCTCTTTCTTAGAGAAAGATACATCCTATCATTGGTTAGATTGGGAGTAATACAGTTTATAGTCATGTAGATAGGACTGTTAGGCATAAGGTGACTGGGAATGGATGGTGTTAGGTCTTGCACAAGGGAGGCCCTTTTTGGTCCAACTCGGCATAAGAGCCAAGTGATAGGTTGGAGGAGTTTCCTGAGGAATGGTTCGACTCAAGGTACTCGGGGAATTGATGATGGGAATCTCAACTAACGACATGGGAATGAAACGAAGTGGAATATATCGACTCAAGGTGTTTCATGGTGTGTGGAGGAGTATCTCAAATCATGGTATTCCATAGGTGGATGGTGGGTGCACATAAGGGAACAATGAAAAATCCCGAAGTATCGACCCCAAAAAGATCGGGATTCCACTCTCCATTTATAATGGGGGTGTGTGACGGTAGCGAAGGGACTGAGCCAAAGGGCCAGGACCGGAGCGCGGCACAGACTTCGTGCGGGGGTGTAGGGGCACAACCCCCGTGGTATGAACCGGTGGCCATGAAGGTAGGATACTTGAAAATGTTAACTCTTCGCGAAGTAGCTTTGTGGAGAAAATGTCTCACGGAGCATAGAGATCTCATGGAGCATGAACCTCTTACAGAGCAAGGGCGGCTCGCGGGGCAATGTCTCACGGAGCAGAGGGATATCGCGGAGCATGGGACTCTTGCAGAGCAAGGGTGGATCACGGAGTACTCATGGTGTAGTATCGTGAAGCATTGGCTCACGGAGCATGGACTCGCAGAGCATCGGCTCACGGAGCAGCAACACAAAGGAAGCTGCTCACGGAGCATGGCCTCGCGGAGCCGCAACGCAGAGCTCCGCGGACCGGGAGATCGGCCGCCCAAGGGGCGAAGTGGCCATCTCAAGTGCGGAGTGGTCGTGGCCATCTTGGAGAAGGGGAGGAGACCTGGATATTTTTAGGCAAGAGGCGCCGCAAAGTATAGCTCACGCGACACTAAGGGGGTGCGTCAGTTACTTCGCGGCGGTTCGCGAACGTCAACCAGATTCACGTAGAGGTACCGCCTCTTTTTCTATGTGGAGAGTTCGCGAACGTCAGGGAGTTCGTGGAGCATTACAACCTCCAGTGCTTAGCAGCCAGTTCATGAACGTCAGGGAATTCTCGGAGTGTTACCGCCTCATTTGCTTCATGGAGGTGCTCCACGATCACGTAGGGGGCTTCGTGATTGGGCTTTGTGAACCAGTTTTCCATCCCAACATCAAATGTCCATAACTCCTAATCCGTAACTCCATTTGGGTCCTGCGACCTACCAAATAGAAGCTTGCGAAATGTTATAAAATATTATATCATTTATGAAAGAAGTTGGAAAATTCTTGGGATGCAATTTCCGGGGTCTACAATTTCAATATTATTTTTTTAGTCAGATGTGATGAGATTGTAAATGACAGAGTAAGATTCCATCATAGTAATGTGTTCAATGCTGGAAAATTATTAAAAATAATATTTTTCTAGAGCACTGTGAATGGAATGATTAGTCATGTGGGTGATGATAATGATAAGGAGTCTTCTCATAGCCCCCATACCATACCTCCCGCTCCAAAAATTTATGGAGTAGTGGTTTACAAGTTTGTCCCCTTTTTACATCCAAATGTCACCAGTGTATCCCTACCCGGATAGCCTATGTACCCACCCGTGGATCACATGATGAACAGTATCTTCGAACATCAAGCCCGGACTAGGCTACTTTTACTCAACAGACAATTGTAGTGAAAATGTTTCTTGTATTCTTGGATACCATTATCCCTACATTCCGAACTCTGTTCTGTGAGCAATATCGGGTTTTCATAATCATTCATGGCCATTGGAAGTGGAAAGTTATCGACCCGGGGACACATTATCAGGATTATTCATACCACACCCTCAGCGGCTCTGCATATTGATAGCCCCAAGCCCGTCTACCAGAGGCAATATTTTCTTGTGCGACACTCTTCCTAGCTCTGTATGCTTACCGTTCTCAGAGCCCCCACACCACACCTCCTAATCTGGGAAACCTCATAGTTACAATTTACAACCTTCATCCCTACACTGCTAAGAGTATATCAGGGCATGGTAACTTAGTTATCCTTCGAGTGACTGCAACAATAGTCACCCAATGGTCCAAAATCTATGACCGCTAATCTAGGAGTACTTCATCCTTACTGCACGACATTAAACTGCATGGGGTAAAGGTACACCCCCCATGCATAAAACAAATCAGCATAGGGAGCACTCTAACCTTTAGCAGCAACCAGGGCCGAGTATGCCTGACATGTCCAAACATTTTCTTACAAAATGACAGACTTCGTGGCCTGGACAATTTCGGATCCTCATAACCATTCACGTCCATCGGAAGTGGAATGGTATCGACCCGGTGACACCTTTTCATGACTATTCATACCATGCCCTCAGCGTCTCTGTATATTGATAGCCCACTAGCTCGTCTACCAAAGGCATGATTTCCATGGGCGGCACTCTTCCTAGCTTTGTACGCTTACCGGTCTCTAAGCCCTCATATCATTACTCCGAATCCAAGAAGCCCCAGAACCATGATTTACACCAAAAAAAATACACTTTCCACATCTTGGGAACACCGAGATATTCAATCTTAGTTACATTCTGATAAAGAGTGGACTTTGTAACTACATCCTTACCGCATGAGGTTAAACTACACGGAACGTCTTGGCCTCTTGGCATAAATCTGCAAGGACCAAGAATTAACCATCCCGGGAAATGCATTCAACCACATGCATTTTCACTGGTCTAAAAATTCCCCCGTCCTCGATGCATGATGTAAAATTGCACATCACCCTTTAAAAATGCTCCCTGTCCTTACTACATGACCTTAAACTACACAAAAGTCATCCTTATCACTTGATGTTAAACTGCACAGTCAAACTAGTCTTTGGTTCTGTATGAAACTGAGGTTTTTCCCTGTCCCTTAGTGCAGGAGTCAGACCTGCACGAACCACCGTCTCACACCAGCATAGAAGGATTGAATTCACCCATTCAAGGGATATTTATCCTAGACGCTTCTCCCGTATCCAGACGCCATCTCCTCATAAACCATACTCTGTACTCAGAAAAAGCCGAACTCTCATAAGCCACCCCTGGTGGTACGGAATCTCAACTTCCCCGAAGTTTCTCGGCTATCAGGAGAATACAATCATTGACCCAAGGACGCCTTTGCATGACTATGAATATCATGCCCTCAGCGGCTCTGCATATTGATATCCACTGGCCCATCTACCAAATGTCGGATTTCCTCCGGCAATGCTTATCTACGTACGCCTCTTGACCCCTGAGCCCCTATGTCAATCCAGGGATTCAGAAACCCTCTGAGATATAGTTTACCATCCTCTTTCCCAACCCTACCTGAATATGGTGTAACGTCTCTGACAAGAATACCAAGGAATAAAAGAATTCATTCCATTCTAGATAATGTCCCAACTACATGATGTTAAACTGCACCAATCTCCAACTGTCCCATATGTTAGATAAATGCATAGGACAAGAACCTTGCTTCCACACACCTGATTGATACAGATTCTATCAAAACCTTTTAGACTTCACATACCCTTTCCACGCCACCCCTGGTGGTTTTAATAATTCTCCAAGCCACCCATGGTGGTTTCCCTATGCCAACATTTCATGAAGTCCTATGGCCATCAGAAATGGAGAGTCATTGATTTAAGGACACCTTTGCAAGACTATGCATACCATTCCCTTAGTAGATCTGCATATCGATCACCCATGTCCTGTCTACCAAAGGTTGGATTTCCTTAGGTGATGCTCTTCCCACCTCTGTGCGCCGATACAGCTCCCATTCCATGAGACATGCCCTGCATGTCATTCAAATCTAAACATGCTCCCTCTACATGCGCCTGAAGGACATTGAGACATCTTTTGATCAACCAAATCTCATTGGGGCCCTTGCCCCACCATAATTGGCCAGAGCTACTCGACCTAAAACATCAGTAAAGATATTATTGACGGTGGGACTTTAACCCTCTCACAAAAAGAGACACAAATCCTGTTAGGCCGAAAACCCAAAAAGGGTGACCTAAGAAAAAGTCGGGCCACACCCGCTGGGTCCTCACTAACTGGGCCTAGGAAAAATTAGGGAATTAAAAGAGGAGACAAAAATTTTGTGGGGTATTTTCTACAAAGCCTTAGCAATAATCAACTATGCTCGCAGGATCCCATGGTCCAGGAAAATGTAGTGCTTGTTTTCCTGAGTTATGATTAATTCTGATTCAGTGAATTGTTATTTAAAGAGAAATTTTTCTAGTAACAATCAAATTTTATAGCGATAAAAGATTGATAGAGATTGTATTTCATTTGAACAAAAATGGAGGATGTACACAAGCTGGGGTCTCAACCTCACAATAAAAAGAGGGGTATGTAAAACAAGGAGTACAAGAATTTCTAGGATAGTCACAAAGGATCCTGGCTCGCCCTCTCCACAAGATCAGCAACTATGCGGTGGAGGTTTTTGTAGGTCTGCTTCAGCATGACCTTTTCCATGGCCTCGACCTCAACCACCGAACGAGTATGCTCCATCGTTGTTTAGAGATAGTTTATCCCTTTTCTGGTGGCTTCAAGATGACTAGTCATAGTTGATAATTGATCCCTCAGCATCGCTTCCCGTTCTTCACATTCATGCAACTCGGAGGATAGGACGACCACCTGATCTCGAGAGATCGCCTCATGTGCAATCAGCTAGTGGAGTTGTATCGTGGATTCCTTAATGGATCAGGTCCCGCAATGAGAGACCGCGAGGTGAGAAAGTTTGCATTCACTAGTGGAAACATCCTCATGTGACATGACAACATGGCATGAAAGAGAATGGAACTGCCGACAGTCAAAGCCTCTTGACCCCAAACCCAAGAAGAGCTGTCGAAGAACATCGGTTTTAGTTACCATCTTAGATAGAGGAGTTTTGGCAAGAATCTCATAAATCCATGGCCCGGCCCACCTGCGCACTGCTCGTTGGTCTGCCATGACACAAGGATCTTTGGTATCCTCGTTGGATAGCACGGGAGCAAAGTCTGGCATTGCAATCATCACCGGCATGTGCATGCTAGAAGACAGTTCCAAAGCTAAAAGGTCTGAAGCTTCTAACCCTAGATCGGGCTTGGGAATCAAGTTGGTGAGTCCAGTATCAGTCGTTAAAACTTCAGGAATTGTCTCATTAGGACTCAAGGCCACTGGGTCATCCTCATATGTGTCCAAGAAGGTTGGGTTCATCTGAACTTCAGCCACAAAGGTGATGGGAGAGGAGGATCCATTAAGTCGCTTTGACCGACGAGCCATCAGTCGGTCCTCCATCAGAGCCGATGAGGAAGGTTTGGTAGGCACAACAGCTGCAATGACTCATGACTTGGGAACCTACTTGACATCCTTCCCTAGGATCCTATTGAGGTAATGTTTACCCACATCCTTGTGTACTCTAAGGACAGGCTGGCATCCACTCCCATATCAGGCAAGAGAATGCTTTTGTCAGATCCCTCCTACATCCGCATCAATCACCATTGACAGAGAGTGGCCGCGTTCAGTCCTCGAGCCCGATGAGTGGGATGGGAAACATGGAGATGCATACACCCAAACTAACAGGATAAATGATGTAGGGAATACAACTCACTTAAAGAAACCCCATCAATTCGTGTGGCTAGAAACATGTCCCGTAGCGAAATCATGTATGAACTTTCCTCAAGGCTCCCTCTGTGGTTGTAACCCATGACACCGAAAGGAGTGGGGTAAGGAGCGAAACCAAACTGGGAGAAGTCACTCTGGAGCTCGATAATTTCACCAGAATTGAAGGACTTCATACGAACCCCATCTATATCAAGCAGGGTAGACCGAATGGTTGGATGCAGGATGACTGTGTTATGAAAATACTCATAAAAATGGAAATGATTCACTACCCAACTGTATAAGAAATGGAATGGCCCACTCAAATGGTAGGGTTACCTTCCCTCCCGCATGTGAATTAGAAGTTCATAAATACGAGCCAAAGTGGGCATGGTCAAATTCACCGGACGACCCTCTGCCAGCTCAACTGCCGTCATCAAGGTGCAAGACCTGACACCTAGGTTGATATCCCGAGAAGGGAATAGCCAAAGACCTGCCATCCATAGCATTGGCGGCACACCGGGGCACACCTTGTAACCCCGTGAAAGGTAATCACCCGCCACCAAAACCACCCAGTAGGAACCTGGGATGGTTCGTGACTGTTGAGAAGGATTAGTCCTGGGGTGCTTGATCTTCGGCACAGAACCAGTGGTGTTCAGAAACAACCCTATCCATGTGATATAGGTAATAAGTGAGTGGACACACACTGCCTGATCCAGTGATTTCTCTGCCATAATCAGCAGATCCCTCTCCAACGAAGGCACTTGTTCGACGTCGTCCCATGCATCAGGAGTGGTCATAAACTCATAGTACATCTCACTGATAATTGGGAGCCCTCCCAATTGATAGATGTACAACAGACTAATGCCGACTTTGCTGTCAGAAAGGTGGAAAGTATTAGTGTTTGAACACCAGTGACTGAGCAGGTCATACAGGATCAGAGATGGTGGGTAAATAGCAAACTGGGAGGCACATATTGTGGAGTACAAATTGACTTCTTCTAGTGACTTAGGAGATTCTAGGCAATGATGATGGACCCAAAAGGCCCAGGCCTAGCCGTTCTATAAAATCCCACCAGACTGAAGATCCCACCTAGAAATCCACCCCGCGTCCGGATCCACCCGAGTAAGGTTGATTATGGAGGGATAATTCTTAAAGACAGCTTTTTAGATTAGTCTTGAATGTACTGATCGTTTTGGGTCCAAAAAATCCTCTCAAAATGAAAGCATCTTTTAGATTAGAATCAGAGGTTATCTCCCACAATGGGGTAAGGTTCGCCTGAACGCACATTGGTAACCCTTCCAAGAAAGGAGATCGAAGACCTTAGAACAGAGGGGGGATATTGACATCATCCTGAAGACCGAAGCCGTAAAGTAGAAGCTGATTTGATAATGGATAACCCAGGAGCTCAGGAGAGAGTAAGTCCTTTAAGACACCATCGTCAGGAATGATGGACTGTCTAGGGTCCCCTATGACGTTTTCCGCTCTACGAATCATAGCTAAATGCCTACCTGAACCAGACAGGAGAGGCTCTAAGGTAGGCCTGGGTGCATGGAAAGGAGGAACCATGTTTTCTCCCTGCATAATACAAACTAGTAAAATGGTTAGTCTGAAGTAATAAAACATGGAAAAATATATTGGATGTATGGAAATAAAATCAAGAAACCTTTGTGAGGAGGCCTCATAAAGTGGTTCACGATGATGACATCCCACAATCCAAAACTACACGGAAGGGGTTCGTGGTATGCTGGCCCGTAAGGCGTTGGTTAGAAAACCGCGAACTAGGTTGCTCTGCGGGATCCTAATCCCAGATTTAAGTAATTATGTTCAGAGGACATAGAAAATTTTTAATGTCAGCAATATTTCCATCCACGGACCATCGAAACCGCGAAGCGAATTCCTCCGCATCTCGTCATGACTTAATTTTTAATTAATTAAATGTATTGGTTTGCGGTTGGGAAATTGGTCCGCTGGTGAAGGCAACCATGAAGGAGGAATGGTTCGCAAAGATTGCAGCTAGTTCATGGACAAGGTGTTTTGCGAAGGAATGAGAATGCAGAGACAAAAAAGTGAGAGGGATCTAGTTTCACGAAAAATTCGGAAAAAGACAAAGGAATGCCCCCCCCCCCGTATTTATAGGCGTGGTACCCTACTGGGTCCACCCCTCTAACGCAAACCGTCCAAGTTTCAGGACCAATCTTCATCAGAATGTCCTCCTCTTCATTCCGATCAGACCCCATTCTGATGGGGGGCATTTGTAGGGTCCTGAAAAATCCGAAAAATAAATTCTACCCAATTCCACTAAAGAATTGGGGGGAAGAATGGAGAAAACTAAAAGGATGCACAAAGTCGAACTGGACCACAGACCGGTCCAAATGACGACCCCACATGGCCGGTTCCATGAAGCACCCCCTCCGTGGACTATTGTCGTTCGCGGAATGGAGGAAGAGATCCTCCATGGGTGCGAAGCAGGACAGACGCCAATCAGGTCCACCGTCACGAACCGCCCTTTCGCGGACAACCTCAACCAGCCCGGTCCGCATCTACTTTCATTCGCAGAATGGAGGCGGAACTCTCAGCGGCCGCGAAGCACTCCCCAAGCTTGTTTGGTTCGAAGGGGGAGATGCGCTCGATGCCCCCCACGAGTTGCGGATTGATCGGTTCATCCGTGAATCGGGATTCCGATCATGGGCCTCCGCAAAAGGTTCCCCATGATCATAGACACATAATTTTTACCACTCTATAAAAGAATATCGAGGGGAAGATAAGAGGGGATTAGGAAAGGAGATTGACCAGATTCGAGTTGAAGGATTTCGAAGGAAGGAGCTTAGGAATTCACAAACAGTGAAGTTCTAGTTCGCGAACCAGAATAGGTATGAACGTGGAAGCGAATTAATAAGGAACTGAAAACGCATAATAACTTGGTGAACCGCAAAATTAAAATATCAATGAAAAGGAGACTGTGAACCATGGCCCCTCTGCGGATGCACTCCCCATAGACCAGGGAGTTTATTCCCCTTTTTCAATCCGTCGCACCGCGTAGAATCCTCTTACGCGGGTGAAGCCCCGACCAACGAACCCCCGACCGGTGTCACCCTTGGCCACTGCTGCTCACATGGTTTCCACCCCTGTACTAGCCTAGTACGTTGGATGAACCCAAAGCTGCAAACAACCCTGGTTCGCAGGATGCCCACCAGGCCCCGAACCACCCTAGTTCACGGGGTGCCCATCATTCTGCGGACCACCCTGGTTTACAGAGGGCCTCTCTAGCCACGTTGAACCTCCCTATGTGAAGGGTGCCACCACTCATACATGTGTGTGGACTGCCAAATCATTCAGGGTACCCATTTTCAGAGCCATATAAAATCCTTTCAATACATACTGATCCTCCGCAGCTCCCTCATTGGCCTACTCATTGGCCCCGAGCTGAGGCTTCCACCGGAGCCACCAGACCCGTGTGATGTAACCTTTGGGCACATCAGCGCACTGTTTTCAGTTCACATACCCACCGTAAGTAGAGGTGAAGGAGTTGCTCCGACCCTTGAGTGGATTTCTGACGCATTCCTAGGTTCACATTCCCACGGTAATGTGGATTCTGAGCTCGGGAGCCCCCTTTCTAGCCCTCCCTTGCATGGGTCCGTGTCACTTATCTGTTCTTCGGGGGTAGTAAAATACCCATCAGAAGGGAGCCTCTATGAACTTCCGTACATCCCCCGGGAACAAGAGAGGTGATGGGCATAGGATCACCTCTTTCCCTCTCCCTTTGCGCTTTGTCTCCATGGGCGTCCATCCTGGAGTAAGCCCCGACCTTATGGGCCGCCCAATGCGTAAGCCCCACTCCACATCTCACGGACTCACCTTTCGCGATGTGATCATCTGGTCACAGCTTCCTCTTGTTTCTCACACCGAGCATGACTCACATGGGCTTAGAGTAAGAATCGAACATGACATCCTCTTATGGGACTCCTCAAAGTGTAAGCCCCAATCCATTTCGAACTACAAGGAATTTGATTCCCCACCACAGGGATACGTAGGAAGCCTCTAAGAGGTTCAAGCTCGGTCACCATCAGACCCCCGAGACCACCTTCACGTTGGTTCTCTGACACCACAATTCTAATTACGTGGACTTTGATCCCTGTCTCCTAGGTCGGGTACGTAAGAAGGCTCCTTGAGGTTCAAGCCCAATGATCGTTCGATCGGACTATCTTCACATCGGTTCACCGTGCCACTCCTAGTACCGCCTCAATGAGTCCCGACACCTGTAGGTCATTTATCCACCGAGGGATGGTAAACCGTAGGCGAAAATGATTCTGAACCCCTGTGTCCAGTTGACCATTGCCCACTAAGAGAAGTCCTTGGATACTATGCTTGGGTATAAACCAAAGATTCACGAACATATGAATACATCTTAAATATAGAATAGAGTCCCAGAACATGCATTAATTCCCCCCAAAATGGTTCGATGAGCCTGACTTCTCATTCTCTCGACCAATGTGAGTTCTTAAGCATTGTTGGTCAAACCACTCGGTGAACGCCTACCTTTGGAAATCAGGTACACGTGCCATCAGCTACAAAACCATTGGGCATTTCGAGACCAACCTGAAACATGGATGATAAAATGATTTATTTTGAAAGGATGGGAAAACATTTTGAGAACAATGATGCGCAATTATTGAAAAACTTAAATGTTTAAAAGTGTATTTTATTTTAATTATAAATAAATAAGAGATTTAATGAAAATTGTATAAAAAAATATAATCATCCAAATACAAAAAAAAAATTACCAGGAAAGAAATTATGGACCTGGAAGAAAAGACCCGTTGGTTAGAATTAGAGTTATTATTACGAATGATATAGTTTTATTTTTAAAATAATTTAATAAATTAAATTTATATAGAAATAAAAATTAATTTCTTTAGATCTAATGTATTAATAAAAAATAAAATCATATTATGTTATAATATATCATTATATAAATATTATAGTCGATGAATAGTGATTGTAACCCACTGATTATAATAGTGTCATAAAATCCCCTCAACACCTTTTTATCATCTGAATGAAATTACATGAGAGGGTATACATTAAATAAAACATTCTATATAATTTTAAATAATTTTATAATTATAAAAATAGAAAATGGGTTTGTATATACACCATTTAAAAGAAACATGATGTTTAGAATGAACTTGTCTCCAGGTTTTTATATTTGGGACTATGATACCCTAACATCTTGAAAAATAAATGAATGAACGAACATGATGGATTGATTATGAAAATAAAAAATTATAACTCATATATAATTTATATTTATAATGAAACAATTCATTTTGGTAGATTCTCTACAACATTAATGTGAAAAAAGATCAAAACATGAAATCATGCTTCAATGAATGTGAACCCCACACAAAATATCTTGTCCTTGTATTCTTTATTAGTTGACAACACTCTAACATCCTTTAAAAACATATCTAACATAATATCCTATTTCATTACAGTAATCATTAATATAAATATATAATTATATTTATTATAATTAATTATCCTGAGAATATTAACCAGTTATAGTGTATTATTACTATTGCATGTTAATAATATTAACTATTTTTCTCTTCTTTAATAATTGTGATTTCATTTACTATAATTATGAACCATGTTAATTTGTCATATTCCATACTATATTTTATTATAAAAACATATATTAATTTAAAATGTTCTTAATTAATCCCATATATGTTTTGGTTACATTATGTGAATGATGAAGTGAGAACTATTTTTTTCGAAAATTATAGTAAATAAAACTATTGCTTTAAAAAAATATAAATACATAAAAATATATTTGTATATATATATAATCTATATTTAATTAAAATATTAGTATAATATTAACTTTCATATTCACATAGTCATCCATAATCATATTTTAATGTATCCAAATCATTTGTGGTTGAACCATCCCACACCTCAATATGATTTAGATTAATTTGAGACTATTATTGAAGAAGAGTTTTTTATAGAAAACTATTATTTATATTTTCATGTTTTCTATGATGTCTACCCATAAGTAGACCTTTTTAGAAACATTTACGAATATATAAAATAAAAATATGTTCCTTCTTAGAGGCGGTAATCCCCACGTACGCATGATTAGCATTCTCATTTATTAATTATGGAGAGGGGTGATGGTATATATTAAATTTAAATTAAATATTTATAATTATATGGGATATATCATATAATTTATTTATACCACTGTCGATTCCATATATTAATGAAGGTAATGAAAAAAATGGCATTTCTTCATGGATGTCGTGGTACATATAACCCACTGAAAGTTTTATTTTAATTTTATAAATAAATGGAAAAAATAAAATAAGGGTATTAATATTTATAAAACAATATATCAATATAATAATTATTTTTATTTGATATTATTATTACTAGGATAAGATATTTTTAGGATTAAGATAAATACAAAAAATATAAGAACGAGACAATAGTTATGTCGTAGACTTGATTTCTTTTGAAAGATCCCTTGAAATTAAATGTTTTAGAAAATAAATGATTAAAAATTTAATAACTTCATGTTATTTTTATATTGGTAAAAAAATTTAAAATCATAATGTATAAATTCTATATACATGTTTATCTTTGAAGGGTGGTAGTGGTGTCCTTTTACAATGGGAGAAATGTTATCTTTTGGAAACACTTGTCAATTCTGAATAATGCTAGGTTGCTATTACAAGGATAATTATCCCAATGCCATGAAATTATTGAGTTTGGTGGGGGATTGGTGTTGAAAAATGAACAAAAGTGTGTCTAAAATCATTTTTAACCATGTTATATGGATTTTTACAATTAATCCTTAACATTTTATCTTCACAGTTTTGATCAAGGAAGCTTGTATTCTAAGTATATGATTTTATGGTTTATTAAAAAGTTAACATAAACAATATAACCAAATTTGTGTTAGATTGAACCAAATTTAACAAATATGTTATCTAATTAAATTAAGAAATATTATAAATCTATTTTTATAATTTAAATTGATAATGTGTAGAAAATTGTTTTTATAGAAAAATGACATTTTGACCAATAAGGATTCATAATCATTTTTCGATATGACTAAAAATTATCCTAAAAATAATAAATTTAATTATGTATTATTATATTATATAATATTAACTAATTTAAAGAGTTTCATTTAACTTATTTGATATAAATTCTTTAATACGAATAAAACAATGATTTTCAAATTATTGTTTCACCATTATCATTGTAATTATCCTTATTCTTAAAAATAAACCATTTATACAAGAAAATAAAATTTGGAAATTTAAATACTATGATCATTAACGTACCAATAATAAGACTAAATTAAACAAATAATATTTATATTTATATGGAGATTAATCATTACGCTATGGCATGTAACATTTAAAAATCCATTTTTTAAAAGACCATTCTAATGCAATAATATATCTGATTTGGATATAATTTTGAATTAAAATAAATAAAATGTGTATGAAATTATTATTATTTTTTAATAGTATTTTTCTAAATATAAAAAATTAAAAAAAAAATCAATTCATCATTTTATAGTTAATGAAGCTGAATATTCAAAATTTTGTTTTCATTAAATCGTTATATAAATATTCAAAATGATGAAAATAGGTTTATTCATTTAACATATCATTTTAAAACGATTGATGATAATTTATAATATAAAATTTTATTGTAAAATGATTCCAAAATCATTTAATCTATACATTTAATATAATAATTTGATATTAGTGATAGAAAAAAAAAGTTGTTCATATTTGACATGAAAATTGATTTTTTTTATTTAATAAAAAAATACATCCAATGATATTTTCAATGTGAAGAATTAAATATTGAATAATAAATTATCTAATTTTAAATGAAATTTTTTTTATTTATATTTTTTAAATGAAAATATATAATATAAATAATGTGAATTTGTTGAAAATTAACTTTTCAATGTAACATAAATTAATTATTTACCATCTAAATGTAATTAATATTAATGGAATACCATTAATGTTTTTTTATTAATTCAATAAAATTTCTTTTTAATATTATTAATTATTTTTATGATGGGTTCATAATATTTCAGATATTATATAACATAGTATGTATTTTAATTGATATAAAATATCAGGTGATTACATTATACCCATTTAAATAAATTGAGTTCTCTCACTGTATTTATTAATTAATAAAAAAGTTAGTAAAGGGATTTTATTAAGAAGAATATATATTAAATAATATTGTGAGGTATCAATGACATCTATTTACATATAATTATAAATATCCCAATATTTTAATTCATGAATATAATTTGAGTGGAATACATTATAGGGTCTAGTGGAAAGACATATTAAAATTTTATAATATTTCATTGTTCATAGCAATAGTTAAATTTTTTCAAATAATTTTTTATAGAAATAAATGAGGTTCCATATTTTATAATAGTTACACCTTAGAAAATAATATATTATCTCTCATGGATTCTCAAATTCGCTATTTCACCAAAATGATATTGTAATGACCAATATTTAATAAATGGAAATTCCCTTCTTAAAATTATATAATATCGTATAATCACATATAATCACTAAACAATTCCAAAACATTCTTAAAATAACTATTAAATAATATGTGACATTTAAACATAATTTTTATATTTAATTAATTTGAAATTCGAAAATCTGACATACAGAGTTATGCCAATAAGATATTTTGAGTTCGATAAAAAAATTTTTTGGTGAATAGTAACATACCCTTATTAATATTACCACTACCCTAATGAATTGTAATATGAACCTATGAATAGTAAATAGTCTATGTGAATATTAACCTTACCACTAAAAGAATAAATAAAATATATCCATCTTATATGTGATAATATTATAGTGTTGGTATTTTTGGAAAGTCATAAATTTTTAATTACAGTTTTATGATTAATTTAATAATTTATGTGAATAAGTATTCCTAAAAAATTTATTCATAAGAAATTATTCTGATTTTTTAGGATTGTAATAAAATTTGACGAGACCGTGGAAATTTTTTTAAATTATTATAAAAATAGTTACAATTTTAAATGATTTTTCCAATAAATTATAATATTAATTAAAATTTAAATTTTTGATAAGTAGAAAATTATTTTCATAAAATGTAGTTAACTTTATGATTATATATGTCAAAAAATGTTAGGGTAAATTTTTGGGATTTTTCTAAAATACATGAATTTTTTGTGAATATTGAAATTCCATAATTTAAGAAATGTGTAAAATAAATGAATTTTTTCATCAATATTTAGTAATGGATGATGATAAAGAATGTTGGTTAGAAATCCCATTCACTTATTACTTTTATTTATCACCTGAATAATCATTGTTTCTTTTCTTGGGAAAAATTATAAACAAATAAATTTAATGTGGAGAAAACTCCTCTATTCTCCACTATAAAAACCACCCCTCACAAACTCTTCTCCCCACACCCCTGAATCCTTGTTCCATGCCCAGATTCTGTTCAAATCATTCCATTTCCATCTATCTCGTGTCCAATATCTCTTGGTCTCTTCTAACGACCACTACCTTTTCCCTATTGCGGTTCCTAAGAGAAAATATTCAAGAGGTAAAACCCTCATCCGTTTTCTTTAAATTTGTTTTCCAATTTATTATCATTATTTTCTGTCCTCACCTTTCCTCATCCAAGAGCTATTAAAAATCCATTAACAAAGACATACTCTAATTTTTATATTATAAGGGAATAATTGTTCAACATCTCTTATTTTCCAACCTTTTATATTAAAAATGGAAAAACCATAGAAGACGTGTTAAATTAACACATTCATGGTGGGTGAGTTTCCAATTTTTATTTATGTCTTCAATTCTGATCATGAAAACATATTTAAGATTGAAAAAAATTTAAAGATATTTTATATATACTATTTAATTTTCAGGAACCATTATGTACAATTGGATTTAATTTATAAAAGAAAATGAGTTCATTGTGCAAAAAAATCATCCAATTAACCCAAATTGTTATCATTATTGATTTATATAATTATTTATCCTCACTAAAAATAATAAAATGAATTTTATAACCCTTTAATCTATAGTATGTTATATTATATCATCTGGATTAAATTTTGGGTAACCATACTTTTCTAATATGACTAACTGTACATGTATATAAGTAAAATGATCAAGAAAACCAAGGAAACAAATTCTCACAAACAATGAAATTGAACCTCTTAACCAATCAAGAAGGCCATAAATGATCATAATAAGGTTACAATAAAAAATTATATATATAATAGATTTTTAATAATTAATTATTGTTTCTAATTTAAATATCTAGGAAAATAAAAACATGTGAAAACACCTTCAGATGTAAAGTAAGGGTTTCTACCCAAACCTATTTTATCCCTCAAGGTTTCTCTATCATTCATTTCACCCAAATGAAGTAATATTTTATTTTTTATGTAAATGTGATAAATTTTGAGTATATATTCCAAATTCAGGTACCAATTTCTATTCATCCTTATCTTATTTGGATATACATATTTTATGTGGTCCCATTCTCAATTCTTCGTGATAAAAAATCCCATTTTAAGGTATCTTCATGTATAATTACCTAATTTCATGTGCACTCTATAATCTATTTTAAGAAAGCATTGTTATTAAATAATAACTATTTTTATGAAACCATTCTTATTTAATTTTTTTATATAAATTTGTATTCCCTTTTTTATTTTGAATGCTCTTTAGTATTTTGTTTAAAATAACACTAAAATGTTTTAATAATAAAATTTTATAAACAATATACTTATATGTTATAAATTTTGTTTAACATAACATACTATTATATATTCATTTTTTACATTATGAATTTCCATGTCTATTTTCATTTGATTATTTCATAGGAACTTCTCTGATACACCAATTTTTGATTCTTTATGACAAGAGCATGATACACCACTATTTACATGGCCACCATTATGTTTATGTATGATTGATTGTGTATTATTATTTATGTGGAAAAAATATTCATTAAAATTTTAAGATGGGTGTTCCTAGATAGTTCTTTAATTTATTAGGTAACATTTAGTCTCATAATATGTTATGTGAAACGGTTTTTGTAGTTATCCTTGACTCGTTCTCCATGTGCAATGGTCTTAGTGGTTTACCTCATCTTGTACTCCTCTATATGCAATGATCTAGGCTCGTGCTATAGTCATGTTAAATGTTACTACCATAATCCTTTGATTCTATTATTACTTGATCCCATGTTTTAAATTTTATGATTATATATGTTTAATCATGTACCCCGCATCATTATATCATTATGTTATTCCTTATAAGAAATGTGATATGCATTATTCTTATGATTTACCCTTATATAGATTTTTAGCTCATTCCATTGTTCATGTTATATAGAGGTTATCCTTTTCTGATGTATAAGAACAATATTATGATGTCAATATGGAGATTCAAAAAATATTACTTTTATGATATTTAATTATGTACATAGTCTCCGAAGACACTAGAATTTATGATCCTCAATTTTTAATATTATTTTTACTTATGCTTAAAATCATGTAAGGATTTGTGTAAAATGATGGGGTTTCTATAGTTCGTATCATAGGATGTTCTAGTTGTTTTTTGTTATTAGGAATACAAAACATTATTAATAACCATAGAGATAATACTATTTATAAAAAAATCCTTAAATTTTGGTCTGTATACAGTAAGTGGTTTATTATGAAAATACATCTATGTACAGATACTACAAATGGACGTGGGTCTAGAACAGATGAACCTATAAGTAAAAACATTGACATGGTGTTCTAGGAATGACTCGGCATAAACTATTAAATGTCAACTGGCCTTACTACAAACCTCATTTGACACTCTTATGGGATATTATTCGGTAAATTCATTTGATCGTTACAAACCATTATTAAGGGAATAGAAAAAGTGACCATAAGAATATAATTTCAGAAAGAGATAATGGATAAACTAGATTTGGACCTAGGGAATCCCATGTTAGGATATAATTTTTCTTTATATGTTTATCATTTTATGTTCAATATTTCCTTTTATGGTTATTACCTAAGTATTCTATCCCCTATAATTCCACATTCTTTTCATAGGAATTAGAGAGAAATAAAATAACATGTGCCAAAAATCAATGTCATAGGGAATGCGATGACTTCCATAATGATATTACAAATATTATGCTAATGGGTGCTTATGAAAAAAAATTTCATCTATATCAGGTTATAAATTATAACATGAATCATGTGGAACACCATCTTTACTAAGGAAAGAGTTAGTAGTTGTCAAATGATTCATGCGACAAAGGATTCACATGTTTAGTAGAGGTTTTGATCCAATCCTCATGAAATAGTTTATTAACTCCATTAAAAATATATTCTCTATATTAAAATTATTATATGTACGGAAATTAATTTGTGGAGTCTATCCTTTAGATAAGAAATATGATCAGTGTGGACACTAATTAAAAATTTTATGTTCCAAGAATAAATTGATTCTTGGGTTTGGAAGGAATTCATGAAAATGTTTTTCAATAAAAATTGTTCCCTAGCCCACTATATCTATAATGTAATAGAGTTTTTCAAACCTAAGTAGGAGGTAGATGATTCTATTGGGTTGTATGAAGAAAAATTTAAAATGGTTGAAAGATACACTTTTGGAGTTTTCATGAACAATGAAGGCTAAGTGGATCAGTTTTTAGTGGACTAAATGCAAGCCTACAAAAAGAATTCATGATTTTTGACTTCAACATTTATGAGTAGATTTTCTATTATGCCCCCATGGATGAAATAGAGATTAGAGACTCACAATGGTCGAATGGGGCTAGTGAAAAATTTGGGAAAAGGGGTCTAATATGGGTGGTTTGGAAAATAACTCTCATTATAGAATGAAAACTGAACATCCCACATGTAAATACTGTTGGAAGAATCATCGTGGGAACTATTTAAAGGTAACCAAGAAATGATTCAAATATTGATGAATAGAAAATTTGTCTAAGAAAATCATAAATAAGATGAAGAATTTCTCAAATGTGGAAGATTAAAAGAATGTTAATATAAACACACAACTGATCATGTAGTGTTACAATAGAAAGGAACAAGGGAACTATGAAAACAATAAACCTAAACCAAGGGTTGTGAGAGGCAATCAACAACAACCTCCAAGGAATCATGGAAGGGATTATGCTATCACTACGACTGAGGTGGAGCTGGAAAATGATGTGGTGATGGGTATGCTAGTTTTTTATTCAATACTAGAGAACATTCAATATGATTTTATTTATATACATTAATTTATATCTTGAATTTTTAGTAGAGCTATTCAAGAAACACCTCAATATATGTATGTTGAGTTATCTATGATAATAATGTATTGGGAAATTATTGCCTCCAAGGTTTATAACTCCTCTGATGTAAATTTTTGTGGACTGAACCTCCATGAAATTATGTCATACTTCTTCCGGTGGAGTTTGATGTTAATTTGGGAATGGATTGGCTATATTTATACAAATCCAAAAAGGGCTGTCTAGAAATTGAGATCACTCTTCACACCCTATTGTATCATCCAATCATGTACATGTGTAAGGATGAATATGAATCACTTTAAGATTCAACATCTCACGTGTTGTTAATATTTCATTTTGATAGATAACATATTTCTCAAATGATTCAAATAAAATATATGATACAACACGATGATATTCCCATAATGAGAGATTACCCTTATGTATTCCATGTATAAATGTCTAGTCTTCCTCCTGATCGATATTTTGTGTTCCCAATTGACCTTATTCATATACCCATGGCCATATCAAATACATCTTATAGAAATTCCATCATAGAGAGGTAAGATCTTATGAAGTGGTTATAGGAGATTCTACAGGGTGATATATATGTAGGAGTGCTTCACCATGGGGTGCACCAGTACTCATTGCCAATAAAAAGGATGTCTCAATGTGCCTCTACATCAATTATCATGACCATAATAAAATCACAATAAAGAAAATGTATACCCTTTCATGGATAGATAACATGTTTGGCAAGCTTTGTGGGGCCAGTTATTTATTCAAGGTGAACATTCAGTCATGATATAATCAATTAATGGTGAGTAAGGACAATATTCCCAAAACCACCATTAGAATAAGGTATAGACATTATGAATTAATTGTGATTCCCTTTGGGCTCACTACAACTCTAGAAATATTCATGGAATTAATTAATAGTGTATTTAATGATTTCTTTGATTTTTTGGAGGTCTTTATCAAAGATATTCAAAAATAATTCAAGAGAAAGGAGGAACATGAGGAGCATTTGAATTCTATGTTAGTGACATTATAAAGGGATAACAATTATAAAATTTATAGTAAATGTTTGTTATAGATGTAGGATTAATCATTCATGGGTCATGCTATCACAAGTAATGGAATATAAGTCTACCCAAGACAAACAAAGACAATTGAAGAGTGTCCCAGACCATCATCTTGAATGTAGATCTGGAATTTTTGTGTCTATCTAGGTATTATCGACCATTTTTTAATAAATTTTCATGATTTTCACAACCATTTACCACAATCAAACAAAAGGTCATTATGTATGTTTGTACTCATGAATGTGAGGAATGATTTATGGAGCTTAAAAAGAGGATTGTCACTATACTAGTACTCAAACTCTCAATAAGTGGAGAACACATTGTGGTTTACAATTATGCTTCAAAAAAGGGAATAGTTTTTTTGTTGATGTAAAATGATAATTTTATACCCCATTCTTCAAAGATGGTGAAAATCCATGGGAAAAACAAAACCATGTATAATCTAGAGTTTTCAGATCTGATCATTGTTTTGAAAATCTGGAGGCACTATCTCTATTGAGAGAAGTGTGAGATATATACTGATCATAAGAGTGAAAAATATATATATTCATACATAAATTTATTAATATGTTCTTGTGAATATGGTTAGATCTTATAAATTATTATGAATTCCTAATACACTACCATCTAGATAAGGAATATATTGTGGCAGAAACTCTAGGAAAAAAGTTCCATCATATAATTTAATGATGGGAATTTGAAAGGATCCAATATTGTTAGATCTGTATTGTATGGACATGGGAATACTTACGGGTGGAATTCCATCAATCAATTTATAAATTATTTCTCTAACATTCCTCATAGAGAAATTAATTTATTCTCAAAAATTGATGTGGAAATTTTGGAAATAGTGGAATATTTTTAAAATGAATATTACACTGAGTTCAATAATGGAATAGATAGAGTCATATGTTTTGGGTCATGGTTTTATGTTCCATTCAATACCTATATAAAGAGGGATCATTTTAATGATACACATAGTTCAACGTTTACTATTCACCTAGGGAGAAAAAAGATTTGTTGAGATCACTAAAAGATTTATTTGTTGGAAAATATGAAGAATGAGATTGATGAGTATACATCAATGTTCATAGTTTGTCAGCATGTTAAGGATAAATGGAAAATGTCTAAGGGGGTGATGCAACCACTACACGTACCATCCTGGATTTGGGATAACATAACCATGGAATGTTTTACTAGACATCTATGGATTTCAAGAGGAAACAATTTTATATGGTTCATTATGGATCATCATACAATGACGCCACACATTATCGTAATTCTCGAGGACATATCATTGGATCAAAATTCACAGATATATATCAAATAGGTGGTAAGGACACATGGAGTACAACTATCTATTGTATCCGATTGAGATATGAGATTTATATCAATGTTCTAGAAAATTATACAACATTCTCTAAGCACTGAGCTGATCTCAATACATCCTATCATCCCCAAATTGATTGCTAATATGGGTGAACTATTCAGACATTTGAATATATAATGAGGGAATGTTATATGGACATCAAAGTATGATGGTACAAATATATTCCACTGGTGGAATTCCCCAGCAACAATTGTTTCTGACGCTTTTGTCGGGGCACACGCATCCATCTATAGAGGACGTGCAGCTGTTGACCCACACTCTTGATTTCCAAAGGCGTGCGGAATTCTTTCTATATTAAGGGTTGTTTTCTACTTGATAGAAATGAGATGATAGAATTTCAGTTCTCTATTCCATGGATTCTTCCTTAGAACTCGTCACCTAGTCCATGTCTCCCTTGTAGATTTAAGGTGTTGTTCATGAAACTCTTCCTAGTTCCATACATTCAGGGACACCAGTAAACTACAATGCTTTTGTTGGGACATTCCAAAGGGTTCAGTTAGGGTAGAAACATTCAGTTATGGGAGTAGTTACGTTGGACATCACTAGCATGGCTGGATTCTGGAACACTGGCCTGTTTGGGTTTATTCCCCTTATTATAGGGCTTCTCGAGGGAGCAGAAGCACGAGGAATACCACATCGGATGTGGGGGATCATATTCCATGGGAATGTATCTGAGGCTTTCCTCATATTACTATGTTTAACACATGGTATTTCGTGAGTTTAACATCTAGCAGAGATGGATCAGACAGACTAGAAAACTGATTAGAGTAGATGTGGGGGGTTCAACATCTAGAGGGAGCATTGATGTTGGGGCCAACGGGTGGTTAGATTATTGATTGGTGTTAAGGTGAATGGGTAATGAGATGGCATGATCCCACCGGGATGTGGTATCCTAGGTAAGAATCAGGATGCATGATGTCATTTTTAATGAAGCGGATGGAGAGTGATATGGAACCGCCAAGAGGATTATTATGAATATGGTTTTGATCCTTAAAGAAACTTCCTACGTATCCCAATCGTAGGAAATAAATGTACTCATAGCTCTTCTGATGAAAAATTACCACCGATTAGGGATTTCAACGGCTTACCTTTATATAGGTATGTCGACGGATTACCACTGGATAGGGTCACGACAGCTTACTGTGGAATGGGGTCACAACGGCTTACCACTAGATGGGGATGTCAACAGCTTACCGATGGATAGGGACGGGATGGATTTTTGTGGAATGGGGACACAAATGATTACCAATGGATGGATTTGAAAGTTGATTACCACAAAATGATGTCGTAACGACATACTGTTGGACAGGGTCACGACGGATTACAAAAGAATGGTGTCACAATGGCTTACTGCTGGTGGGGAAGATAACAGCTTACCGCTAATTGAGGTTCATTGTTTTACATCATGAAAGAAGTGGGTGAACCGGGGTGAAGGAGGACCTGGAAGCCAGATAGATGGTGGGATTGAACCTCATGGAGGCTTCCGACATACCCTTCATTGGAAAATATCAATTTCCACATAGTTCAGATGGTGTGGGAACTGACATGATATGGGTCAGAATGACCGGGTGATGGGATTGAGCCTCGTGAAAGAATCTTACGTACCCTGCCTCAGCAAGGATCAATGACCACGTAGTTCAGAAGGGGTTGGTGAACCGACATGAGGATGGTCAAGACCAATGGATGGTGGGCTTGAACCTCAGAGAAGCTTCCTACATAACCTTCCTCAATAAGGATCAAAGACCACGTAGTTCTTAGGGGCGTTTGGTGAAGCGACGTAAAGATGGTCGTGATGACAAGTGGATGGTGGGATTGAACCTGAGGGATGCTTCCTACATGCCTTATCATGGGAAGGATCAAAGACCATAGGTTTGGTGTGGGGCTTACAATCTATGCTGACCGTAGAGGATGTCACAGTTGATTCTTTCTCTAAGCCCACGTGAGTCATGCTCAGTGTGAGAAAAAAGATACAGCAAATACCTGATGATCATATAAAAATGGTGCATCTATGGGAAATGGAGTGGTTCTTACACATAGTTATCATCCCAAAGTGGAAATAGGGGATTATGTGTGGTTAGCAGCCCTAGGAGATGCTGATTGGGACATACTCTAGGATGGAGGCCAAGGGGGGTGAAAAATCCCAGCGAGAGAGGGATTTGAACCCAGGAAGAGAAGAGAAGAAGGGGTGCTAGCTCCTGTAAGGAAAGTGATGGGAATACACCAGGGTGGTTGCCCTTTCCCCGCTAATGGACAATGCTCTGATAAAGAGGAAATCATTCCATGTGAGGAATCATCTCACTACCATGGAGGCCAGTGGGTGTAGATAAGGTTTGAGGCGAGGCATATGACATATAATTTATGTGGAAAGGCCATAGTTTAACATCATGTGCTGTGGAAGATGGTTCGTGGTAGTTTATTCCCATGCAGCTTGTATGATGGTGGGCTCACTCCACACCACTAGGACTTACATGACTAGCACCCTCTACACCTTGGTGAAGCGAAGAGACCTGCAACGCTGTGGTGTGGGGTGTTATGGAGCGAACCATTGGTGGGTCCATTTTAACGTGTCTATGCAAAGAAGAAATAGTTTTTATTGATCATTTGTGACACTAATGAGCCACAATGGTGAATTAGGCTTATGTAAGAAAGCTAGCTGCAATGTCTTCATCATGTCTGGCCATGAGGGCATCCCAACCCGCTGGTGGGTTGAGGCCATCACCTTTGTGCAAGTGCAGAAGAGTGATAATGCTAATGCCATTGAAACCAGTCCGAAAAAAGGGAGATGAAAAGTATGAGTCAAATGACTGACATTCGGAATGCAATGAGGGTAGCATAGAGATGGAGGATAACTGCTGACAGTGTTTGAAACACAACATCCATATCGCGGTAGCCTGAAATGGGCACAAGAAAATGAGGGTCGACTGCTGACCGTGTTCGAAACACAGAACCTGACTCAAAACATTTCCCAAAGTCTTACTGGGTGTTAGCCCAGGAAGGTAAGTGAGACGATGCGGCATTAGACCAGACCATTAGGGGGTCCCTTCATACATGGAAGGGGATAAATATCTGAATGAAGGAAATACAAAGCGTGAGGTGGAGTGATAAAATGTTTCAATGGCTTCCAATGCTCCTGAAATTACACCACTGTAATCATGGCATTAGGCATCTAATTCATGGAGCATTAGGCATATCTTTCTTGGATAAATAGGCTTTCTATGTATGGAACATAGGGTGTTCCACAGTTGGAAGTCATGTAGACATGACTATTGGCATGCTATTCTTGGAGCATAAGGTATATCTCGTATAGGGAAAGAGTCATCCTATATTGATCATATAGGGATTACTACAGTTTAATGTCATGTAGATATGACTATTGGAATAAGACACCTAGAAATGGCTTGTGTTGGGTCTTACGCATGGGCAGACCCTTCTGGTTCAACCTAAAATAGGAGTCAGGGGATGGGGTTCAGATTAGTTTCTTGAGGAATGGTTAATGTCAAGGTACTCGGGGGGACTAATGATTAGAATCTCAACTCACAACATTGGAAACAGACCAAGAGGAAAATGCTGACTCAAGGTGTTTCATGGTGTTTGGATCAGTATCTCAAATCATGGTATCCCATGGGTGGAAGGTGGTTGTGCATATGGGCGCAATGAAAATTGTTGATGTCCCTACCCGAAATGTTCGCGGTGTGACTATCCATTTTCATAGGGGTCAGTTTCGGTAGCGATGAGACAAGTCTGAAGGGCCGGGATCGCAGCTTGGCATTGACCCCGAGTGGGGGGGGGGGTTATGGACCAGCGGGTGCAGGCCTGTGCACTGTTGCACGTAAGATAGCCTACACGCAGGATGGGCTGCACACAAGGTTGGACTTTGTGGCATAGGTGCATGCCCGATTCAGTACCTTGGCATTGTTGCGTGCAAGATGGAAGTCTTACACGCATGATAGAAGTCTTGCGCAAAATATTGATTTCTTTCACGCAATATTTTTTTTTCTTGTATGTGCAAAATCATGCATGCAAAATTGAATTATTTACATGAAAGTACAGAATCTTTTGTGCTCATGAATGGCAGAAAATATGTTAGGGGAGGATCAAACCACAGTTGGCCTGTGCGAAAGCATACCCATATGGGACCTGTCGTGCAAGATCTCACATGGAGGATTCCATTGTTCTGCGTGGGCATAGAAGAGGTATTCTTCCATGTATAAGAGTGGTGGATGACCTTTGGAGCACTCTCTTGAGGGGTGGGGGCTACCCTTGTATTTATCGGCGAACCTGGGAGAGGTTGCGCAGAAGACTCTACGTGCACAAGCTAATTTTCATGTGGCCTACTGGAGGCACACACATAAATTGGCGTTTGATGTCATCTTTGGCACAGATGAATATTGCACACAGATTCTCCTCTCGTGTGCACCTCTCAAAACATGAGCTCCACTTCCTTAAAAATTCTTCGGGTAGCCTGGGTGGAATATTTCCTCTCATTGGTTGTGTAAAAGGTTTGTGTGACATGTTGCATGTTGGATTTTACTATTGCACGCAAGATTCCATACTTTCCGGAAAAACATATTTTCTTGCAGGAATGAATTCACTTATTACATGAAAAATTGTGATTATTGGACGCAAGATTTCACATCTTGCATGCAAAACAGAAATTTTCCCCAAATTCATCCTAGACGGCCATTTCCAGTAGCCAAACATTGAACAGCCATAAATTTTGATTTATAACTCTGTTTTGGCTCCACGACTAGTAAAATCAAATCTTGCGGAAAGAGATATGCATTGAGATTATATATGGAAGAATTAAGTGAAATAAATGGATTCATTTTCCAGTTCCATCAACAATACTTTCTACTCTATAATCCAAATGGCCCCATATGAATCACGTTATGGGAAAAGGTACATAACATCGATGTTCTAGGATGAATTCAGTGAGCGTAAGCTACTAGGACATGAAATGGTAGATAAAATGGTTGAGAGGGTAAAAACAATTCAACATCATATCAATGTATTCCAAATTCAACTTAAGATTTATACATTCAATCATTGATGATACATTGAGTTTAAAGTCAAAGAAGCGGTATTCCTCCAGATATATTTAAAGAATATGTTCATTCTATTTGGCATAAAATTAAATCTATGTATTAGGTATATCGGGCCATTCAAGAATCTTGATCGTGTTAGAGATGTGTCCTATCCACTAGAACATCCACCTACAATGTCTAATGTACATGATGTATTCCACATATCCCTTTTATGGTTGTACAAACCAGATCATTCTTATGTACTTTTTTTTGGAGGTGGAACAATTGTATAATTTTCAATCTTACGAGGAGCAACCATTGATGGTCAAAGATCATAGAGTTAATGATTTACATAACAAGACTACTCATCTGATAAATTCACTATGGAATAACTATCTGTATGAATAGGAAATATAGGAATTAGAGGAAGCGATGGTGGAAAAGTACACACACCCTTTTTCAACATAAATGTAAAAAGAAATTTGAAGTGGGGGGGAATATAATGATTAAAAGAGTTTTCAGTAGAAATTCCCTTCTTATAATTATTTAATATATTATAATCACTTAAATCACAAAATAATATGACATCATACAAAAATAAACTAATAAATACTATGTTACCATTAAACATAATTTTCCCACTTCTATGATTTGAATTTCGAAAATCTGACATACACGGTTTCAATCATTAAGATGGTTGGAGTCCGTTAGGATAAACATAATTTTCTTGTGAATAGAGACATACATGTATTAATATTAATCATAACCTTATTAATAGTAATACAACAATTATGAATAGTAAATTGGATAAGTTAAAATTTTCTGTTTTAATGAAAGTATAAATAAAATTTATTGAACTTTTAAATAATAATATAAAGAGTAGGAATATTTAATAAATAAATATGACTAATTTAATAAATTAAATGATGTAATACTTTCATAAAATGTATTCATATAATTCTATTTTGATTTTTTGGGAATATAATATTATATTATGAGTGCTGAGTTAATTTTTCATAGTGTTAATAAATAAGTTACAATTTTGAAATGAAAATTATTCAAGTAAATTTTGATTTTATTTTTAAATTAAATATATCAAATTTTGAAAATTATATTCATAAAATGGAGTTATTTTTTGTCTTACAAAAATTGAAAAATTGTTAGGATAATTTATTTCGGATTATTTGGAAATTCATGAATTTTTTTGAAGAACGAAAATTGATAATTTTGGAAATATAAAAAATAAATCATTTATTTTGCATCATGATTGAATCATGGATGATATAACTAGACATTGGTTCAAAAAAACATGCTCTTATTACTATTTTTGGGTAACAAGAATCAAAACTATTTCTTATCCTGAAAAAAATTAGATACTAATCAATTAAATATTGATAAAACACCCCTCTTCTCCACTATAAAAAGAACTTTTCTCCTCACACCTCTAAAACCTTGTTCCTATTCCAAATTATAAAAAAATCTATCCCTAAGACTGTCTCCCATGTTAATATGATATTGTTCTCATCAAAAGGAAAAAAACCTTTTCCCTATGGAGGTTCTCAAGAGGATGGAATCCAGAGGCTATACTAACATACATTTTCTTTCAATTTCTTTTCATGTTATCTATTATTCATTTCAACCTCACCCCTACCAATAAAAATTGTATAAAATATAGAATACCATACAAATACTATAATTTTTTATTTTAAGTTAATTAAAATTCATCATATCTTCTTTCCTCTCCTTTTATACTAGAAATAAAAACATTATCCGATTTTTGTTAATTTATCACCTTCATGGACGACGAGTTTCAAATTTCTATTACCTTCTTCAATTATGTTCATTAAACCATTTTTTGGGTCTTCCCGATTAATATATATGTATAATATCTTATGTAATGTTATGGAACCTTTTTTTACTAGTATTATTAATTTAAAAGTAAAATGTTTTTGCTCTAATAAAAAATAGACAAATTGTTATCATTACAGTTTCATATAATGATTCATCCTCCCTACAAATAACAAGATGAGTTTCATAACCATTTATTAATATGTATTTTCCCTAATAACTTATAACTTCAATTTTGGAAAACTTCTCTCATCTTACATGCTTAATCGTACTGGTATATACATAAACCAATCATGAAAACCAAGAAAACAAATGCTCCCATACAATGAATATATGCCTCTTAATCTATAATAAATGATGAATGAACTTAATAATTATATAATAAATAAATTAAATGTATAATAGGTTCATTAATTATAAAATAATTCATATAATTTTTTTATCCATGGCATTAAAATCATGTGAAGAACAACTTCATACTTATGTTAAAGAATTCTACCATAACCCCCATTATCCATTCAGGTTGCTCTATCATTCATTTCACCCAAATGCATTTATCATTAATTTTTATATAAAAATTAAAAATTATTTGAATATTTTTTAAAATTGTGTATCAATATCCCCTCATAATTATCTATCACGAATATACATAATTCTTTGTGTTTCCCTTCTTAATTATTTCCGATAAGAAGGACCGTTTTAAGGGAACATTTATAATTCTTAACAAATTTTACGTTCATTGTATCTTATATTTTAGACAATAATTGTTTTTATATAATCATTAATTTTAGTAAAAAAGGCTTCTAGGTTCATTTTTGGTTTTATTTAAAATATTATTTCCATTTATATTATAAATTCTTTTTCTTATTTTCCTTAAAACCACACTAAAATGATTTAATGATAAAATTTCATAATACTCTTCATAAATGTTATCACTTATGATTGAAATCACATACCAATATATATACCTAATTTCAAATAGTATTGTCTATTAATTTCTTAATTTCATTCTTTCATGGTCACTTGTATGATATAAAAATTTATTATGCTTTATGACATGATTATTGTACCAATTTATTTCCATGTGTACCCCTATTTTTATGTATTATAGATAATGTATTATTATTTATATGAAAACCATATTCATGAAATTTTTATGATGGGTGCATCTAGATAGCACTCAAATAAATTGATAATGTTTAGTCTCATGAGACGTTATGTGAAATGGCCTTGGAAGATAGCCTTGAATCCTGCTCCATGTGCAGTGGTTTTGGTGGTTAATCTTAGCCTTTGCTCCACTGTGTAAAAGAATTTGGGAACATTGTAAATTCACATTCTATGTTGCTTCACAATTCTTTGGATTATATGATTATATGATCCCATGTTAGGAATGTTTATCTATATATATATAATTAATCACATACTTTTCTTCTTTATATCATTATGTTATGCCTTCTAACCCATGTCATATGCTTTATTATTATGTTTATTCCCATAATGAGATTTTTAGCTCGTCCATTTGGTCATTTTATACCATGTTTATCCTAAGAAAATGTATAAGAATAATTTATATTATGTTCTCAACATAGAAATTTAATAATTGTTTCTTCTATGATGTTTTCTTATATAAGTATTCTTATAAGAAATTGAACAATACAATCCATGTCTTGTAATTTTATGTTTTCTTCTAATTAAAATAATATAATGATTTTTGTATAAGGATTGGGTTTCTATTGATATGGTTGAACAAGTAAGTCAAAAATGAATTTTACTCGTTATAATGTTAAAAGGGATCAATAATCAGACCCCTCCTAGTACATTCAAATTAGGTCATATCTTATGTAACATCCTACATCCTCTCTTTCATATCACTCTCTTGTGTTTTCAGCATCAATAGATAACCAACCATCTATTTTCTTATCTCTAAAAAATAATTTCAATACCCCACCCCCCGAAAACATATGGGGAATGAATTTTAGTGTATGTATACCTCATCATTTTTAGCCAACATTTTTGTGTCAAAATATTGATTTCCAAGACCTAAATTGGTTCCCTCACACACTGAATGGGCTCATGTGTTGATTGGAAGTAATCATGATTCATAAACTACTCAAAGCACTAAAATAAATTGGTTTCTAACTCGTTTTCACCAGACTAACATGTTTAGTATCACTAAATATTATAGCAGTGGGTTGTATTATAAATCCAATATTGTTATGGATATTTACATTTATTTCAAAACATAGGTCCCTACAGATGGTGGTGGTGAATTTATGGGAATGAAATGAAAATATATGGTTTTTACTAACTTCTTTAGTAATTTTAAGAACTTCCTACATTGGATTTGGGTTTTTTCTCTATCCCAATCAATTTTTTAATTAGGATGATGTTTTTGTAATTGGAAGTTGTTCCGTGAATATACAGTGTATATTCAAATAATGAATTCATTACTCCATATAGATGTAATGAACATGTAATAATATTTCTATTCTAAAAAAAAGAGATTTTTAAAAGAACCCATCATGAATCTATATATGAAATCTCATAAAAAACATCAGGGTCGTATTCTTGGAAAAAAATATGAAACATAGAGTAGCTAGAAAAATGTTCCAATATACACAGTTATAAAGTATCTGATTTATTTATCACAACCCACCATGTTAAATAGAATTTAATGTGCTTCACTTTATTACAACGGTAGTGGTGTTCATTCACACTATTGATTCATAGCCTCAATTAATTTTTGAAACTACCATTGGTAATTTAAATTCCATTCACACATAAAGCATTATATTGTTAGTCATTCAATTAGATTCATTTTCCACTCATATTTTCATAATAGACATATTAATTTTCCTATTAATGTTTCATTATTGATGACTCGTCCCCTACAAGAAATTAATCTTCCATTATCATTATGTAAATTCCAATGGATGTTCAAAAAAAAATTGATGTTGAAACTTGATCATTTTTAAATCATCATATTCATCACTTTATCCTTCAAGATATTGCATATTTATATTTATCTGTTTGTTTTGGACATCAATAATGTTCACATAATTAATCAAATTTAGTGATAGATGGTTTTCCCCAAAAAACTGGTTTCTTGTTTTAGATCTAATTCTGATGGGTTGTTCATTGAGGGAAGCTTCACATTGTCCATATAACCCATGAATCATTCTAGTCATAGAAACTACTATAACCAAAATGGATAAGATGAGTGAAAATAATAAAATATGAATAATTATTATAATAATAAAAAGAATTCAACCATATAATATCTTGTTCTCTTACACATCCATGATTTCATATTTTTACATCATTCTAACCTATATCGTTCATATATTTATCAAGGTAACTTTATGTTGGATAGTCTTTTTCTCCTCAACCTAATTAATCAATGTAACTACGAAATCAATATTTCATAATTGGATGTAAATAGAATATGGTAAACCAAACCATATCCCTTAGGAATGAATATCTTGGTGTTTAGCCATATGCCCACTCATCGTGCATTAGGTTGAAGATCATGTCAATTCCCAACCAACCCATTTCAAGGTGATAAACCCATGGATGATCTATGAAATATACACATCCAACTATCTATTTGTAGATAGGGATTTGAATTTTTGAATTCACTAACTCATGTATTTAAAAATATTTTGGATATCATTCCTCATTGAGAATATAATTTTCGGTTTTAAAAATGTTTCTCAAACCCTAACACAAAGATTTTGTAAATCCTATGTAAAATAACTAAGTACTACACTAATACAAACTGAAAAAACATATCATGTAAATCATAATAAATAAATTATTCTCATTTTCCAAATATTGACTTAATACCATTGTACATTGATATCCAATCTAGTCCTGATATATATTGAAGTGCATTTTAGATCTCTATGGGTTAGCGACTAACACATGGGATTATTCTAGAATGATGTGGGAATAATTTAAAAAAAATCAAAGACAAAAGATACAAGTAGGTATTTCCATAATCCTCTAATATAATGTACTAGAATCAAACTCATTATATAATTCCACATATGGTTCATTATTAAGGATATAGTATCATATGAGATAAAATCTATGACATCCCTTTTAACTAGTAGACCATATCTACACTAGTCACCTCCCTCGCCTAGGTATCTAGCATCAAGATTATACACCACCTAAAAGTAGAACGTTTTCATTCTTTGACTTGAAAAAATATAAATTAAAAACTCCACAAATAAAATTTAGTTTTTTAAAAATATATTCCCATAGGAAACCACTAAATATTCAATAATCATTTCTAAAAAATAAAAAAAAAATAATTCAAATTTAAATAAAATAAGAAATGGAAAACGATTTTTAAAATTTCCAAAAAACACAAAATTAAATTCTTAATAATGTAAAAATATCAATATTGTAAATATTGAACATTTTATATAAAATTATTTACACAAATCAAATAGAATGAATAAAACCATTCTATAATTAATGGAATTTATAATCGAGGGAAAAAGTAATGTAAAAAACACTCTAATTAGCCCTTTTGTATGTTTTTTTTGAAATATAATCCTTAAACTTATTATTAACCATCCAAAATCAAGTCATTTGTGAGAACTTACTATGTATGAAGAAACCATAATCTTCAACCAACACCCTATTAGAAGGCCCATCATGGTAAATAATGAGAAACGTGGGTAAGTTAGTGATGTCATTGCTAATCCATCACCAGGGAGTTGGAGTCATAGAATTATTTTCATAACTCTAAGACAACTACCTATAATCACGTGTTCTTCCTGAAAACAATCAATGAATCCTTGTAAAATAAATCATTTCAAACAATATCATCATTGATAGTTCAACTTCTAAAATTTAGTTTTCATTATGCCTTTTTTGTTTCAAAACCAAAATATAATTTTTCAACAAATTCATGAATTTTGAATTCATATATTACATTATTATTATTTTATAAACTATCCAAATCAAATCATTTCATTGAATCCACTATCTATTAAATAAATTATTTTTCTCAAAATCAACAAAATGATCTCAATTTCATTGAAAATAAATTTTGTTTAACAATTCCATGAGAGTCTTAAATTAGAAAAATATCTCAAATGTTTTTTTAGATCAATTGAAAACTCATATCAAATCAATATTTATATTAGGGTTTCAATTGAGGTGTGATTATTTATGTAACGACATGCCATTATACATGAGACAAAATCAACATGGCACCCACAATAGGATCCAACAATGAAAAATTAAGGTGTATGAGATAATAAAATCAATTATAGAATAAGTATCCAATAAATAAATATATAGATCTACAAATAAAATTTTGATATATCACACCCTAACAATGATAGAAGAGAATAATTGGTAAAATTAAAAGACATAAGATCCAATTACTATAAAGAGATCTAATTTTCCATTGACACATTCATTCCCAATATAATATGATTTGAGATCCAATGAATTTTATTGTGGGTCTAAAAAATAAAAATATAAATTTTACGATCACTTGTGGTGTTAAAAATATTAATAGAGGTCGAAATATTATGAATTAAATATTTATTGGTTAAAAACCTATAGGAAACGTTTGTTGAATGGTCCCCACAGTTTTCAGTAATCATTTTACCTAGTCATGCACCCTCCACTATACATCTAGATAGGGTGAATTATTTAACCAAAATGTTCGTATAACCATGTTCCATTGAAGAAATGCTTATTTTCCAATATTATATATTTTGAGTGATTTCCACATGGTTTTGGCATGAAATTCACTACTCCTTCACTACTATTAAAACCCACTCAATAGGGATCACATTTTTGTTGGAAAAACTAAAATTTTCTTCATAACATTGAACCCACCACACAGAGCCCATTGGGATTTAAATCTTCATAAAAAAGGACCCATGAAAATCCCAAAACAAAATAAATTAAATATATGAGACATGAAATAGATGAAAATTTGTAATGGGATGTGAAAACCTCCCACCATAAAATCATTTTTTCCCATAAAGACTATTAATAAGATCTCATATCAAATAGATGATGATAGTGTTCTATCATAGATTCCTCATGTTGAAAGGTCTAAAGATAATATGAACCATAATACAATGTCTTACAGGGAAAAGGAATCATCTTCCCAGGAATGTCATTTGCCTCAGAATAAACAATCCTGAATGGATGATCAGTCATAGATAATCTTGTTTGATAGAATGATATTCATAGATCAGGACATGATAATGATAAAAAAGATAAATCGAGATCAGTGATACTTGAAAAACAACATGGATCAATGTAAACTGTGGTTTATGTTCGAGATAATAATAAAAATTACAAACAATCTAAATAATATCTTATGGAACCAAAAACCATAACATAATATTTCTATATTTCCAAATGGGTTGATGAACTAATCATGGGTGAACTCTCAAAATCCACTAGTCACTAACAAAAAAATCAAATGGTCATTGGAGAAAATTTATGTATTATTTATTCTATCTCTTTGACTTTATCATTCATAATGTAAAAATATGATATTTACAACCATCTATTAGACCGTAATTTGTCCCACCAAGGATGCTTCACTAATATCTAACAAAGATAATGGATTTTTATAAGGATGATAATAAAAGTCCACATATGATGCCATTTTGATAGTTTATTGTTAAATATTTTTGTATGAAAACATACCCAGTGGAAAATGAACATCCCAAGCTCCGTCAAAGCCAACAATATAAGAACATAACATCAATTAAATAATATGTATGTTTCATTATGTTTGTCCATATGTTAATTCAAGATATTCAATGATAAATTATACCGATATCCCACAACCACTAGGAGTCCCTTCCATAATTGAGAAGTAAAATGTAAATACCCATCATAGAAAATTATATATATAATTACATGAAAAATTGAAGTCACTTTCACATATATGTTACCAAAAGACACAACATTGGTTGTATCTGGAATGGTTATAATGTGAGAAGAGATGGTCATACTATAAAAAACTACCCATATAACATTCATCCCTTGTGGGGTACAAGACAACCCAACCAAAATGTCAATATTAAATTCATTTCACTTCCATGTTGGAATTGGAGGCCACTAAAGAAAACATTAATGTCCCTAGTGCATTCAATTAAACTATGGGGAGGTATATAAATCTGAAATATTGTTAATGTTGTCTCATCTCAAAACTAGACACCAATAAAATTGTTTGATATCATAAAACATATCTTTTTCAACCAAGTGAATATCCCAATGGTAATTATGGAAATCCCCCCTCACAACCTTTATCCTAGAAAAAACTATAACTCATTATATCGAAAAAAATATAATTAAATTTAAAGATAATGACCTTACGCCAGTGGTATCCCAACCATTATGAGAGTGCATATTTCCACACAAATCATCATCAAATATTTTTTATTGAAGAATCATTTCATAATGTCTATTGTTCAACTAAAAAGATTATAGAATAATCTTTTTGTTATCCTCATGAACTCCCAAATTGAAATAAAGCAAGAAATCAGATTCGATTCCAATCATTTGAAGCTTATTTTCCAAAAAGATCTGAATGATTCTTACAGAATTTCCCAATGATGAAATTCCCATTACTAGGAATATTGATAACATCAACCTCAATTAATGCTATGTACTTAACTGAACTACTCTATCATTGATCTAGTTCTTTTTGAGATTATAAATAAGTCAATGGTTTGTGTTCAGAATAAATGGTAACCCATTCTACAAAAAGGTTATACCGGAAAATCATAAGATCAATCATCACTGCTACGAGTTCAAGATCTTGTGTCAAATAGTTCTCACATTTGTCATATACTCTCTAGAACCATATGATACCACGTTATTAACATACATAAGTACACAACCCAAAAATGAACTGGATGTGTCAAAAAAGACCTCATATCATTTCCCAATCAATGGATGTTTCGAAAAGATAATAATAGTTAAAAAAAATTCTCAACATAAGAACACATACATTTATTAACCCATGATAATTTAACTCCATTTCATGTGAGAGTGGTCATCATAAAAGCCAACATTGATTAATATTTAACAAATATATGATTGTATCCCAAAAATCCAATAAATATCCATATCACCTATTAATTACATGGTTGACCCTATGTCATAATAGATTTCACAAAATTAGGTTAATATGATGTAATTCATTTTGAGACCATGAGTCCCAAGAACCTCATGTACTGAATCAAAAAATACCACTATAAAATAATCACAAAAGGTCAGTGATTTCTCAAAATTAACATTTCATCTTTCCAATGATGCACATGATCATACATAGTTTTGATGTAAACAAAAATTTCATCTCGAAAGACTACCATTAATGAGTTTAGGATCTCATGGAATATATTGTTCATCCGTTCCATGAACATTGTAGTATCATTGGTCGCGCCATAAGGCACAATAATAAAATCAAAGTGGATAAACCTAATTCTGATAGTGGTCTTCTGAATGTTATATTCTCTAATTATCAACCAATGATATCAAAAAGAAAGATAAATATTTAAGAACCTCTTATCCCCATTTCAATTGAAGATGGAAATCATTAATATGTGAAAATGGATATTTTTTCCTACCATGAATTGACTGAGTTTCTAGAAATAAACATAATGGTGATTTTTAAAATCATCTTTCATCTCAATTGGAATACAAACCACCCAATGTGACATAATCAGGCATATAAATCATTTGACTAGAAGATCATCCAACTGAGTTTTCTACTCCTTTGGTTTCAATGGTTCAATGTGGAAAGAAGTAATAGGCATTGGATGAGTACCAGTTTCCAAATCAATGTAAAAATTGACCACACTGACATTTTGAAAATTTAGATAAATTATATGGAAACACGTTAGGAAAATTGATGAAAAATGGGTGAAGATTAGCACTCGAATATTATCTCTCTAGAAAAAAATCATATACTTCCTTACCCAACTCAGAAAATGGATTTATACCACTACTCGACCTTGGATCACATTCTCTGTGAACAAAAATGGCACACCCCATCATGTATAGTAAAGGAGGCCAAAAAAGATAATTGTACATTAGATCATTATTAATAATCTAAAAATTCATATCAAAATTTATTTCATCAAGATCCTTGTGGAAAACCCAAAATATTTCATGTAAGGAAAATACCTTTGAGAGATAAAATACAATATTAATAATGGATTCCTTGCTCTCTCATCATTATAATGTTAATAGTAATGTACATCAAATATGAAAAAAAATCACAGAATGATTTATCAGGTTCAAAATATGATGTCCTATAAATGATTGATTTAGAATAATGTTAAATGAAAAAGTTACTAAGGCTAAATGTATAGTGGTGGAACAACTCACAGTCTCTAGAACCACAATAGCTTTCTTTAGAGACTCATACACTTCATAGAGATGGTTAATTCTGGATTATTGTATATATAAACACATAGTTCGTGATGAATATGATTAGGCCATCCTACTTCTATGAGATAATGATACTATCTGATGATTTGTAATTTTTTTGATATGGAATAAATTCTATAGGTATCTTTATAGATATAAAAAACTATAGATCATAGGTACCTCAGTGCAAACCAAATTTTTAATTCTCATCATTTATATATTGAATGTAATTTAACTGGTGTCTTCCGAGAAATACAAAAGATCTATATGAGGAATTCTATTAATATCCACCATGATACTCCTAACGCATTATAATTAATTTAAAAGAATTTTCATAACTTCTACTGGGAGAAGAGGGATCCTCCGTCAACCTTGACTCACCATCTCAATCAAGCTCATACAACAATAGTCTATCTAGAATGTAAGTAAAATAATTGAGCTGCAAACCAATGATATGAAATTGAAAATTTTATTAAATACCCATATCTATTATTCTATACATTATTTTCCCATTCATCATTATATTAGGAAAAAACTAAACAATATCAGTGAAATGGTTCGTATATTATGTCACCATCCCGTCACACAACATGAGGCTGAGAAAATCATTGGACAAATCAAAGACCAGTATTCTAGATAGATATGATATTTTAAAATGAATAAAATGTACTTATACACTATGAAAACATGATTATTCACCATTACAATTGAACCCTAATATCTCAAGATAGGCCACTCATGAATGATTGTAAAACATTTCACTTGAATAGCTATTGAAATATAAAAGAACTCCAAATGTAGTTTAATATTTTCAATGATTCCTTAGTATTGTGTGAATCATTAGAGCCTTATAAAACTATATGTTTTAGGAAAATTATCTCTTGATCATGATTCATAGATTCATGTATGCGGGGTTCCACAACCAGATATTTAATAGGAACGGGTTCTGGTACCTATCCTAATGATTGGATAACACACCCCCAATATCAACATGATTTAGGTTTAATAGAGGATTCACCTTTAATGGTTCACTAGATAATCCCTTCTATCAACTATTCAAATGTATTTTTGGACGTATGTTTCCAATAAAAACATATAAAAACCATTGAAACACCATCATTGAAACAAAGACCATTAACTCAATCAATATTTTAAAGGATATCCAAGAATGAATATATTATTCAAAATAGAAAAGAATGATTTCAAAAAATTCATCATGGATACTTTTATAAAACACTTTTAAATAGATATGTCATGTTAGGATGAGATCTGGCCAATACATTGCATGTTACTATCTTGTAGGGTCCATAAATCATACCATATGATAACAAGGACAAAAAATTATATAGATATTTAATGGATACATACAAACTCTAATCCATTGATATATTTCTTCATGACCTCACCTGAATACCTTTAAATTTTGATACCTAATCTAACCATGGAATAGAAAAAAAGTATATTCCCAATCTCCATTGGTTTTAGACTAAAAATTGACAATATATACGAATCACATAGGAACAAATTTTTTGAAAAAAAAGATTATATAAATGTTCGATGTTAGTATGTAAGAAATAATTAAGGTAAATGTGGAATGATAAAAAATGTAAAAAAATAGCAATAGTACATCATCAATAAAACAAAATATATTGAGAATAAATCTCAAACTACTAACATAATACTTGGATTACATTTTCATTAGTCACCCACCGTCACTATGTGTGCCATGGATCATGAACGTCAACTACCTCTAAGTTTCACCTTCCATTTTCTTGGACCATGTAAATGATAATCTGTAAAAACTCCAAAGAAATGGAATGGTGTGACCAAATACTCATGTATCATTCCACAAATGATTATATAATTAATTCCATAACAAAAAATCATATATGATATAACATTATATAAAACAAGTAATGAAAATATATTTTCATAATTTAAACAAAACATGATTTCAAATATAAATTATGGAAAATATTAAAAAAATTAAATGACTATTTTATATGAACTAATTTATATAAATCCATTGAAATGGATAAAATTTTCCTAAAAATGGAATATTTAGAAAATTCAAAAATAATAATGAAAAATAATTGGATGATTAGCCCTATTGTGCCCTAGTTTCTAGAAATAGTTTCCATAAACATTTCTATCATTACCAAATATCGTTATATGATTTGACAATCCACATTCCTCAATCCATAATTTTAATCAATCAATAGCCCATTATATTTTCTATATTGGGAAATCAATATGAATGTGGTTTAGTTAGTTTTTTCATTATCCAGTCATTTATAGTGAGATAGAGTCCTACTATTTTTCTTCGAATAAATCACTAACTACCCATTCCCACATTTACATAAAAAAACAATCAATAAATCATTGTAATATTAATTATTTAAAAGATTTTAATAATTCATAGTCAAATTTACCAAATTTAGTTTCCAACATTTATTTATCATTAAAAAATAAAATCATATCTATATATAAATTAATTAATTTTTCAATTGATATTTATTTTTATGAAAACATTATCAATAATAAAAATAAAAAAGTTTCATCAAATCCAAATAAAATTCAATCCATCATCATTCTCATCATCCACCCAACAAATTCATTTCAGTTCAAATTGGTGTTTTTGACAATTCAATTCCCTTTTTTAATCGAACATCACAACATATAAAATTAGAATTTTCCAATAGTAAAAAACCAATTTAAAATAAATTGAGAAATTAGGGTTCAATTTTTTGGGTTAATCCATTTAAAATACATAAAATTAATAACAATATCAAATCTACAGAACTCCTGTAATAGTAATTCCTATTAATGAAAGAATGAGTGGGATATCAGTAAATTAGACCTAGAATCCTGGTCCATCAACAAAAATATTAGATATATAAATAACATTACGATATATCAATGAATTATAAGGAAGTGTAACAGAATAAAATAGATTAGGGCCACTTATTGTAAATCAATTAGATCTTCCACAACTACATCGACTATATTTATAATAGAAGTGATTTTGAGAGCCAATTAATCTTTTTAAGACACTAAAAATAAAGAAACTAATTTATGTTTAATTTTTATTGTTAGTAATATTAAATGGGATTTTGGGTATTTTATTAAATTTTCATAGGGGTGGCTGAAAACATGAAAACAATGTTTTCATCATGGGCCTCATTGATAGTAGTAATCGCGTACCCCGAATATAATTCTAGGTGGATCACTCGATTTGGATGCAATGTAATTTGAACCATTTGAAAACTGTGAAAACCCTCAATTTCAAAGGGTGGATAGTTTTGAGGGGTCACAATATTTTCTTCAATAATGAATCAAAGATGAACCAACCTATAGACCCTCTCAAATTCCACATAGTTTCTTGGAGAAACAACCTGACATTCCCTAAATATTAACTAACCACGAGTAACCCCATGGGATTCCAAAAAAATTAAACATCTACTGAAACAACTCATTAAAATCCATAAACAATGTGAAATAAAAAGGGAAAATAATGTACCTGAAATAAGGCAATTATTTGTTACAATCACGATTTATATAGTAAATATAACAAAATTTTGAAATCCCAAAGACCAAAATATTTATTTTCATGGATGATAGAAACCTTAAAAGCCATATTTCATAATTCATGAAAATTTATCCTTAATTTAAATAAAATAGTATTCATTCCCTAAGACATCAAACTCTTAAAATATAAGGGAAGGGTAGACATGAAAATCAAATATTATAAAGGCTCTATATAAGATAATATGACTCATTCCATAATTCTTAGATCCTAAAAATTTGATAACCTGGAACATGGAAATATATCTGGTTTCATAAGAGCATAAATAAATTAGTGTTAAATATATTCATGAATTATTGACATAAAACCATAAATATTAACAATTTTTCCATGAAATGAGAAAAAATTCTGAATCATATTACATAATCAATTAATGTAGGAATAAATGAGACATAATCATAAACATATGATTTAATAACATGAAAACCTAACTACCCACCATTCAGTTCACTCAATTTTTTTTATTAAATATAAAATCCTGCGCCCTTATCATATTTTAACCAATAAACATGGTAACCTATTCAAATTACATTTCTATATCATGATGTATTGGACTTAATCCAATGTTTTGGTATAGTGGATTAATGTATACAATCACCAAGAGAGGTATGAGGGAATCTATAATCACGTTTTTTTTGTAATATAATTCCACTAATTTATAAGGAATAATTCTTATAATTTTAAAAATTTCATTGGTCATGATCCACTAAAATATAAATCTCAACCCTATATTTCATATGCAACAAATAAAAACAAAAAGTAACAGATTATATTAAAAAGCTCACATGAAAATATATACTACATTTCATGTTTCTTATTCCCTCCTACATAGATTATTTAACTAACATTATTTCATAATATAATGGAAAACGATAAAACTAGTTATAAAAATAATATTTATCATCTATCAAAACATAGTTCTGCACTCAATAAATAGATCATCTTCTGACGTTTTTTATACGATCCAACTATTCTTTTTCTGTTTCCACAAATTTTTTTAGTGGATTATACAAAAAATCAAAGTAGAAACTAAAAAAATGAGTTATTATACCTTTGATACAAGATATTTTATTATTATTTTATTAACAATTGTAGAAATTTGTTCACCTCAACCATAATAATTCTTGATCATGTTCGCATGTGAAAAAAATTAGGGATCATTTAAAACCATTGTAACTTCCTAGGAATTTAATGAAAAAGAAATTCTCATATTTATTAATATTTAGGAATTAGATATTATTTTTCCTTATTGGGGAAATATGTTCTATATCATACCTATCACAAAACAATGAGTTTCTCCAAAAGAATTCATTTTACACACGACTGAGTTATACCTGAAAAATAATGTGTTATAATATTATTATTTAAAATGCTAGTTATTGTCTAGAAATTGTATTGGAAGTAAAAAATAAAATAACTCTATTATGATTACAAATTTTTAGTAAATATTTTTACATACTACTAATATATTTTAAATGCTTAAAATGAGAATAAATCCACTTTTAAGCATAAATAATATAATATTTTTTTTAAAGGTAGTTTTACAACCTTTTGATTGAGAACAATTTTTAATTATATTTTTTACACTTTTATATATTTATTTTGACAAAATAAACTTCTTATTTTTATGAAGGACACCAAAATTTTCATTGGTTGAATTTTTGGTAATTTTCGAATAATACTCATTTTTAATAAATAGTAAAAAAATGATGCATTTAAATTCAAAACATCCTTGTCATATTATTTATTTATATTTTAAGAATATACATTAGCATGGTTTTCAGGTATTGTTAGATATATTTTCTTATCATTTAATCCAATTTTGTACATTGGAAGTAATTTCACATTTAAATTGGATTTAAACACTTGTCTATCTTTTGATGATTATTACTTATTAAAAATATGTTTTCTCAATCATTCAATGGGATTTAAATTAAATTAATTTTAGTCACTTTTGAGATTTTAATTATAAAAAATTGAAATACATGGTTGTAATCAGTATGAAAAATTCTATTAAATATGATCCAAATAATTTTGGTGAATAGTAACAGTATAATTTAATTCATCATGATTAAAGGGTAAATAGGCTAAATAAAGGATAAAATAATTTTATAATAATATAAAAATACCAACCACTATTCATAACCTTATAGAATGATTTATTTCCAATATATACAATGGTTTGGCCAATATTTTGACCTTTAAAATCCACTTGGGTGTGATTAAGAAAATTGAAACATTAAATATAACGTAAATGAAAAAATATCGTAAACTTGTCTCTTCTTACTAAGTTAACTTTAATAATGGGTAATATAATAGATTAATTATACTATATATAGTCAATAGAAATATTATAATATTAACTACAAAAATGTATTTCATTTTTAATTTTTAGACATCAAATAATAAAATTTAATTTTAACAAGATGATGATAGAGTAATAAATTTATTAAATGTTGAATAAAATTGATTATACTAATAAAATTATCATAAATAAAATTTGAAATAATTGTTTCCATAAAAAACTTTTAAATGTGAATATGACATATTATAAGTCCATTTAATGATTTTTTTCGAAGTAATCATTTTATTTTTATTTTATTTAAATTCAATGAAATGAATAATTTCAAAATTGACGTTATTGATATTTTATATAACTAATATTATATAATATTATATACAATTAAATAAAATACAAAAAAATTCAAAAATAACAATTATAATGTATAAATGCTCAAAAAATATCCATTTATTGGAAAATGACCCCATTCATGTTAAATTTATAGTCTCTTAATATTAAAATATTTATTACCACAACTAAAACTACAAGAATACTTATTAATGATAAACCGAAAGATAAGGTTTTAAAAAAATCAATAAAATTATATAAAAATTACATGATATGAGAATTTCATAAAATATTTATATTAAATTTTAATGAAATGAGTTTTGGACCATTTGGAATTGAACTTGATTTTATGTTAATTTAATAATTTTAATAATTCCAAGGGTGCCCCTCCCCATTCCAATAAAAAATCACATATTCCTATCTATTAATTACAAATAAAAAGGCTTTTATTTCTAAAATTATCTCCGAAAACCCATCCTATAATCCCTCCCCAAATTCATTAAGAATTAGTATTTGATGAACACCATCATTAGAGGTGTTAAGTTGTTCTTCAATGGTGATCAAACAAAGAAGAGGTATCATTTTATTTATGTATTTCTATTTAATTTATTCTTAAACAACCTTCAAATATCATCCAAACATGATTAGATAATAACTCTTATATCTTCCATATAGTGATATATTATTATGTTAATGTACATACATAAATCCATCCATGCTTCTATTAAATGGGAATGGAGTTAATTGTTTATGAGTATGAGTGAACTATCACCTCCACAAACTGATCTATTTTGTTCTCCATAACCATCTCACCTGACTGGTTATAATAATTGAATTGATGTTCATATGTTATATTTATAAAATATTAATCATTTTATGAAAATAATATACCAATTATTTTCTTATTTCCATAAAAAAGAAAATGATAATGTCGTTCATGCATACATCTGAACTATCACCTCCGTGAAGTGATTTGACTCATTTTTATTCATTACCTCACAAATATGATATATATAAGTATATAAAAATAATTAATATGATATTAATGGTGATGTGGTTATTAAGTAAATATAAAATAATAATTACCTTAATGCCATAATAATCAATGAAAAACGAACGTGTTACTCATGCATATGTACGGGTTACCATCTTCATGAATATAACATTTTTCATTTATCATAACAACAAATTAGGGTTTGATTTAAAGGTATAATTAATTTATAAAATTAATTATTATGTAGTGAATATTAATATAGTGATGATGGAATTTTGACTAAATGGACTAGTGGAATCAAATAATGTTCATTTTCGATGCAAGTGCTAAATATCGATAGAATATATGATATTTTCTTAAATAATTATGTTATTCTTATAAGATGGTAATAAGTGATATAAATGAAATAATAAACATAAAAAAATTTCTAATGGAATTATAAATTAACCTATGTTTATTATTTAAGAAGAACGAGGAACATAAGTGATGAATCAAACTTTAAGTAAGGGACTTCTTCTTAATCCCCTTTCATTGAGGAATAATTTGATAATATACACCATCATATATTATATAGTGTATAATTAATACCTCTGACATATAATTTAATTCAAAGGTTTTAAAAATGATGCATTTTCTACAAATCATTATACTATATGAAAAAAGAAATTTCTTTAAGGTAGAAGACATCAATGAATTTGCTACTTCTATGACCATTATTAGGTATTTGGATTCCTCTACAAGAAAACATTTTTTAAATTAAAAATATATATCATATTCCCCTTTTTAACTATTTTTGGGATTGAAAATATTTTTATGAATTGATTGATTATATAAATATCATGTAATGATTCATTATGATTGAAAATTTTATTAATTAAATACGGATAATTGTAATCTTTTATGTGTTATGATTATATATTGGTACTTCGAAATTTTACGGGTGGATACTTTATAAAAAAATTATGGGTGGTTACGTGATTGAACAAATTTTGGTGGTTCCATGATTATACATGGATCTACGGTTATGTTATAACCCCCAATGCATTGGATTTGGAATTCAGGCGTATGGCTATTCCATTTTTAGGAGTGATATGTGTGGAAGTTGACTGTATGATTATTCCATTTAAGTATGATTATTTCCCAAGTAACCATTATAAGTTATATGTGACATTGATGATTTGTATGGTAATATTTTGATTAAAAAAGGTCCTCAACAAGATTATATTTTGTGAATATTATTTAATAATTCATAAAGGTGAAAAGTAATATCTTATGATAACGTATTCAATGTTTTCATATTTTAACAAGACTAATAGTTTTCCTTCTCTCTGAACCCCTTCCTAAGATTTTTAGTCTCATCTCACGTATGAAATTTTATTTCATGGGATTTAAAGAAGAATATAGACAAGGATATATTCAAGGAAATGATATGATGTATAAACATAAAACGTAACCCTGTTTCCTTTTAAAAAAAATTGTTTTATGAAAAAATGGATAGTGAGTAGAATTGTATACTGTAACACCCCATGATTTCATTGCAAATTATCCCATTAAAGTAATTCAATATCATGTGATACATGAGAAAACTATTTTGAGTGCACTACAACTTACCAATATTATTTGTTTCTTAGACATAATATGAGAACAAATTCATTTTTTAGATAGGAGAAGTATTTTTCAAAAAATGAGATTTTACCACCTTTTAATAGAGACCCATTTTTTAAACAAATATTTGACACTTTTATATATTTAATCTAATGAAATTAAATTATTTTTTAGAATCGGGACATAACAATTTATATTGGATAAATTTTGGTACTTTTCTAATAACTTTCATATTATGATAAATAGTGAAAATACTAAATTTTAATTGAATTTTTTTTAAATCAAAAAAATTTATAGTGATAAATTATGAATATGAATGATTTTTATATATAATTAGATAATATTTTTATAATTTAATACAATTTATATCATTATATATAATTTTAATTTTAATTTTACATTAGCACATGTAAATATTTTGATAGTTTTTACTTTAAAAAACTTGATTTTTTTTGTTTTGACAATAGAAATTAATTTTAAATTAATAAATGAAACCTATATTTTTAGAATTTGGTAAAATATATTTCATTTTTAAATTAGGAATATCAAAATTTTCATAATGTGAATTTTTGGTATTATACTTAAAACATCCAATTTTTGAGGAATAGTGAAAAACACTGTTATTATTTAAAACCGACTTTTTCTTTAAATAATTATTTATTTTGTTTAAATTTATTTTAAGTCAAAATATATATATAGTACCTATATAAGTTATATTTATTTTATTGGGGTCATTTTATAATAAAATTATATGTATAATATTTTATTGTACTTTTTACCGTCTTTTACCCACCGTTTAGGAGCATTTACAAATTATCATAAAAATTAATTTTACCACTTCTGTGAGTTGAATTTAAAAAATCCAAGACACACAATTGAAATCAGTAGGTAAAATTTTGTTAAATAAGATGAAAATAATTTTTGGTGTATAGTATCTTTTGACTTTTATTTACAATGGTTAAAAGTGAATAGGGTAATTAAAGGTAAAAATGATATTATAATTATCCAAAAACAAGTTATAATTATATTAGATAAGTGATATTTGATCAAAAAAACCTTAGTAATAAAATAGGATCTTATTTGGTCCAAATGGATTAGATTAGGACATTTATTATTATTTTATTTTAAGAAGAGTTAAAAGTGTTAAATTCAATCTTTAATAACAAATTAATTTTTAATATAGGGTTATCAATAAGTTGAATTCGACTATAAATACTCATTATAAAGATAAAAATATATCCTACATCATAGTATTTTATTTATTATTTTTAGACATTAAATAATTAAATTTATTTACGACAAAATGATGATTCAATAATTACCTTATTAATGAAAAAATCAAATAAATGGTATTATATATATTAAAGTAAATATAATTTCAATGTTTTAATGACAAAAAAAAATTTCTAGAAGCATATGACATGTGTTTATTGATTAAATGTATCTTTTTCAAAGTAATTAAGTTTTTATGACTTTCACAAAAACCATATACTAAATAGTGTCAAAATTGACATAAATGAGTTTTTAAAACAAATATTATATTATTAAATTATATAGTATTCATATAAACCAAAGAATCATCCAAAGTGCATAATTAATATTTTATATATCATTAATGAACCACGTGAGGTTCTCTTGGATGTTTAGAGTGTGTTTATTAACCATATACTATAATAATACTAGAAGATACGGTAAAAGCTAAACTGTTTAACTAAGAGTTAAATCTAAATGACAAGGTTCAAATGGTAACCTAAACATGTATAAAACCAATTGGTTGAGATTATTTTTCCCAATAACCACCTAAGTCTTGAAATAAATTCATTTTGATCCATTATAAACCATATAAATTTTTATAGTAAATAAATATTTTAATATTTTCCTATAGTGACCCTCAACTATCTTATAGAAGGGAACGTTCCCTTCTCTTAAAATCACACCTCCCAAGACATTTGTCTCTAAAAAACAATTCCCAAATATCCTAAAACATACATCACATCAACGTAGGTCCTTAATTTGATCATAAATCGAACCTAATCATCCCTTTTAATATACTGAACAGAAAACACCCAAAGAAGAGGTAATAATTTCACCACCCTCTTTCAAGTTATTTTATACTTCCACATTCTCTTTTATTATTGTTTCCATACCAAAATAATAGACCCAGTAGCTCAGAAATACTGTGATGTAATTATAAATATGGTACAACCATATTCATTATTCTACCAGTCCTATAAATGACAAAGTCACCATACGTGTGTACGTACGACATACTGTCTCCACGTCGTGGTGTAGTGTGTTATTCAAACACTTAATTATTTGGATTTTTATAAAAATGAGTATAACTAATGAAAATAATAAAAATAAAATTTTAATGATTCTATTAATATTATATACCATCCAATTACATACGTTTTTTTCATCAATATAATGATATTGTCACTCGTATGTACGTACGGATTACCGTCTCCACGAAGCGATGAGATTCATTTCCACATCCACCATTCAATGATGATTATAAAAATATATATTATTAATATGTATAAAATATATGAAATAATAATTATACATAATATAAATATATATACTTACATATATATTATTCAATTAATTCCATTCAATATGATATGATAACAGAAACATTATTTATGCGTACGTACAACCTACCGTATCCATAAATGGTGTTTTACATTTCATATATCGTTATATTATACATATTTATATTATAAATATGTATTATATAAAAATCATGTTTTATATTCTATAGTTATGTTAATCATGATCTAAATAATATGATCAATAAAAACAAGTTAAAACACATACGATAAAGAAAGCGATTATTACTCGAAGTGTTAATTTAACATGGAAATCATTATTAAATGGGTAGTATAAAGTCATAAATTAATATTGTATGATATAATAAATATTAATATGGTTTTGGTACAATTTAATAACATAAAATGGTCATTATTAATGAGGTTAATCGTACCTTCGACTAATGGAAAGTGCAAGGTAAGGGTTAATTTCACAATCTCTTTTTTATCTGAGTATTTTTTTATGTATGTATCTACAAGGAAATATTTATTATCCATGTCCATTTTTATTAAAGAGTATTCAAATATATTCTTTTTAAGGGAATTTTTTACTAAAGCCTCATTTTAAATGTTTTAAATATTTATTTTTTTAAACCTATCTCATTAATATCAATGTTCTCATAATGGTTTTAAGGATTAATTTATATGAACATGAATGTTTTATCATGTTAATTAATTTCAAATGATTCAAAGTGGTATGGGACATTTTGGATTCAAAACTATATTTAAAATGACTTCATTTATAAATTACGTGACTTTTAAATGATTTCATGAAAAATGGATATTTCTCTCCAAGTTTTTTACTGATCATTTTCAACTATGTAGAAATCATTTATGGGATAAGATTTTTGATAGAGGTTGATTTATTATGATAAAAGCTTCCATATTGTATTGAAGGTTTTGTGATATATTTGACAGTGGATGTGTTATTTTTATACCATTCATGGTTTAGGGATAAATTATTGACATTTCTTATGCTAGTTTTAATATTAATGTTAATATTATGTTTCAACATTTTCATATGAAGAATTTATTGGACTTAGTATGTGACGAGTGGAGCCCTCTATAGCTCCTTGGTGCATCGATAGGTCTCATGAGACAATTAGACATGGAATTATCTAACACCTTTTCCAATTTTGATATATTGTTTTAGACGAGGCCTTAATCATTTTTAGATGTCTTTTTCGAGGCCTTGACAAGATGTTTTAGAATTTCTTGAATTATACCTTCCCTCATTATGAAAATATAATTGATGGTTCATGTGGTTATTCGACTAGTATAATACCCCTGACTATGTTTTATTATGGAATTATTTACAAATCTCATATTCCTTCCATAAAGTGTTCTTGTTTATTAATTTTTTAATGCATGTGTTTAAAATTATTCACCATGCCTAATGTTTATGTCATCTTCCTCTTTATTTCTTACCCTTACTCAACGTTTGAGCTCACCCATTTCTTATGTTTTTCCATTGATTCCAAGAAGTGTATTTTGATTGATAATCTGGGTTTAGCTAGGGGATTAATGCAGTTTTGAATGGATCATTTATGTTGTGTTTTATCTTATAATGTGTAATATAATGTTCATGTATGTAATCTATGATCCAAGACTGAAAAACTAATCAGTCATTCGAGACATGATTCCTTGTAATCATGCCAATTTATTAAAACAATGCACTGACTTGGGGCTTTTGGGGTCGGGGCATTATAGTTGGTATTAGAGGAAGTTTATCAACGACCATGGAAATAGATTTAGATAAAATCTGATCAGAGAACATTACCCTATAATATAATTTGAGGATTTTTATAGATGAACTTCCTACAATTTTGGTAATGTAATGATTTTGTGAATTTTCCCAGCAACAGATCCCGATCTAGATATGAGCGTGTAGAATTTTGTCTAGAACAGATGTACCTAGGAGTGATAACTCCATCATGGAGTTTTGGGTTTGACCTAGGGTATCCTGGTACATGACAACGACCCTTGGTTAACTCTTGGTTATGACACTCCTAGGGGGATATGCATAGGATAATTCAAATTTTCATTAAAATCCATTATGAAGGACATAAGAGTAAATACATCCTCAATGAAAAGATTTTATTATTATAGATTATATTCATAATAATTTCAATTTACGTTTGGTATTTTATAAGTTTAAAATTGTGAAGTTTGATTCATAAAGTAACCTAGATTATGCCATTGTTTACAAATGGTGCCTGGTAGAAGGCATTCGAATTCCTAGAATATGCATGATCGAAAGATTAAGAAGGATCATGTATTTCATGTTATTAATCCAACATTTAAAAGGGAAATAGTATCCCATGTATTCTCATAATATTAATAAATAGTATCATGTTTTAATAAGATAACAAATGAATTCTATGAGTCCTATGTATTTGACGACAATAGAGAGAATAAAAGGATGGTAGTGGGAAATATGGATAAAAAGAAGAGAATAATAAAATATTTTTACATATGTGATAAATGTGGAATGAATCATATTAGTGAATTCTTGAAGGGAATGGTAGTTTGTTGTATGTGTGGAAAGAAGGACACCAATACATGATTTCAAGGGTAAGAAAAAGGTTTCAAATGTACTATTCTTCTTCTGCAAGGAGTTAGGACACTACGCGAATCAATGTCCAAATCCTCATAGTATACCTCAAATGCTAATATTAGATAATAATAAAGTTATGATCTACTAAAGATGAGAATAACTGACTAGATTTATTATGTTGTTATTAATGTATTGTGTCATTTTAGTATTGTATTATTGATATACATGTTATAAGAATTATAATTTATATAAGGATTGTACTACAGTACTATTTCATTAAGGATTTGATATTGTATGATACCAAGTAATGTGACACAGTTTCAGGTTAAATTTTTGGGAAGATATATGTTTAGAGAAATATAAACTATAATATGGTTCTTATACTTTGGTATTGATTTTGGAATAATATATGATTGATTTGGATAAATTATATTTGATATTCTTGACTACATTGAATATGATTAATGATTTCTATATTCCATCATTGTTGGAGTTTACAAAATTTTTTGATAAAAAGAGTATATCAAGTATTATATAAGAAATAAGGGATCATTAATGTAATCAATAAAGTCTTATGGTAATTTTTGGTGTTACTCTAACACCCCAAGATTTCATAGTACATTATTTTTTCAAAGTAATTCAATAACTTGCAGTACACACCACACCAAGTTCAAGCACACCACGACTTACCAAACAAGCCATCCAAAAGTGGTTATGAATACTATTAACTGAATTTTAAACATTATATAATCCTTATAACTTTATAATCCATATTATGAAATTCATAGACATAATGTAAGAACATATTCAATTTTTTAGATAAAAGAAGTATTTTTTAGAGAAATGCAATTTTACCACCTTTTAATGGTGAACCCTTTTTAACTCCAATATTTGAAACTTTTATATATTTAATTTTATAAAATAAACTTATTCTTTATAATCAGGACATAAGAATTTAGTTTTAATAAATATTTGGTGTTTTTCTGAAAACATTCATATTTGGGTGAATAATGAAAAATAATATATTTTAACCGAAAACAACTTTTTAATAAAAATAATTTATAGCATTAAATTATATATTTTAATAGATTGGAAGTATAAACAGATTATATTTTTATCATTTAATCCAATGATGGTCATTTTAAGTCATTTCACTTTGTAATTGGACATAAACAAGTGTCAATCTTTTGATAGTTATTATTTCCAAAAAACATGATTTTTGTTTTGACAATGAGAATTAATTTTAAATTAATTTATAGCACTTTTATGTATTAAATTTAGAAAAATTAATTCTATATTTGGAATCTGAAGATCCAAAATTCTGTAAATATGTAACTTTAATTTTTAGATATTAGAAATATTTACTTCAGTAAATAATTTATTTACCGTTGTTAAAGGGGTAAATCTAATAAATAATGTATAAAGTAATATTATAATAATATTAAATAACCCAAAAACGTGTCTTAAACCAATTGAATGATACATGTACGACCATTGGCATCCTTGGGACAATATTGGGACCCAATGGACCCACTTGGGAGTGATAATGACATTTTATATTAAATAATTTAAAGTAAAGACAAAAATAACCAAAACATATATCTTTTAATAAAAAAATATTTATATGAGGTTTTATAATTGATCTATTAGACTAAAAATAGTTATTAGAAAGATAAATTATTTCCTACCACATGATATTTTATTAATATTTTTTAGGCATAAAATGAATACATTTATATATGACACAATAATGATGCAGTATTTTCTTTATTAATGAAATAATGAAATAAATGATATTATAAATACTAAAATAAATATAATTTGAATGTTTTGATGTTGTCAAAAAATATTATAGTTGAATATGAGATGTTATGGTGGATTAAATTTATTTGGTTAGAAGTAATTTATATATTTTAGTACTTTAACAAAAATCAATTAATAAATAATGTCAAAATTGACATAAATGAGTTTCTAAAACTAATACAATATTTTTTGTTGATATAATAATCATATAAAAATAAGGTTCATCGAAAATACTTATATAATTATTGGAATATCATTAATGAACCACTTGGGGTTTTATTGGATGATTATAGTAAGTTTATTAACCATATAATATAAGAATACAAAGAGGCATGGTAAATGTAAAAGTATTTAACTAAGAGTTAAATATAAAAGATAAGGTTAATATAGTGACCCAAACCTATCTAAAACCTATTGGTTGGAAGGTTTTAGACCAATCACTACAGTAGAATTTAAATAATAAATATTTGATCCATTAAAAACCAAAAATTATTTTTTTATAAAATAATATTACAATCATTTCATAAGGTGCCTCTCACCCCTCTTATAAAAGGGCACTTCCCATTATCTCAAATTAATAATTTCAAAGCCATTTGGCTCGGCCAACCCTGGCCCAGATATCTTATCCACTGTCCTCACTTTATCCTAGAGATATTCCTTTAGTCATAATTTCAATTTGAAGAGCCCTTTTGATCAAATGAAAAGGAAGAACCTGAAGAAGAGAAGGTTAACGTGCCCTCAACCAAGGAAAAGTAAATGGTAAGGGTTAATTCTAAAATCTATTCATTATCCAAGGTTTTTTATACATAATTATCTATTGGGACCTCTTTATCATCTAGATCCATTTTTATTAAAATGTATTTCAAAACATTTTTATTATTTACTATACGATGGGTTAAAGTAATTTATACCCTTATTTGACCATATATTATTTTTAATGGATTCTTTCTGTCATTTTCCTAACAAGGTACATTATAACATTTTTGAAAAAATTAATGTAAGAATGTTTTATTAACTTATACGGGGGGTGAATATATTTTCTATCATTATAAAATCGTCGAAACTTCCCTTACAAGATTATAAAAATATATTCAAAATAATTGAAATCTTTATAATTATTTGACTCTTAAATGATTTCAAAATAGAATGATATATTTCTCTCAAATTGTTTTGATTTTATCTATGTCAATATCCTTTGATAAATTTTACACTTGTTTGAAGTTTATTTATTATGATAAAAATCTTTTATATTGTATATAATGTTTTGTGATATGATTGACTATGGTTGATTTTTTATACCTTTCTTGGTTTATGGTTAATGTATTGACATTTCATAAGATATTTTTAATACGAATGTTTATGTTATATTTCAACCTCTTCTTAAGATACATGTGTTGGACTAGTATGTTCTGGGGTGGGGACTAGTAAAAGTAAGCCCTCCGGGTTGGGGTTCGGTTACAACAGACCCTCCGGGATGGAGTCCGGTTATAGAGGCTCTCCAGTTTGGAGTCTGGTTACAGAGGCTCTCCGGGTTAGAGTCCGGTTTCAGAGGCTCTCTATGTTGGAGTCTGGTTACTGAGGCTCTCCAAGTTGGGGTCTAGTTATAGTTATCCTCTAGGTCCTGGCATGAGGCCTTGACCGAGAAATTAAATTCCGGTACTATACATTCCCTCATTATGAAATAAGTTACTACATGTGATTATTTGACTCGTTGAATATCCTTGTGCATGTTTATATGGTAATTTCGGATTTATTTTTTCTATATTAGGTTAATTTTTATGTTTAAAAGGTTATTGTTTTTATTCCACATCTTACCTTTAATGTTTATAGCTCTCAAAAAATTATTTATCCTTACTGAGCATCTATGATTACCCCTTTCTTTTGTTTTATTTTTCCAGGATCCGAAGAAGTGTTTTATGTTTGAGTTTTTGGGTTAATCTTAGGGAACAATGGAATTATCAATGATTTTTTTTGTGTTTTATGATAGAAAGTGTAATGTAGCGTTCATTTATTTAATCTATTTTCCAAGACTACTAAACTGATCGGTTTTATAGACGTGATTCCTTGTAATCATTCTAGTGTATTAAAATAATACACCGACTCTGGGTAACTGTGAATGGGGCGTTACAGTTGGTATCATAGGAAGTTTAGGAATAACCTTGGATACTAGATTTAGATAAACTCTGACATGAGCACATTACCCTACGATATAGTTTGAGAATTAGTATATAATAACTTCCTAGAATTTAGGTAATGTATAGATATTTTGAGTTTTCCACAAAATACATCCTTGTCTAGATACAAGAAGGTAGAGGTGGCTCTGGCACAGATGTACCTATGGGTAAAACCTGAAAACACCGCTTTGATCTATAATTGAGTAGGAACTGGTGCATTACAACATGCCCTACTGCACTCTTGGTTATGACATTCCCAAGGGATATGCTTAGGATAATTCAAAGTTTCATTACAAGAAATTATGAAGGATTTAAGAGTAAATACTTCCTCAAATAAAATGTTTTTATGATAATGAATTATATCCATAAACTGTTCAATTTACGTTAGATATTTTACAAGTTTGGAATTATGCATTTCTATTCATAAACTGACCTACTGTATTCCATTGTTTAGAAATTATACATAGTAAAAGGAAGGAGAACTCCTGCAATATTGTTGATCCAATGAGTAATAAGGATTATATCATTCATGGTATTAAGCCATCATTTAGAAGGGAAATAGTCTCCCACATATTCTCATCATATGACGAAAGGGTATCATGAGTTAATAAGTTAAGTAATGAATTCTCTATGTTTAATGGCTTTGAAGGGAAGAAAGAAAAGAAAAGGATGGTAGAGAGAATGGTGGATAAAAGAGAGAGGGGAAAAGAGGACTTTCACATATGTGATAATTGTGGAAGGAATCGCCTTTGTAAATTCTTGAAGGGAATGGAAGTTTGATATAAGTTTAGAGAAAAATGACACTAATTATGTGATTTCAAGGGTAAGAAAAGGGTTTCAAATGGAAAATGCTTCATCTGGAAGGAGTCCGGACACTATGAGAATCAATGTCCCAGTCATCGGAGTATACCGCAAATGATGCTATTGGATAATAATCATGTTCTCATACTCCTAGAGATTTAGAGGAATGACTAGCGTTCTTATGTTATTATTAATTAATTATTTCATTTGAGTGTTGTATCAACAATATAATGGATATATGAATTATGGAGATAAATAATAATTATACTGCAATACTGTTTTATTAAGGATATGATATTATATGGTTATAAGAAAAGTGACTTAATAGTAAGATACACTTTTTTGAAAAATACATGGTTGAAGGAAAGGGTATAATGACCCATACTTTACATACATTGTTAATACATAAAAATTGAAGTACACTTATTAAAAAATATAACAAAACCCATGAAAGAACCGTATAGGTATAGTGTCTTTAGATACTAGGAAACATAAACAACTGGTTCAGAAATAATCTACAATGTCTCCCTTTTAATTTATCATATCTAGAGTCTCTTTTAGAATATCTTACTTAATACCCTTCTTCCTGACCTGGGGAAAAGAAAACATACAAAAGGGTGAGCTCAAATTCTTAGTAAGGGAAAAAAAGAAATAGCAATCACATCATATTCATAATAACATAACATTTTGGAAATCTTAACCTGCAAAAGAGATCATAATTTCATAACATGGGATAAATAAAAGTAGTGAAATGTAATCCCAATAATCATAACTTAAAACATGAAACTTTTTGGCATATGAACATAATCATAGAGAATTATTTCACAGTATTCAAGACTCATTTCCAAGACTATCCTAGTGGACAAAGACCTTTTTTGAACCGAGTTCACTCCTCGTTTCAGTCCTGTATCACTGAACCAGATTAACCTGTTGTTCCAGCCATGTCTATCTCATGAGATATAAATCCTTACCCAATGCATTGGAGGGAGATATAGGTCCCACCCATATCATAATGATACCATTCTTATGTATGCCACAAGATCATAAATCATACATCATTGCATAACCCATGTAATAAAAATGGGATTCTTAAACATCATGCCATTATAACATAATCCATATAAGATAAAAGGACGTCATAAAAATAATTTCATCATAACATAATCAACTCAATGTAAAAAAATAGGCATAGAAATAGAACCCTGTATTATCTTATATGTAAAATAATTTTGATAAAACATTTGAACTTTATTCTTGAGGAAAATATCCTTTTTACTTCAAAAACATTTTTCCTTTCATAATATGTCATACAATTTTAAACTAAAAGAATTTGATTAAAAATAATCTTGAAAACTTGTACAGGAATTTTCATGGAAATTATTTTCTAAAAATATATTCAGGCCTTATAAGTTAAAGAAAAACATTCTCGTCGTACTTTGGCCAAAAATGTCAAAAAAGTACCACGTACAAAAAAATGACAAAATATTCCTTTCATATCTTTTACTAAAAACTCACAGAAGGGTAAAATAGGATTTAAACAATTGTAGGAGGATAGAAATAATATTACATATTAAGGAAACATGGATGTGGATGATAAATATTCCCCAGTAAATTCTGATGTATAAACAATCTTAGATAAACGTGAGATTGCGAGATTTTCCCTTACCTTAGGTCTGATTTGCTTCGTATGTGTTCGAACCTCCAGTATAATGATTTAAATAATGTTATTGACTTATTCCAGAATTGTACTCATTTCTATTATATCATATATGGTCATATTCATAGCTTCTTATTAGTAATATTTCATTGCTACTTGTTATTCCGGTGTTTATTGCTTTTTGATCTTATGCGTGTTTTGTCGAATAAATTCTTATTATTATTTGAGGGTTATAGATACCTCATTTCCAGAATTTTATTAGTGTAATATATATCATATTTATTCATTCAATTAATTTATATAATCATTAAGCATTGAAAATCATGTAGAACGAGTTGCATCACATCGTGGAGATGGTAGGCCGTACGTATGCACGAGCGATGATATCGTTCCCATGATCGTAGAATTGTATTGAGGTGTATGTATACTATTTCATAATTAATATAACATTACAATAATAATATAAAGTTATTATTTAAACCATTATACCCATCCAAGTAATGTGGTTGTGGAAAACATATTACACCATGGCATAGAGACGGTATTCCGTACGTACGCACACGTGGTGATTTCGTTTTCCGTAGGATGGATAGAAGGTGAAATAGGGTTGTTTAGGATTTATAATAATATATAACTATATGATTGATACTTATGTTATTACTTCATAATGAAACAACTAAATAAGAAGAATTAGAAGAAGAAATAAAGTTGAATGAATCGGTAATAGATATTACCTCTTCTTTGAAGTGCCTCTTCTTAACCTCCTCTTAGGGCACTAAAGACGGTATTTGAAGAAGACAAGGTCCTATTGGATGTTTCTAGGGAAGTTTAGAAGGGAAATTGGCAGGTTATGGCCGTGATGGAAGGCTCAAAGTGGTGTGAGGAGGAGAGGGAGTAGGTTCCCTTTTATAAGGGAGGAGAGGGGCACCATAGGAAAAACTTAAAATATTATTTTATAATAAAGTCATATTCCGTTTTTAATAGCTCCAAATAAATTTATTTCTAATCTAAGGTGGGGATGGGTCGAAATAATCTCAAAAAATATATTTTAGACAAGTTTAGGTCACTATTTTAACCTTATCTTTTAGATTTAACTCTAAGTTAAATAATTTAACTTTTACCCTGTCTTCTTTATTTCTTACACTATATGGTTAATAAACATACAATAAAAAGCCAAACGAACCCCAAGTGGCTCATTATTAATATATATAACATTACCTAAGTAATTTGGCAAAGTATTATATTTTTAGGAATAAAATAACAATTAATAATATAATATTTGTTTTAAAAACTATTTTATGCCAATTTTCACACTATTTGTTAATTGATTATTGTGAAAATTATAACGGAATTATTAGTTCGAAAAAAGTTAATTAAATCAATAATAATATGTCATATTCACCTATAAAATTATTTTAATTCTGAAAATGTCTCAACTTACATTTATTTGGTTATTTATAATATCAATTATGTTAACATTTCCTTAATAAGGTAATTATTGCATCATCATTGTGTCATAAATAAATTAAATTATATAAAGTATAAAAATTATAAATAAAATACCATTATGTATGAAATAAGTTTAGCTTTCTAATTAATATTTATAGTCGAATTTAATTATTTATAACCCTATATTAAAAATGTTTCAGTTATTAAACATTTATTTTAACTATTTTAACTCTTCTTTAAATAAAATAATATTAAATATCCTAATCTAATCCATGTGGGCCTAAATGGTCATATTTTATTACTAAGATTGTTTTTGGTCGAATTAAAATTATCCAATAGAATTGGGATATGTGTTAGGGTAATAATAATATCATTTTTAAGCTTAATTACCTTATTTACTTTTAACCGTGGTAAATAAAAATAAATTTACTATTCCCCAAAAATTATTTTTATCTTATTGAACCACATTTTACTCCTTGATATAAACAATTTCTCTCTGATTTTCGAAATTCCACTCATAGAAGCGGTAATGTTATGTTTTATTTAAATTTTTAAACTCTCCTAGGAGGAGGGTAAAAGAAGGTGAAATGTTCAATAAATTTTTTATATATCTAAAATTATTATAAAATGACTCCAATGAATTACATTGAACTTATATAAGTATTATATATCAATTTTGACCAAAAATATATTTAAATAAAAATTCGGTTTTTAAATAGTAACCTAGTGATTTCACTATTCATCAAAAATCGATAGTTTTCAGAAAAATACCAAAAATTCACCCAAGGATAATATCGATATTCCGAATCCAAAAATTATGTCCATTTTGAATGATAAAATGTATTAAATTTCAAAAAGTGGGTATTACTATTCATAACGGTTAGTTTTAATAATATTTTAATAGCATATCTTGTTTAGTGAAACTCAGTATTGCATACCACACAACCTATCGAGGAAGGTCAAGATTTCATGTAAATAATTCCAAGCTAGTGTTGTGTGTAGTGAAAGATTCCTTTGATGATTTATATAATGTAAAAACAAAATATTTCTTATAAAAATATCGGGTGTTACATTCTACCCCCCTTAAAATGAATTTCCCCCACGAAATTTGTCACTTTGTAACAAACAGATGAGGATACCTCTCCCTCATCATATCCTCAAGCTCCCATGTAGCTTATTATAATTGGTGGTTCCTCCATAAAACATTCACCAAGAGAGTGGTCTTGTTCCTTATGACTTTTTCACTACGATCCAAAATCTCTATCAGCTGTTCTTCATAAGAAAGATCCTGCTCCAGCGGTACAACTTCTGAGGTGAGTACATGTGAAGGATCGGGTATGTACATTCTCTGGATACATACATGGAAAACATCGTGAACTTGAGAGAGATTCAGTGCATGATCTAATCGGTAAGCTACCTTCCCCACATGATCCAGTATTTCGAAAGGACCGATATACCAAGGGCTCAGCTTTCCCTTCTTTCGAAATCTCATTACTCTCTTCCATGGAGATATTCGTAAGAAAACTTTATCACCCACTTCAAACTGTTGGTCTTTTCTTCGGTTTTCAGCATAAATTTTTTGTCGACTCTAAGCTACTCTTATGTGTTGTTGGATAGATCAGACCTTTTCTACCATCTCATCAACAAGATCAGGTCCTAGTAGATTTCTTTCCCCAACTTCATCCCAGCAAGTTGTAGTTCGACATTTCATTCCATAGAGAGCTTTATAAGGAGACATCTCAATACTGGAGTGAAGGATATTATTATAAGAAAATTCCACCAAAACTAGGTGTTAATCCAAACCTCCTTTGAAATCCAAAGAACAAGATCTCAATATATCTTCTAGAATTCGAATTGTCCTCTCAGACTGACCGTCTATTTGAGGATGATAAGCAGTGCTGAAACTCAACTCTGTATCCATAGTATGCTGAAGACTTCACGAAAACTTTGAGGTAAACCTCGAATCCTGATCAGATATAATGGAAAGTGGTCCCCCATGCAATCTTATCACTTCCTTTACATATATCCTGGCAAGTTGATCTAGAGAGAAAACTTCTCTAATAGCAATGAAGTGTGCTGACTTTGTAAGACTATCAAATATGACCCAGACAACATTATTGCCTTTGGATGTTTTAAAAAGTATGGTGACAAAGTCCATAGTGATGTTTTCCCCTTTTTATTCGGGGATGGGTAATGGTTGTAACATCCCCTTAGACTTCTGTCTCTCATCTTTAACTTGCTGACAAACCAAGCATCGAGAGACATATTTTGCAACATCTCTTTTCATTCCATCCCACTAGAAGTACTCTTTCAGGTCCCTATACATCTTCGTGCTTCCAGGATGAATAGAGAATGAAGAACTATGAGCCTCATCCAGCAGCTCCTTCTTTAATTCTAGTATGGGTGGAACACAAACCCGATTCTTGAACCTTATTATCCCATCCCAATCAAGGTTGAATTCAGGAACATTTCTCACTTTCTTTTGTAACTCTATATCTCCTTTCTATGCCTCTTTAATCGTCACAAGTATATATGGTTGAACATTCATTTGAGAAAGATAAGATTTTTCCCCTTCCATTATAATTCCAAGATCCTTACATTGTAAATCCCTAAATATTGGGTCCTTTGGGATCCTCATCATGGATATACTAGCATGTTTTGGTCAACTTAATTCATTTTCCACCTTGTTTGCTTTCCCAGGGTGGTAATTAATTGAGCAGTCTTAATCCTTAATCAGCTCCAACCATCTATTTTGGCACATATTCAGCCCGTTTTGTGTGAAAATATACATTAAACTTTTATGATCAGTATAAATATCACACCTTTCTCCATAATGACAATTACTCCAAATCATTAATGCAAAGATTACCGAAGATAACTCCAAATCATGAGTTGGGTAAATTTTCTCATGGATTTTCAACTATTGTGAGGCATAAGCTATCACCATATCATTTTTTATGAGAAAACACCCAATCCCATTCTTGGATGCATCACTGTAAATCACAAACCTTTCTCCACTACAAGGAAGGGTGAGCACAGGTGCACTGGATAACCTTCTTTTTAACTCCTTTAAATTCTCTTCACACTCCTCCATCCAAACAAACATAACTCTTTTTTGAGTCAACCAAGTGAGTGGACTAGATAATTGTGAAAAATCATTCCCAAAACGTCAATAATATCCACCCAAACCAAGAAAACACTAGATCTCAGTTACTATTGTTGGTCTCTACCATCTTTCGATAACCTCTATTTTTACTGGATCCACAAATATCCCCTAATTTAAGATTATGTTACCCGAAAATGGAACTTTTTGAAGCCAAAATTTAGACTTCGTAAATTTGGCATAAAGCTTCTCCTTCCTCAGGGTCTTTAATACAATTATAAAGTGATCTTCATGTTCTTCCTTGCTCTTTGAATAAACAAGAATATCATCTATAAAGACTACCATAAACTGGTCAAGATAGTCTCTAAAGACTCTAATCTTTAGATCCATGAAGATAGCAGGGGCATTAGTAAGACCAAATGGAATCACTATAAATTCATAGTTTCCATACGTTGTACAGAAAGTCGTCTATGGTATATCCGCCCTTTTGACCCTTAACTGATGATACCCTGAACGAAGATCAATCTTGGAAAATTATTGAGCTTCGCGTAGTTGGGCAAATAAATCATCAATGTGTGGGAGATAATATTTGTTCTTGATTGTGATCTTGTTATGTTCTCAATAATCAATGCAAAGTCTCATTGATCCATCTTTATTCTTAACAAACAGAACATGTTCTCCCCAATGTGATGCACTAGAGAGTATGAATCCCTTATCAAGATTCTCTTGGAGTTGCTTCTTCAATTCCTTCAACTCGATTGGGGCTATTCTATATGGTTTCTTTTAAATAGGTAAAGAACCTGGTACGAGTTCTATTGAAAACCCAACTTCACGATTTGGTGGAAGACTAGGAAATTACTCCAGAAAGACATCATCAAACTACAGTACAATGTTTATATTCTTAATCATGAGTTTCTCTCCAACCATTTAACATAAATAGCCTTTATTTAGTGGAATGAAGACCCATAAGATGGATGAAATTTCCACTAGAAAGTTAAGTTCATTCTTGCATCGATAGACGATCATAGATTGATCTGGAATATGAAATGTGACTTCCCTTATTTTGAAATTGATATGAGCTCCATATAAAGAAAGCCAATCCATGCCAAGAATCACATAAAATTACACTATAGGAAGGATCACAAGATTTTCATGAAGCACTTTCCCAAAAACTTCAATCGGAGAAGAATTGTAAACTTTTGATGCGATTGTTATGCAATTTGGGGTTGTCACAGCTAACTCCAAATCTAAATTCTGAGGTAATATTGTGATACCTTCGAAAATTGTTCAAAAATAAAATATTGGTTGGATCCAAAATGAAATAAAACATTTTATACTTTAGAGTGGATGGTAAGGGTACCTTTCACCACTTTGTTATCATACTCCACATCGCTGATAGAAATTTCATGTGCCTTTCCTTTGTCTTTGGACATAAGAGTTTGTTGACGTCGATCATCGTCAAAAACCCTTGGATTAGGGCATTGATTGGCATAATTTCCCATTTCCATGAACTTGTAACATTGATGTGTATGAGGTGCACTCTATGTAGCCTTTTCTTTGTTCGCATGACTAGACATCTTGTTCCCATCATTGTGGCATTCAAATGCCCGATGACCTTCCTTTCCACAGTTGAAACATTTACTTGTCCCTTTAAGTTAACTCCCTCCATGTTTCTTTCAACACTTTGATCATAAGGGAAAACTCATCTTCTTTTCTCTGTGGTCTTTAGATTTCCCTTTGAATTCAATTTTCATCTTCTTATCAAACACATATGACTGATGGTGTACTCCAATCTCCATCTCAACCTTGAGAGCACATCGAACGATTTCCTTGTAGATATTGGAGTTCCTTATGGATAACGCCCATTGAAGACATAGTTTTAAGCCACTAAGGAATCGATCGATCAAAATATCCGGATGGATAATAATCCCAGAAGCGTACCTTGCAAGTCTTGTAAAAGTTTCTTTGTAGGTACCAACAGATTCATCATTATTTTTCTTCAGTTCAATAAACTCCTTCTCCATCTTTGTCCGAAGAATATGAGGGAAGTACTTATTGAAAAATAAGTTCATGAACTCGTCCCATTATATGGACTCAATTTCATCTCTTGGCCTCGTATTCTTGATAAGATTCCACCATTGATCAGCTTCACCTTCCAAGCGATATACTGCTAAGATGACTTTATCATGTTCAGAACATTGAAGAACTGAAAATATCTTTTCAGCGGTACAAATCCATTGTTCAGCCACTAATGGATCAGTATACCCACTGAAAGAAAGTGAATGCTACCTCATGAAGGACTCAACAGAATGTAGCTCCTTCCTTTTCTTGTTTGGAAGTCCTGTATGATTCATAGCTTGAGAAAGTTGTGTGAGCATGGATACACGTTTTTTCATTCCGGATCCCATAACATTCGGTTGCTGAGGGGGACAATCATTTCATTGCCCGTCGCATTTATCATTAACACAGTTCCTTTGGGTTCCAGCCATTGACTAAAACCAATAATCATAGTGTGAGAAACACTAATCATAATATGAAAACGACATAATCAGGAATAAAATTTCACACTTAAGGTCTTATCATATGTTACTCATGGCCATTTCTAAAACACTAATATTGTGTTCTATGTTTAGACTTATCCTTAGGGTTCTTACTAAGGCTTTCACATCTCAGTTTCCAAAGGTTGACTATACCTTTCCTCTGATACCAACTATAACCACCCATAATTTACATAAATATGTTAATACATTAAAATTGATGTACACTTATTACATCATATAACAAATACCTTGAAAGGACTGAATAGGTATAGTGTCTTTAGAAACTGGTAAACATAAACAACTGGTTTATAAATCATCTACACTGTCTCTATTTTATTTTATCATGTCTAGAGTCCCTTTTGGAATATCTTACTTAATACCCTTCTTCCTGACCTGGTGAAAAGAAAACATAAAAATTTGTGAGCTCAAATTCTTAGTAAGGGTATAAACAGAAATATCAATCACATCATATTCATAATCACATAACATTTTGGAAATCTTAACCTACAAAAGGGATCATAATTTCATAACATGGGATAAAAAATATTAGTGAAATGTAATCCCAATAATCATAACATAAAACATGAAACTTTGTGTCATACACACATAATCATAGAGAATCAGTTCTTAGTAGTCAAGACTCATTGCCAAGACTATCCTAGCGGACAAAGTCAATTTCTGAACTGAGTTCACTCCTCGTTTCAGTCCTGTATCACAGAACCAGATTAACCTGCCAATCCATCCATGTCTATCTCATGAGATATAAATCTTTACCCAATGCATTGGAGGGAGATATATGTCCCACCCATATCATAAAGATATCACTCTTATTTGTTCCACAAGATCATAAATCATACATCATAGCATAACCCATGTAATAATAATGGGATTCTTAAACATCATGCCATTATAACATAATCCATTTAAGATTAAAGGAATTCATAAAAATAATTCCATCATAAAAAATCAAATAAATGTAAAAAAATAGGGATATAAATAGATCCCTATATTATCTTATATGAAAAATAATTTTGATAAAACACTTGAACTTCATTCTTGAAGAAAATATCCTTTATACTTAAAAAAAATCTCCTTTCTTAACATGTCATACAATTTTAAACTAAAAGAATTTGATTAAAAATAAAATTGAAAAACTGTAAAGGAAGCTTCATGGAAATAATTTTCTAAAAATCCATTCATGACGTATAAGTTAAAGAAAAAAATCCTCCTCGTACTTTGGCCAGAAAAGTAAAAAAAGTACCTTGTACAAAAAAAACGACAAAAGCCTCCTTTCATATCTTTTACTAAAAACTCACCGAAGGGTAAAATTGGATTTAAAAAATTGTAGGAGGATAGAAATAATATTTCATATTGACGAATCATGGATGTGGATGATAAATATTCCCCAGTAAATTATGATGTATAAACAATATCGGATAAAAATTTGATTGTGATATTTTCCCTTACCTTCGGTCCGATTTTCATTATACGTATACGAACCTCCTGTATAATGATTTAAACAATGTTATTGACTTATTCCAGAATCATACGTATTTTTATTATATCATATATGGTCATATTCTTAGCTTCTTATTAGTAATATTTCATTGCTACTTGTTATTCGGGTGTTTATAGCTTTTTGTTCTTATTATTGTTTTGTCGAATAAATTATTATTCTTATTTTAAGGTTATAGATACCTCATTTCCAGAATGGTATTAGTGTAATTTATATCATATTTATTAATTAAATTCATTTATATAATAATTAATCATTGAAGATCATGTAGAATGAGTCACATCACATCGTGGAGACGGTAGGTCGTACGTACGCACGAGCGATGATATCGTTCCCATGATCATGGAATTGTATTGAAGTGTATGTATACTGTTTCAGAATTAATATAACTTTAAAATAATCATATATAATTATTATTTACACAATTATACCCATCCATGTAAGGTGGTGGTGGAAAACAAATTACACCACGACGTGGAGACGTTATTCCGTACGTACGCATGCACAGTGATTTCGTTTTTCGTGGGATAGATAGAAGATGAAATAGGGTTGTTTCATATTTATAATAACATATCAGTATATAAGTGATAATTATGTTATTACTTCATAATGAAAAAACTAAATAAGAATAAGTATAAGAAGAAATAAGGTTCAAAGAATCCGTAATAGACATTACCTCCTCTTTGAAGCGCCTCTTCTTAACCTCCTATTAGGGAACTAAAGCTGGTCTTTGAAGAATACCAAGACATCTATGATGTTTCTAGGGAAGTTAATAAAGTAAATGGGCAGGTTTTGGCCGGGCATGAATGATCAAAGTTGTGTGAGGAGGAGAGGGAGGAGGTGCCCTTTTATAAGGGAGGAGAGGGAAACCTTAGGAAAACATAAAATATTATTTTATAATAAAGTCATATTCGGTTTTTAATAGCTCCAAATTGATTTATTTCGAATCTAAGGTGGGGTGGGTCAAAATTCTATCAGCAAATAGATTTAAGACAAGTACATGTCACCATTTTAACCTTATCATTTATATTTAACTATAAGTTAAATAATTTAACTTTTACCGTGTCTTCTTGTTTTTTTACACTACATTGTGAATAAAATGACTATAACAAGCCAAAAGAACACCAAGTGGTTCATTATTAATATATATAACCTTATCTAAGTCATTTGGCCGAACATTATATTTTTAGGAATAAAATAACAATTAATAATATAATATTTGTTTTAAAAACTATTTTATGTCAATTTTGACACTATTTGGTAATTTATTTTTGTGATAATCATAACATAAGTATTAGTTCGAAAAAAGATAATTAAATCAAATAAAATATGTCATATTAATCTATAAAATTAGTTTATAAATTAAAAAGTCTCAAATTACATTTATTTGGTTATTTATAATATCGAATATTTTAATTTTTCCTTAATAAGGTAATTACTACATCATCATTGTGTCATAAATAAATTAAATTATATAATGTCTAAAAATTATAAATAAAATACCATTATGTAGGAAATATTTTGATATTTCTAATGAATATTTATAGTCGAATTTATATTATTTTTAACCCAATATTAAAAATGTTTTAGTTATTAAACATTGATTTTAACAATTTTAACTCTTCTTGAAATAAAATAATATTAAATGTCCTAATCTAATCCAAGTGGACCTAAATGGTCATAATTTATTCCTAAGGTTGTTTTTGGTCGAATTAAACTTAGCCAATAGAATTAGGACATGTGTCAGGGTAATAATAATACCATTTTTACCCATAATTACCTTATTTACTTTTAACCGTGTTAAATAAAATTAAAAATTTACTATTCACCAAAAATTATTTTAATCTTATTGAACCACATTTTACTCCTTAATATTAACCGTGTCTCTTTGAATTTATAAATTCCACTCATAGAAGCGGTAAAATTATGTTTTATGTAAATTTTCAAACTCTCCAAGGAGGTGGGTAAAAGACGGTGAAAAGTTCAATAAAATTTTTATATATCTAAAATTATTATAAAATGACTCCGATGAATTAATTTGAACATATATAAGTATTATGTATCAATTTTTACTTAAAATAAATTTAAATAAAATAAATAATTGTTTAAATAAAAATTTGGTTTTTAAATAGTAACCTCGTGTTTTCACTATTCATCAAAAAATGAATGTTTTTAGAAAAATAACAAAACTTCACCCTAGGATAATTTTGATATTTCAAATCCAAAAATGAAGCCCATTTTGAAAGATAAAATATATATATAATTTCAAAAAGTGGGTATTACTATTCATTACAGCTAGTTTTAATAATCTTTACTAGTATATCGTTGTTTAGTGAAACTCGGTATTGCGTACAACACAAGCTATCGAGGAAGGTCACGATTGCGTGTAAAGAAAGCCAAGATAGTGTTGTGTGTAGTGAAAGATTTCTTTGATGATTTATATAACATAAGAACAAAATATTTCCCATAAAAATATCAGTTGTTACAATGGTAATCATTAATATGGTCCATATAATGAGGTAGTGATTTTGGAATAAGAGAGTATTGATTTGTATAAAATATATTGGATATTCTTGACATCCTTAGAACAGATTAATAGTTTGTTTATTTCATCATTGTTGGAATATTCAAAAAATTTGGATATAAGGAATATATCCAGTATTATATTAAGGATAAGGGAGCATGGATGTAATCAATAATGTTTTATGGTAAATCGGAGTGTTACCATGTTTTAAAATAATATATGATGAAGGTGTTCACACATTATTATGCGGAAAAAAGGATCATCATTGTGTTTAACATCCATATAAATTTTGAACTGTGATTTTGGATAGAAGTATTTTGGATAACTCTAAAAGTTAAAATGGATTATCCTTGAAATTGGATACTATTGTTAAGGATATTTTTGGATTTTTATAAAAAGGACAACACACAGACCATGTGACAATCGGTCGTCTTAGATAAAGCTACTAGAATAGAACCCACAACCATAGTGAGATTGGTATTTATCACCTACCATTGTACTACGTGAACTCTTTGGATTGTATAATGTAGTTTTTATAATTGTTCTGATATGAGAATTATAAATTCATTACTTTTTCAACCCTATAATATTTTGATAAATAGAATAATTTTTTTTTGAAAAAATTTTGTGTGAAAGATGGGTTTATGATATGAATTAGTTGAAAAATGAAAAACAACTTGTTAAGTATATATATATATATATATAATTTTTTCCACCTATTCTATGGGTAAATTAATTCTCAATCTTTAGGGAATGGATCTTAAATAAAAAAATGTGTTATCCAAATAACTTTTTTTGTTGAACTGATGGTATTTAAAATCATCATAAATTGATGGATATGAGGCCCTCAATTTTACACTTGTTTGTGATTGATGACCTCAATCACTCCCTATAAATATTTTATTTTTTTCCTCTAATTATGTGTCTCTAATTTCCACCAATTTTCATCTAATCGAGATAATAATTTTTTGTTGACCCTTTCATTTCCCTTTTCCTCTTATTAAGACAAAATTTTATTAACCCAACATCCGATGTGGGGTTTCCAACAAAGGTATTTCCTATTTTTATCATTTTATTTTCGAAGAAAAATTTCAAATTGTAAGGACAAAATTTATTAAAGGATAGAAGAATGTAACACCCCAATATTTCGTAGTACGTTATTTTTCAAAGTAATTAAATAACTTGCACTACACAGAACACCGAGTTGAAGCGCACCACGACTTTCAAAACAAGCTGTTGAAAAGTAGTTATGAATAATATTAAATGAATTTTGAACTTTATATAATCCTTAAAATTTTATAATTCAAAATATTAGTTTCTTATACATAATGTAAGAACAAATTCTTTTTTTCAGATAAAAGAATTATTTTTCAAAAAATAAAATTTTACCGCCTTTTAATGGCGAACCCTTTTTAAATCCAGCATTTGAAACTTTTATGTATTAAATTTGAAAAAATAAATATATTCTTTAAAATATGGAAATAATAATATAGTTTCAATAGGTTTTTGGTTTTTTTCTGAAAACATTCATATTTTCCTGAATAGTGAAAATTACTATATTTTATCTCAAAACAACTATTTTAATCAAAATATTTTATAGTGATAAATTATAAATTTTAATGGTTTGTAAGTATAAATAGATTTAATTTTTACCATTTTATCCAATGGTGGAAATTTTTAGTAATTTAACTTTGATACTGGACATAAAAAACTGTCAATTTTTTATAGTTACTATTTCATAAAAATATGCTTTTTTGTTTTGACAACGAAAATTAATTTTAAATTATTTTCTTCCACTTCTGTGTTTTGTATTTGAGAAAATGGATTCCATATTTGGAATAAAAATGTAGAAATTGTGTAAATATGTGAAATTAATTTTTAGATATTAGGAATATTTACTTCAGTAAATATTTTATTTACCGCGGTTAAAGGGGTAAATCCAGTAAATAACATTAAAAAATTATATTATAATAATATTGAATTACCATAACATGTGTACTAACCCTATTGGATGATACATGTCTGACCAGGGTCATTCTGGGTCGATGTTGGGACCCCATTCTGCCAATTGGGAGTCATAATGACATTTTGTATTAAATAATCTAATGTAAAGACAAAAATAAAAAAGCAAATATGTTATAATAAAAAAATTTATATGAGGTAATATAATTGACCTATTAGAATAAAAATATTTATTATAAAGATAAAATTATTTCCTACCTCAGTATATTTTATTTATAAAATTTTGACATAAAATAAATATATTTATATATGACACAATAATAATGCAATATTTTTATTATTAATAAAACAATCAAATAAATGATATTATAAATACTAAAATAAATATAATTTGAAAGTTTTGATTTCATCCAAAAATTTATTGGTTACTATTACATGTTAGGGTTGATTAAATGTATTTGGTTTTAACTAATAAATTTTTTAGTACTTCAATAAAAATCAATTATTAAATAATGTCAAAATTGACATAAATGAGTTTTTAAAACAAATACAATATTATTGGTTGATATAATAATTATAAAAATATAAGGTTCATCCAAAAGGATTATATAATGATAGTTGTTCCATTAATTAACCACTTAGGGTTCTCTTGGAAGCTTATAGTATGTTAATTAACCATATAATATAAAAATACTGTGAGGCATGGTAAATGTCAAACTGTTTAACTAAGAGTTAAATCTAAATGATAAGGTTAATATAGTGACCCAATCCCGTCTAAAACATATTGGTTGAGTGGTTTTAGACCCATAGCCACTGTATACTTTATATAAATCATTTTATATCCATTATAAATTGAAATTGATTTTATTATAACCTTTTCGACAAAAATAAAGGTACTTTATAACCCTTTCGACAAAAATAAATTAAGAATGTTTTTTAACTTATACGGCAGTAGCAGCTATTTTCTGCCGTTATAAAATCGTCGAAGCTTCCCTTAAAATATTATAAGAATATATTCAATATAAATGTTTTTTATAATTATGTGACTCTTATATGATTTCAAAATAGAAAGTGATTTTTCTCTCAAATAGATTTTATTTCATCTATATAAACATCCATTGATAAATTTTAGACTTGTTTGAAGTTGAATTATTATGATAAAAATATTCCACATTGTATAGATGGTATTGTGATATGTCTGATAGTGGATGAGTTAATTTTATACCTTTCATGGTTTATGGTTAAAGTATAGACATTTCATATTCTAGTTTTAATTCGAATGTTTATGTTATATTTCAACCTCTTCGGAAGATGAATGTGTTAGACTAGAATGTTCTTGGTTTAAGACTGGTAAAAGTAAGCCCTCTAGGCTGGGGTCTGGTTTCAGAAGACCCTCCTGGTTAGTGTCTGGTTATAGAGGCTCTTCGGGTTGGAGACCAGTTATAGAGTCTCTTCGGGTTGGAGTACGTTTACAAAGGCTCTCCGGGTTGGAGTCTGGTTACATAGGTTCACTAGGTTGGGGATCAGTAATAGTTACCCCTTGGTCCTAGTACGAGGCCTTGACACTGAAATTAATGTATATTACTATATATTCCATTATTATGAAATTTGTTATTAAATTTTATTATTAGAATAGTAGAATATCCATGTGAAAGTTTATATGGTAATTTGTGCTTTATTTTTGGCATATTATGTTAATGTTTATATACAAAAGGCTATTGATTTTATTAAAAATAGTACCATAAATGTTTCTAGCTTTCCCTAAATTATTTACCCGTATTGAGATCTTAGATCACCCCATTATTATGTTTTATTTTCCTTTTATCCCAAGAAATGTTTTATGTTTGAGATGTAGGGTTAAGCTAAGGGAACAATGGAATTCTCAAAAGATATTTTTGGGTTGTATGTTTGAAAGGGTAATGTAACTTTAATGTATATAATCTATTTTCCAAGACTACTAAACTGATCAATCATTTGGGACATGATTCCTCGAAATCATGCCTATGTATTAAAGTAATGTACCAACTCTAGGTAACTGGTTCGGGGTGTTACAGTTATAGTGTTTTGAATGAATAAATGATAAATGTATTCAAATGTTATTATATGGAAAAAATGATATTTCTTTTGTTTACCTTCCTTATAAATTTTGGATTGTGAGTTTGGAAAGAAGTATTTTGGATATTTCTAATGGGTAGAGTCAATTATGATTCACATTTGATACTATTGTTATGGTTAAATAATTTCTTGAGGTTTTTTTGTATTGTCATAAAAAGAACAACTCAGAGGTCGGGCGACAACCCGTCACGTTCAGCATGGCCACGAGACATGAACCTACAACCGAAGTGTAACACCCCAGGTAAATAAAGAATATGACATTTTCATATTTATACATATTTGTGAATAAAATATTAATATGACTTTAATGTGGACACTATGCTCGATGGCGTACCCAACACACAACAACGAGTTTCTTGGGAATCTTACGTTGCACTCTAATAATAAAATAATATTATTTTAAATGGTAGTTAACATGCAGCTGTTGTATTGGTGGGAATGGATAGAAATAACTAATATATGATTATATATGTTTTTAAATGTTTTTACATTTATCTAATAAAAGATAAAGGCTTAAAATACGGAAAGAATTCAATTTTAGGCGTATATGTCCTAGTTTTCACTAAAGGTTCACTTATCGTTGTTTGATGGCGAACCGTCATTGAATATAGTTTTTTTCACTCTTATACATTCTATTGGACCAAATTAAACTCTTCTTAAGAATCGGGACATCAAAATTTACTTTGTCTAAATTATTGGTATCTTTCCGATAAAGATCATTTTTAATGAATAGTGTAAAATGTTGTATTTTAATTCAAAAACTCTTTTTAATCTAATTTATTTATATGATTATATTATCTTTTGAATTGGTTTTAAAGTGAAATTAGAATATATTTTTACCATTAAATCCAATAGTAGTCGTTGGAATTAATTTCACTTTGAAATCAGACTTAAACTAGTGTCAATCTTTTGATACTTATTGTTTCATAAAAACACGCTATTTGCTCTGACAACGGGAATTAATTATTAAATTAATTAATGTGACTTATATGTTTTGAATTTTTTAAAATAGACTTCACTTTTTAATTCGGAATATCAAATATAGCTTAGGGTGAATTTTTGCTATTTTCTGAAAAACTTTAATTTTTGATGAATAGTGAAACCACTAAGTGGTACTTATAAAAACTGATTTTTCCGTTTAAATGAAATTTTTCCATCTTTGTGTTTTGAATTTCAAAAATCCGACATACATGGTTGTCATTAAGAAGTAAAATGTGGGTCAATGGGATAAAAATAATTTTTTGTTGAATAGTAACTTATTAAGTTTTTAATCGCGATTAGAGGTAATTAGTGTAGTTTATGGTATGAATAATGTTTTAATAAAATGAAATGACCTATACACATGTCCTACCATAATTGGATGTGTCATGTCCAACCAAGAAAATCCATGGGTCATCTTGGGGACCCCATGGAGCCACTTTGGTTGGAAAATGACATAAATATCTTTTTATTTATTGTTAAAGTAAAAATGACACAAACATGAGATGTTTTACTAAAACAATTTTTACATGGGGTTATACAAGTAATATTTTTGACTATAAATAGTAATAGGAAAGATAAAAATGATTTCCTACGTCATAGTAGTTTTTTTATAATTTTTAGACATTAAATAAATTAAATTATTTATGACATCATGATGTTGCAGCGATGACCTCATTATTTAACGATTTAAATAAAATGGAAAGATAATGTAATATCTAAGACCTAAACATGTAAAAAACCTATTGTATGAGTTTATTTCGAACCCTTATCACCACATTCTCGAAATACATCAATGTGGGACCTTTAAAATCTGAAACTCTTTTGAAAATAAAGTATCATTTTGTAACATTACAAGAGTTCCCCTCCTCTCCTCTTATAAAAGGCCCCCACCTCTACCTCCTTACCCACACTCCCAAAGCCTTTGGCTCGGCCAACCCCTGCCCATTTTGTCTCTCCACTTCCCTCTCTTACTACTTGAAGCCTCACTTTGGGCAGAAGTCTTCCCAAGGAAGCCTTTGAGCTTAAACCAAAGGGAGTTACCCGATTTTAAGGTAATGTCTTCACTTGTGTCCTTTTGTCTTATTTTGCTTCTCCAACCCCCTAAACTCTTTTTATTCATTTATTTTGCAACAAATACAGTATCTTAAATATACTAAGATGTTTTTATAAGAAGTATTCCATCTACAATTACACACACCTACATCTAATGGTTAAATAACACACTGTTTCCGTAGATGGCGAATTTCTACCTCCCGAAACGATGATTGTTCAACATTCTTCTAACACCTTCTAAGGTGTCCATTAAGATTACAATATATTTATATATGATATCTAATATTTTTATGTTTTACTTAAGCTTCTGTATTATTCATTTATGGCATACCTTTATGGTTTCCATTATGGGTAAACGCGATAAATTCATTTAAGGAAGTCCGAACTACCGCCCACTCAAAGTGATTTGATTCGTTAATACCATATGTGGTACGTATAAAGGATATATTTAATGATATTATATATGATAACATAATGGAATTAAAATAATAATATGTATCATTATGTTTTAATTCCATTATATATGAAATAGAAATGGAAGTAGCGATCATGCGTACGTACGGCTTACCGTCTCCATGAACGGTACATTTCATTTCTTATCTCAAAATGTTATGTAATATTATAAGTACATATATATAATGGATATATATATAATATATTAAATCTAAATTATGGATATCATTCTGTAATTATAACATATATATATATATATATATATCTCATTTTGTTTTAATTCCATTAATCTAACAAAAAATGAAAGTAGCGTTCATGCGTACGTACGGCCTGCCGTCTCCATGAACGATGCTTTTTGTTTTTTATCTCCAAATGATATGGAATAGTATAAAATGAATATTTAATGGATATATATGTTATTTTAATCATTAATACTATTCTGGAAATTATTTACATATAACTACATGGGCAATCTTTTTTCAAACAAGTTCATTTTTGACTCATGTACCAAACATCGGCAAAAACGTCTGATATGATTTAACATTATTAAACAATTATTATAACATTATAATAAGTGATATGAACTGAATAATAATCTCTAAAGGAGGTACTTATGAAATTATTAATTGACCAAAGTTTATTATTTAGGAATATAAAGAAACGAACCAGACAATTTGGACTTGAGGTAAGGGATCCTACTCCACTCTTTCTTTTTAAGTACACTCTTTTATGTAATTCCTTTTAAAGCTCATCTTTCTTGTTATTGGAATATTATTTTATATTAATCTTACTATAATTTTAATGTTCATGTGATGAGATACCCTATTCTCTCTCATCAATCCATTTTGGATGTTTTGAGTGGTGCCGTTAGGCTGCCGAATTTTCGTAAGAAATCTAACCTCTCTCTTTCTTTTTATGTACTCTCCTTTATGTCACTTCTTTTAAGCTCCACTTTGTTATGTTGGGGGATGTTCTTCTATATTCCTCTTTCTATAAACTTTAAGTTAATATTATGAGATACCCTATTTGATCTCATCAATCCATTTTTGTAAGTTTTATGTGGCGTCGTTAGGCTGCCGAGTTTTCGTAAGGGATTTTTCATCTCACTTTTATTCCCATCAGATTTATGCTACATTTGCCATAATTTCCTTTTAGTGCTGTATATACTGCCCATTATTTTACTCATTGTGTAATATACTTTCTTTTATGTGTATTTACATCAATGTTGTATTGTCCTTCTTTCACGAGGTGTATGTTTCGAAAGATACCCAAGTCGGTAAGGGAACCTTTCACCCTCCTCTTTTTAAAAGACTTCTTTTGTTGGGTCTTTTAATTTACATATTGTTATGTTGGGATATGTTCTCATATATCCTTATTGATGTAAATTTTATGTCCAAGTGATGAGATACACTTTTTTTTATCTCTCATCAACTCATTTTGATGTGACGTCGTTAGGCTGTCAAGGGAACTTCTTAACCCAATTTCGATTTATTTGGGTTCAACATGTAGTTATTGAATATGTCATCCTTTGAATATGTGTGAATGACCTTTGATTATTTTACACTTAATATCCACTTATATTTGGTGTATTCGTTTGTCAGACATAATTATGTAATTGATTTATCCTTAAACCACGAATATCGTCTTTGTAAGGGACTTCGTCTCAATCTCCTTTCATTGAGGCATATTCGGTTTTCTACACAACCTTCTTTTATATGGTGTATAAACCCCTTTGACTTTTACGTTTATTGAAATGGAATCTTTTTTATATGAAGTGTTTATTAAATAAAAAAGGGAATGTTTTTGTCGTACGTATGCAGCGACAACGACTTCTCCGTCGTCGTGACCATTATTTGAGTTTCGGCTTCCTCTACAAGCCATACTTTTTTTTAAAAGAAAAATAAATACCATGTTTTACTTTTCTTTTATTTTGGTATTGAAAATGGGTTTCATAAAGTTTTTATTATATCAATGTGTTGTATTGATATCTTGTGATTGAAATGTGGAAATGTTATGTTTCCTTTATGCATGTTTTATGTGATACGATTATGTTATGGTTATTGGGAATTATTAGGAAGATGGGTGGTTCCGTGATAAACTAAGGGAGAGTGAGCCTGATATAGCTCTCCAATGCATTGGGTAATGCGAAGGAGTGAAAAGTTATGGTTTCTCTGAAGAGATTTAGGAAATATACTGTGGTGGGTATTCCAAACGTAACCAAGAGGGTTACTCCCTATGTAAGAATGTTATGAATGCCTCAAGTTACCTTTTATGGCTTATGATTTCTATGATGTATTCATGATTTGATGAGGTATGTTAAAGTGCCTATGTTGTATGGGTAAAGTATGATTTCATTCTTATGTATATATGATGTCATGTTTCCTTTCTATATTTTTATAACTCTTACTGAGCTTTTTATTCTCATCCCATGTTTTTGAAATGATTTTAACAGGTCAAGGGAAAGGTACATGATGTGATGATAGTGTCAAGGATGTGTTAAGAAATAATCCATGTTTTATTTTATATATGTTTCTGTTGATGGGAAGAATGAATACTGTCTTTTATGTAACCACTTTGTTTAAATGTGGAATGTAATGCAAGTTTCGTGATCTAATTCTCTAAAACTCTAAACTTGAAAAGATCCTCAATGTGTAATCTTGTAATAACTCAAGATTAAGTAAGGTTTAAGGATGGGGCCTTATAGTTGGTATCAGAGGTCGGTTTAGATAACTTTAGAGGTTAGGGTATTCTTTAAGAATAAGTGGCATTAACGTAATGGTTAGGATTTCAGAAAGAGTCCTAGGTTTATATAAATTGAATGAGTAAGTGTATCTTAGTGTTTACCTTCCTCATTAGTACATGATGGTTTTGTTGATATACTCACACTGAAATTTCTGTTTTTAGTGAATGGATGGATCTAGCAGGCACCAAAGAGACAACAGGTTTGAAGGAAACTGTGGTGGTTCTATGATTAAGATACTAGATAAAATGGGGGATTCAATGAGGAAACTCATGGTTGTTCTAAACCAACAATCAAGGAGTCATGATCAACCACTTTAACCTTGGTATGATCTTTAATGCATCATGTACGGGATGACCAATCGATGTGGAAGTTCAGGTAATAATTATAAAGGTAACCATTAGAGTTTATATGATCCTTACTTTTGAGGTAATTATGGGTTACTATATGTTATGATGGAAGTAAAAGGCATGAGATAAAATTGAGGTTAAATTATGTTATGGTTATTTTTGATGATTTTAGCTCTTTTTGGGGAATAATTTGAGAATTATATAGTTTTGGAAAAAGGACAACACGCAGACCGTGTGACTACCTGTCGTGTCGGACAAAGCTACGGGAATCGTACCCACAACCAAAGTGCGACTGGTATTTATCGCCTACCACTAGACTACGTGAAGTCCCTGGTTAGTTTGACTGATTATTTTTAGTTATATGATTTTATGAATTAAGAGTAAGTTGATTTTGGGTTATTTATGAAAATGATTAACCTATCATGGAGGATATGTGATTAGGTTAATTATTTTTCAATACGAGACTTTAGGAGCAACTGATGTTGTTTGGAGATAAATGTTACGATTTATCTTGGAAGACTATGTGAATAAATCCTTCAAATATTTGGGTTTCAATCTTAGATTGGTTTACTTTGAATAATTTTATGGACAAATTGTTTATCGGATGGTCCTCGTTGAACTTTGGGTTTTGTTGGACAAATTTTGGAGATTAAGCATAGATTTTCTTTTTAAAGGGTTATCCTTTTCTGGATTATCTGACCTTGTAATAAACTTTTTGGTTTTGGTTTTGGTTAAGGTCTGAAGATATGGGAAGTATATAGTTCTCTTTGGTGGATTAGGTGATTCTCTAGATGTTCATTATAGTACTCTTAATGCGAACAAGTCTCCCTAAATACTCGTCTTTTGGAAAAAAATATGAGTTTGATTAAGGAATCTAGTAAAAGTTGAAAGTCAACTTGATAAGTGATTATGTTTCCCTATGAATAAATTCCTCAATAAAAATTAACATAAAACAAAAATGTTGTCTATTAACTTTTCCTACAGGGGAATCGAATACCGTTTAACTCATCACAGGTTTGTGATTTTCTTATGGTTAACTTTCTCCTAGACATATTTACTATCACTCTGCCTCAAGAACATGACCCTTTGCTTTTTCTTCCATGTCCATGTTTTTCTACATGGAATCCTAGTATGGGTAAACTCAGGTGACCTCTGTACTTATCTTCTTTTATTTTAAAGTGATTGTTTTACCGACTCTTGTTCCGATGTGGGACTTTCAAGGATGTTTCCATGCTCAATTTTAAAAATTGCGAGGACGCAATTCCCAAAAGGGGGGAAGGATGTAACACCCCATGTAAATAAATAATATGACATTTTCATATTTATCCATATTTGTGAATAAAATATTAATATGACTTTAAAGGGGACGCTATGCTCGATGGCGTACCCAACACGCAACAACGAGTTTCTTGGGAATCTTACGTTGCACTCTAATAATAAAATAATATTATTTTAAATGGTAGTTAACATGTAGCTGTTGTATTTGCGGGAATGGATATAAATAACTAAAATATGATTATATATGTTTTTAAATGTTTTTACATTTATCCAATAAATGATAAGGGCATAAAATACGGAAAAATTAAATTTTAGGCGTATATGCCCTAGTTTTCACTAAAGGTTCACTTATCGCCTTTTGATGGCGAACCGTCATTAAATATAGTTTTGTTCACTCTTACACATTCTATTGGACCAAATAAAACTCTTCTAAAGAATCGGGACATCGAAATTTAATTTGTTTAAATTTTTGGTATCTTTCCGATAAAGTTCATTTTTTTAATGAATAGTGTAAAATGTTGTATATTAATTCAAATCCTCTTTTTAATATAATTTATTTATATGATTAGATTATCTTTTGAATTGGTTTTTATGTGAAATTAGAATATATTTTTACCATTAAATCCAATAGTGGTCATTGGAATTAATTTCACTTTGAAATCAGACTTAAACTAGTGTCAATCTTTTGATACTTATTGTTTCATAAAAACACGCTATTTGCTCTGACAACGGGAGTTAATTATTAAATTAATTAATGTGACTTATATGTTTTGAATTTTTTAAAATAGACTTCATTTTTGAATTCGTAATATCAAATATATCTTAGGGTGAATTTTTGGGATTTTTCTGAAAAACTTCAATTTTGATGAATAGTGAAAACACTAAGTGGTACTTATAAAAACAGATTTTTCCGTTTAAATGAAATTTTTCCATATTTGTGTTTTTAATTTCAAAAATCCGACATACATGGTTGTCATTAAGAAGTAAAATGTGGTTCAATGGGATAAAAATAATTTTTTGGTGAATAGTAACTTATTAAGTTTTTAATCATGATTAGAGGTAATTAGTGTAGTTTATGGTAAGAATAATGTTTTAATAAAATGAAATAACCTAGACACATGTCCTACCCTCATTGTATTTGTCATGGACAACCAAGAAAATCCATGGGTCAACTTGGGGACCCCATGGAGCCACATTGGGTGGAAAATGACATAAATATATTTTTATTTAATGTTAAAGTAAAAATGACACAAACATGAGATGTTTTACTAAAACAATTTTTACATGGGGTTATACAAGTCATATTTTTTACTATAAATATTCATTGGGAAGATAAACGATTTCATACATCATAGTATTTGTTTTATAATTTTTAGACATTACATAAATTAAATTATTTATGACATCATGATGATGCAGAGATGACCTCATTATTTAACGATTTAAATAAAATGGAAAGATAATGTAATATCTAAGAAATAACATGTCCAAAACCTATTGGATGAGTGTATTTAGAACCCTTATCACCTTATCCTCGAAATACATCAATATGGGACCTTTAAAATCCGAAACTCTTTTGAAAATAAAGCAACATTTTGTAACATTACAAGAGTGCCCCTCCTCTCCTCTTATAAAAGGCCCCCACCTATACCTCCTTACCCACACTCCCAAAGCCTTTTTCTCGGCCAACCCCTTCCCATTTTGTCTCTCCAATTTCCTCTATTACTCCTCGAAGCCTCACATTGTGCATAAGTCTTCCCAAATAAGCCTTTGAGCTCAAACCAAAGGGAGTTACCCGATTTTAAGGTAATGTCTTCACTTGTGTCCTTTTGTTTTATTTTGCTTCTCCAACCCCCTAATTTTTTTTTATTAATTTATTTTGTAACAAATATAGTATCTTAAATATACTAATATTTTGTTATAATATGGATTAGAGCTACACTTACACACACCTACATCTAATGGTTAAAGAACATACTGTTTCCGTGGATGGTGAATTTCTGCCTCCCGAAACGATGATTGTTCAACATTCTTCTAACACCTTCAAAGGTGGCCATTATGATGACACTATATTTATATATGATATCTATTATGTTTATGTTTTACTTAATCTTCTATATTTTTCATTTATGGCATACCTTTATGGTTTCCATTATGGGTAAACGTGATATCTTCATTTAAGGAAGTGCGGACTACCGCCCCCTCAAAGTGATTTGATTCGTTAATACCATATGTGGTACTTATAAAGGATATATTTAATGATATTATATATGATACCATACTGGAATTAAAATACTATTATGTATCATTATGTTTTAATTCCATTAAATATGAAATTGAAATGGAAGTAGCGTTCATGCGTATGTACGGCTTACCGTCTCCATGAACGATACATTTCATTTCTTATCTCAAAATGTTATGTAATATTATAAGTACATATATATAATGTATATATATGTAATATATTCCTTCTAAATTATGGATATCATTCTGGAATTATAACATATATATATCTCTCTCATTTTGTTTTAATTCCATTAATATGACAAAAAATGAAAGTAGCGTTCATGCGTACGTACGGCCTACCGTCTCCATGAACGATGCTTTTCATTTTTTATCTCCAAATGATATGGAATAGTATAAAATGAATATTTACTAGATATATATGATATTTTAATCATTAATACTATTCTGGAAATTATTTACATATAACTACATGGGCAATCTTTTTTCAAACAAGTTCATTTTTGACTCATGTACCAAACATCGACAAAAATGTCTGATATGAACTAACATTATTAAACAATTATTATAACATTATAATATGTGATATGAACTGAATAATAATCTCTAAATGAGGTACTTAGGAAATTATTAATTGACCAATGTTTATTATTCACGAATATAAAGAAACGAACAAGACAAGTTCGACTTGAGGTAAAGAATCATACTCCACTCTTTCTTTTTAAGTACACTCTTTTATGTCATTCCTTTTAAATCTCATCTTTCTTGTTATTGGGATATTATTTTATATTACCATTACGGTAATGTTTATGTTCATGTGATGAGAGACCCTATTCTCTCTCATCAATCCATTTTAGATGTTTTGAGTGGCGCCGTTAGGCTGCCGAATTTTCGTATGAGATCTTACCTCTCTCTTTATTTTTAAGTACTCTAATTTATGTCACTTATTTTAAGCTCCTATTTGTTATGTTGGGGGATGTTATTATATATTACTCTTTCTATAAACTTTAAGTTAATATGATGAGATACCCTATTTTATCTCATCAATCCATTTTTGTAAGTTTTATGTGGCGTCGTTAGGCTGCCGAGTTTTCGTAAGGGATTTTTCATCTCACATTTATTCCCATGAGATTTATGCTACATTTTCCATAATTTCCTTTGAGTGGTGTATTTACTACCCATTATTTTACTCACTGTGTAATATAATTTCTTTTATGAGTATTTACATCAATGTTGTATTGTCCTTCTTTCACAAGGTGTATGTTTCGAAAGATACCCAAGTCGGTAAGGGAACCTTTCACCCTCCTCTTTTTAAAAGACTTCTTTTGTTGGGTCTTTTAATTTACATATTGTTATGTTGGGATATGTTATCATATATCCTTTTTGATGTAAATTTTATGTCCAAGTGATGAGATACCCTTTTTTTATCTCTCATCAACTCATTTTGATGTGACGCTGTTAGGCTGTCAAGGGGACTTCTTAACCCAATTTCGATTTCTTTGGGTTCAACATGTCGTTATTGAATATGTCATCCTTTGAATATGTGTGAATGAACTTTGATTATTTTACACTTAATATCCACTTATATTTGGTGTATTCGTTTTTCACACATAATTATGCAATTGATTTATCCTTAAACCAAGGATACTGTCTTTGTAAGGGACTTCGTCTCAATCTCCTTTCATTGAGGCATATTCTGTTTTATACACAACCTTCTTTTATACGGTGTATAAACCCCTTGGAAATATACGTTTATTCAAAAGGAATCTTTTTTATATGAAGTGTTTATTAAATGAAAAAAGGGAATGTTTTTGTTGTACGTATGCGGCGACAACGACTTCTCCGTCGTCAGGACCATTATTTGTGTTTCGGCTTCCTCTACAAGCCATACCTTCATTTTAAAAGAAAAATAAATACCATGTTTTACTTTTCTTTTATTTTGGTATTGAAAATGGTTTTCATAATGTTTTTATTATATCAATGTGTTCTATTGATATCTTGTGATTGAAATGTGGAAATGTTATGTTTCCTTTATGCATGTTTTATGTGATACGATTATGTTATGGTTATTGGAAATTATTATGAAGATGGGTGGTTCCGTGATAAACTAAGGGCGGGTGAGCCCGATATAGCTCTCCAATGCATTGCGTAACGCTAAGGAGTGAAATGTTAAGGTTCCTCCGAAGATATTTAGGGAATATACTGTGGTGGGTATTCCAAACGTAACCAAGAGGGTTACTCCCTATGTAAGAATGTTATGAATTCCTCAAGTTACCTTTTATGTCTTATGATTTCTATGATTTATTCATGATTTGATGAGGTATGTTAAAGTGCCTATGTTTTATGGGTAAATTATGATTTCATTCTTATGTATATATGAAATCATATTTCCTTTCCATATTTTTATAACCCTTACTGAGATTTTTATACTCATCCCATGTTTTTGAAATGTTTTTCACAGGTCAAGGGAAAGGTACATGACGTGATGATAGTGTCAAGGATGTGTCAAGAAAGAATCCATGTTTTATTTTAAATATGTTTCCGTTGATGGGAAGAATGAATACTGTCTTTTATGTAACCACTTTGTTTAAATGTGGAATGTAATGCAAGTTTCATGATCTAATTCTCTAAAATTCTAAACCTGAAAAGATCCTCAATGTGTAATCTTGTAATAACTCAAGATTAAGTATGGTTTATGGATGGGGCCTTATATGAAGTGCATCAAGGGTGGATCACATACCACTGTCGTACGTAATGTAGTGTTTTGTATAATTTTTTTTTAAATAGTCTGAAAATTGAATTATAAATTCATTATTTTTGGAACCCTATACAACTAGGATAAATATAATATTTTTGAATTGTATTATATATTGGAGTGAAAGATGAGTTTGAGGTGGAAATTAGTTGAAGGATGAAACTGTACTTATAAAGTATATATTATTCCTCTTATTCTATGAATAAATTAATTCTTAATCTTAATGGAACGGATCTTAAAACCAAAAATCTTTTATCCAAATATCTAATGTTTCGTTGAACCGATGATATTTTAGATTATCTTATATTGATGGCTTTGAGGCCCTCAATTTTAAAATTGTTTGTGTTCGATGACCCCAATCTCTTTTTATAAATATTTACATTTTCTATTCAATTATGTGTCTCTAATTTCCAACAATGTATTCCTAATCGAAATCATAATTTGGGGGGGACTTTTTCATTTCCCTATTCCTCTTATTTAGACTATATTTTATTAACCCAATTCTTGATATGGAATTTCCAAAAATATATTTTTCTATATATATCCATTTATTTCAAAAAACAATCTCAAATTGGAGGACACAATTTATTGAAGGAGGATAGAATGTAACACCCCAAAATTTCATAGTACGTTATCTCATTAAAGCAATTCAATAACTTGTGCTACATGCAACACCGAGTTCAAGTGCACCACAACTTACCAAACTAGCCTTTAGAAAAGAGGTTATGAATTGTATTAACTAAATTTTGAATCTTATATACTATATTTAATTTAAACACCCATATTATGTGATTCTTAGACATAATATGATAACTAATTCATTTCTTTCAGATAAAAGAAGTATTTTTCCACATTTTAATGGAGAAACCTTATTAAAATAAATATTTGACACTTTTATATATTAAATTTAATGAAATTAATTTTTTTGTTTTAATTCGAACATAACAATTTAGTTGGATAATTTTTTGGTACTTTTCTGATAACTTTCATATTTTGATTAATAGTGAAAAAATCTAATTTTTAATTGAAAATAACTTTTTTAATCGCAATAATTTATAGTGATAAATTCTTCATTTTAATTGTTTTTAAGTATAATTAGATTATATTTCTATCATTTAATACAATTTATTTCATTATACGTAATTTCACATTTCAATTTGTCAAGAAAACATGTCAATATTTTGATAGTTTTTACTTAAAAAAACTCACTTTTTTGGTTTTGACAAAGGAAATTCATTTTATATTAATTAATACAAATTATATGTTTTGAATATGGTAAAATAGAATTTATTTTGGAATTCATATTATAAAAATTATCTTAATGTTAATTTTTGATATTTTTCAAAAAGCATTAAATTTTTTATGATAGTGAAAAACGCTACGTTTTTGTTTAAAACCGACTATTTATTTAAATAATTATGTCTTTTATTTAATTTTTTTAAGTAAAAATAGATATATATTACCTATAAAAGTAAAATTTTATTCATTGGAGTCATTTTATAATAAAATTAGTGTCATACATTTTTATTAATCTTTTTACCGTATTTTACACACATTCTACGAGCATTTACAAATCTGCATAAAAATTAATTTTACCGCATCAGTGAGTTGAATTTAGACAATACTTGAGACACAGTTGACATTAATAAGTAAAATTTGGTTCAATAAGATGACAATATTTTTTTTTGTGAATAATAACCTTTAACTTTTATTTACCACAATTAAAAGTAAATAGTGTAATTATGGGTAAAAATGATATTATAATTACCCTAGCACATGTCCTAATTCTATTAGATAAGTGAAATTACAAAAAAAAAACAACATTAGGAATAAAATATTATCATCTTTTGTCTACTTGGTTAATATTAGGATATATATTAATATTTTATATAAATAAGAGATTAAAGTGTTAAATTCATATTTTAATAACTAAACCATTTTTAATATAGGGTTATACATAAGATAAATTTAACTATAAATATTCATTAGAAAGATAATAAGATTCAATGAATCATCTAATTTTAGTTATTATTTTTATAAATAAAATAATTAAATTTATTTATGACACAATGATGGTGTAGTAATTACTTTATTTATGAATGAATCGAATAAATGTTATTATAAATATTAAAATAAATATAATTTTAAAGTTTTTGTGACATACAATAATTTTAAAAGTGAATATGACATGTTACGACTGATTCAATTTGTATTTTTCAATGTATTCAAGTTGTGATGACTTTCTCCAAATCCAAACACCAAATAGTGTCAAAATTGATATAAATGGGTTTTTAAAATAAATATTATATTATTAATTTATATAATATTCTAAAAAATCTAAGGATCTGCCAAAGGGAATAAATAATATTATATATGTAATTAATAAACAATTTTAGGTTCTATTGAACATTTATAGTATGTTTATTAACCATATAGTGTAAGAATACAAGACGACACGGTAAAAGTTAAACTATTTAACTAAGAGTTAAATCTAAATGAAAAGGTTAAAATGGTAACCTTAACATTTATAAAACCTATTTGTTGTGAGCTCTTAGACCCATAACCACATAAGGATCTAAATAAATTCATTTTTAGCCATTATAAACTGAATTTTGTTGTATAATAATTTAATATTTTAGTCATTTTCTAAAGTGACCCTCAACCTCTTATAAAAGGGAACTTCCCTTTCTCTCAAAATCTCACCTCCATGTACATTTGGATCTTCCATACCCGGAAACAATATCCTCGAAACATCCCTCACATAATCCTAGAGTTTTTACTTCTATAAAAAGGCCATCATAAGGAGCCTATTTGATCAACTCAATAGGAAACATCTGAAGAATCGGTAATAATTTCACCACCGTATTTCAAGTTCTTTTCTTCATACACTTCATATTTCATTGTTGTTTCCATACCAAAATTATGACTAAATTACCTCTTTCATACATTGATGTTATTATAAACATATTTCAACTATATTGGTTATTCTATCCATCCTATTAATGACAAAGTCACCATACGTGTGTTTGTACAGATTATCGTATCCACATTGTGGTGAGTTTGATATTCAAACACTACATTATTTGGATTGTTATAATAATGAGTATAAATGATGTAAATAATAAATATAACATGTTAATGACCTTTTATATATGATATAAAATCAATTACATTTGATTTCACCATCAATATAATGATATTTTCGCTTATGTGTACGTATGGATTATCATCTCCACGATGCGATGAGATACATTTCCATATTCAACATTCAACGATGATTATAATAGTATATGTTATTTATAATTATGTAATATATGAAATAATATTTATACATAATATATATATATATATATATCTGTGTGTGTGTGATTGTGTGTGTGTACTAACATATATCTTATTCACTTACATCCATTTAATATGATATGAAAACAGGAACAACATTTATGTGTATGTATGACATAATGTCTCCATAAACATTGTCTTCCATTTCATATAACTTTTTATTATAAATATTTATATTAATAATATATATATTATAAAAATCATGTGTTCTATTCTAGAATTATGTAAATGATGATCTAGATGACACGATCAAGAATAACATTTTAAAACTCGTACGATAAAGAAAGGGATTATTACCCGAAATGTTAATTCAACATAGAAATAATTATTAAATTGGTAGTATAAAGTCATTAATGAATGATTTATGATATAATAAAGATGAATATGGTTCTGGGATAATTTAATAACATACTATGGTCATTATATAGGAGGTTAAATATACCCTTGACTAAAGGAATGTTCCAGGTAAGGGTTAATTTCCCAATATTTTTATTATCCATGGTTGTTTTTACGTAAGTATATAATGGGACATATTTATTATCCATGTACATGTTTCATAAATGAGTTTTCAAATGGATTATTTCAAATGTAATATTATAGAAAAATATCATTTCAAATGTTTTAAAGATTTATTCTCTTAAACCATTCTCATTAATGTCAATGTTTTTTAATGTTTTTAGGATTTATTTATATGGACATGAATTATTTAATGTGTTAATTAATTCAATAAGTGTCAAAGTGGTATGGGACAGTTGGATTAAAATATATCTTTTAAATTAATTCCTTTATAAATTATGTTACTTTTAAATTATTTCATAAAAATGAATATTTCTCTCAATGATTTTTACTAATCATTCTCAACTATTTCAAAATACATTAAGGGGTATTATTCTTTATCGAGGTTGATTTATTATTATACAAATATTAGGTATTGTATTGAAGGTTTAGTGAAATATTTGACTATGGATGTGTTATTTTCATACCATTCATGGTTTAGGGGTAAAGTATTAACATTTCGTATGCTAGTTTTAATAAAAATGTTTTTGTTATGTTTCAACCTTTTCATATAAGGAATGTATTGTACTTAGTAAGTGACGAGTGGAGCCTACTATTGATCCTCGGTGCATCAGTAGGTATCATAATACAAATAGATGTTAAAATGGCCGAGTCCTTTCCCAATTTTGATATATGCTTTTGGACAAGGCCTTAATATTTTTTAGACCTCTTGGCTGAGGCCATGAAAAAATGTTTCAGAATGTCCCAAATTATTCATTACCTTATTATGAAAATATTATTGATGGTTCATGTGGTTATTCGACTAGTATAATACCATTGGATGTGTTTTATTATGGCATTATCTACTCATATCATATTCAGTCCATAAATAGTTCATGTTTATTATTTGCAAATCATGTGTTTTGAATAATTCACTATTCCAAATGTTTATTTTATCTTATGCTATATTTCTTACCCTTACTGAAAATTTGAGCCCACCCAATTCTTATGTTTTATTTTCCTAAGATTCCACGAAATGTATTTTGATTGATAAGAAGGGTAAATCTATGGGATTAATAGAATTAACAAAGAATAATTTGTGTTGTGTTATATCTTCTAAGATGTAATGTAACATTCATGTATGTAACATATTTTCCATGATTGAAAAATTGATCTGTCTTTCAGGACTTGATTCCTTGTAATCATTCCAATATATTAAAATAATGCACCGACTCTGGGCTTCTGGGGTTGGGGTGTTCCATATACTTTGTAATAATCAATTAATTATGTTTCAGTTATGTCCTAATTCTCTAATTCTCAAAACCTGAAAAGATCGTCGATGTGAAATAAACTAAAAATATTTATATAACAGAAGAGTAACTGGTGTATAAGTATGGTTCTTATAGTTGGTATAAGAGGTCACATTAGATAACTTTATGGATGAAGATATTGTTAATGGAATATTCATAAATGAATTTTTACTTTACGTTCCTATTGAAATTAAATAGAATTCAAATACTACTATGTTTCTTCATCTTATATATGTATGTAAACAATGGTTTTCCATAGAATAAATAGGGAACCTATACTGGGATGACGTACAGAAGAAAACGACTTTCCAAATCTGAATCCTAAGATATTTAGAATCAGAATGGAATAATTTGTTGTACTGATAAATTAGTAGACTCCGGTGATAAATAGTGGTGGTTTCCTTGGATGAGAACAACCAAATAATCTTTAGAGGAATATGTTTGTAGGGGAGAATATCATGAAGCATGGTCCCCCCATCATTCAGATGATCATCTGACCTTGTGCAAGTTGAAGGGTAAATTAAAGCACCAAAATTTATTTTTCATGTAATGGGGTGTTGATAAAATCAAAATTTTAGTATTCATGTTTATCATTTTGATAATAAAGAAGATTTGTGGTGGTAAAAAATTAGAAATATTAGTGGAAGTGAAGAGATGGATTCCATGTAATGGGACAAATTTAAGAATATCTTCATTCATAAATATTTTCCTAAGGATATTTGATTTATAAAGGAAAAAAATTCTCATATTTGAGAAAAAATGAGGAATATTTTTTGGCTGCTTATAAAGAAAATTTCACCCATTTTTCAAGGTATTTCCCAAATTTTATCTATGATATAAATAAAATGGTAAATCAGTTTTTATAAGGGTTGATGTTGAAATATAAAGGGGATTTAGATTCTCTTGAGATCAAAATCATTGTAAATCTTTTTTGATGTGTTGAAATGGAATAAATTGAGTTTTTAATGATCATGGGATCAATGATAGCTTGAAAAATTATCAATCTAGTTTGCATGAAATGGACAAAAATCATCTATTATTGTTGGAGGTAAAAACAAATTTACTACTTTTGAGAAGTGTGGTAAAAATAATTATAGAGTATTTATCTCAAATTATGGGAAGTTCCTTCATTGTGGTAAGAATATTCATATTTATCATGAAGATAAGGTATATAATTAAGAAAACAAATATAGAGGTAAGATGTTTTAGATTTAATTACTTAGGGAATTATTCAAATATATGCCCAAAGTTGATTACCCAAGGTAAAAACCAACAAGGTCAAAAGAAGAAGGTTGTTGAAAAATCATTTTCTACTACTACAGTTGATGTGGGACCATAAAATAAATGTTTTACATGTATGTTATAGTATTCGTTCAAATTATTTCAACACTCTATTTGACTCAAGATTATCACAGTCATTCAATTTTGAGAGAATTACATGTTAATTGTAAATAGCACATCATGAATGTGTTATAGATCATTGGGTTAAATCCTTGGGTGGAATTATTAATAAAAAATCATTATTTGAATATTCATATTAACATTAGTGTAATGGTCATTCCAATATATATTATTGAACTTTATATAGTATAATTTGATATGATTTTGGGTATGGATTAAATTTTATTTTATCATGGTATTATATATTGTAAAGGTATGAATTTTTTATTCAATTATTTCATTCATTTAATAACATATCGAGAAGATATGATATTGATTAAAGATGGAAGTGAATGTTATTTAGCTCAAGTTTTTGAAAATAATGAAAAAGTTTCAATTAGTGACATTCTTGTAGTTATTGAACACGCATATTTTTTGCTGATTAATTGCATGGTACTGTTCTTAATCAAGAGGTTGAATTTAAAATTGTTTTTGTGTATGATGCAAATCATATTTCAACACCCTTGTATGAAATGGCTTAAGTAGAATTGGTAAAATTAAAAAAAATGATGGATGAATTGGTTTTTAATGGTTTTATTCGACCTAGCACAACACTATGTGGTATTCTTGTCTTATTTTTTGTAATGAAATATGGTCATAATGGTTATTTTATAAATTATAGAGACTTGAATACCATCCCAATTAAGAAAATGTATCCTTTTTCTCATATAGATGATTTTATTTAGCAGATATAATGAAATCAATACATTATGAAGATTGATTTGAGTTCTAGGTAACATTAGCTGAAGGTGAAGGAGAATTGCATTCCAAAGACAGTGTTACAAATGAGATATGGGAATTATGTGTTTTTAGTTATGACATTTGTGTTATCTAAATCCACTATTGTACTTATGAATTTCATTAATGGAGTCATTCATTAGTTTTAGGATGAGTTTGTGGTTTTTTTATAGATGATATTTTGGAATATTCTAAATATCAAGCTGAACAAAAATGTCACATAAGGATCCTGTTGAAAACCTAAAATGAAAATAAACATTATGGATTGTTTAGTAAGATTGAATTTTGGTTGCATCAACTTTTTCTCCCGTTCCATATTGTTTCTAAGGGTGGAAAAACAATGGAATCTTCTAAATCATGTTGTTGAAGAGTGTCCAACACCTACCATTATCAAATTTATTCGTTGTTTTCATAGATCAGTATGTTATTGATGAATGTTTTTTAAAATATTTCTCAGTTATATTTCCAACTGACTATGTTTACACGTTAGGGAGTTATGTTTGTTTAAAAAAATTAATGTGGTGGTTATTTTCAAAAATTAAAAATAAGATTGGAAAATGATCATGTTTTCCCCTATTTTCCAGGAATGATGGTTTTATTATCTATTGTAATGCTTCATTGAAAGGAATCTATTATGTCCTAATGTAGAATGATTAGTTAATTACTTATTCATCATGTCAGATGAATCCACATTGTTAAATTACCCTAAACATGATTTTTAATTATCTTTAGTTGTTTTAACATTAAAAATTTAGAGGCATCATTTGTATTGCATGAAGTGTGAAATATAAACCGATCTAAAAAGTTGAACTATATATTCACTAAAAGATAATTGAAAATTATATTGAAGATATTGGTGGAATTAATAATTAATTATGATTTCATGATTCATTACCAATTCAAAATATCAAATAATGTTATTTATGCTTTGAGTTGAAAAAGGAATGATACATTAATCATGCTATGTTTGGGAGAAGATATATTTTTTATTGATTTTATTGATTTTGGATTGGAAGATAATTGTGTAGAAAATTCCTCTGTTTTTTTCTAGTGGTATTGAAAAAAAAAATATATAAAATAATTAAGAAAGTGTATAAGGATGATAGTGACTTTTAGAAAATGGGTGAATTTGTTTAGAAGGGTTTTTTAACTAAATTTAACATTGATGAAAATTATGTTTTAATGTTTGAAAAAAATTTTGCGTGCCTTATGATTCAAAATTCAAAAAATATTTTTCATTTGAGGATCATATTTCTCCATTTTATTTCATTATGCCAACACTAAGATGTTCAAAGTCTTTTGGGAGTATTACTAGTGGGATGGAATGAAAATAGACATTGTTTTCTTTACCTTGGGATTTTTTATTTATCAATAGGTAAAAGTAGAGAGGCATTTACTAAATAAGATGATTCAATAGTTTCAAATGAAATAGAGGAAATGGGAAACTATATACATAGATTTAGTGGTTTTACCAAGGAAATATCTAGGTAATGATGTGATTTGGGTTTTTGTTGATATACTGACTAAATCATCTCATTTCCTTCCTATTAAAGATACTATTTCTATATATAAACTTTCTCGGTTGTATATTAAAGAGATAATAAGGATATATGGTGTTCTCATTTAAATTTTATGTTATTGTGATCCCAGTTCAAGCTCTAACATTGGGAAAGGTATTAAAAAGGTGTTAGGTACTAATTTAAATTTTAGTAAAACGTTTCATCACTAATTAAATGGGTAGTTAGCACAAACAATTCAGATGTTTGAGGATATGATACATGTTTGTTCAATAGATTACTAGGAAAATTCATATAAAAATCATTCCATGGTTTATTTTTCTTATAATATATGTCTTTATTCCAGTATACAGATGGAACAATTTGAGCATTATATGGATAGTGGTGTCGAACTCCAGCTTTTGGGATGAAGTTGTTGAAGGAATGTTAATGGGACCAGAATTGGTAGAACAAATGTCCAAAAAAATTCATTTGATTCAGAAAAAAATTAGGATAACTCAGAACATGATGAAATGATATATATATATATATATATATATAATTGGACGAAGGATCTTTTTTTGAGGTAGGTTATTATTTCTTTCTCAATGTTTCTCCATAGAAAAGTGTGATGAGTTTGGTAAGAAGGGTAAGCTGAGTCCATGGTTCATTGTACCATATAACATTTGGAAAAAATATGGACCATCTTCCAATTTAGTGGATTTACCACTGAGTTTATCAGAGCTACAAAATATTTTTCATTATTCAATGTTAAGAATGTGTATTCCTAATCAACCTCGTGTTTTGAGTCTAAAAGAAGTTCATTTTGAAAAGAATCTTACATATAAGTAACACCCAATATAGATTCTTGACTATATAGAGAATGTGTTATGGAATAATTTTTTTCATCGGGTTAAGGTGTTAGGGAAAAACCACAGTGTTGGAGACACACCCTGGGAATCTGTAAAGGCTTTAAGGGAAAAATACCACCACTAAATTAATATGTTAATTAAATTGCAGGGATGTAATTTCCAAAAGGTGGCATGATGTTACATCCAAAGTATTTATAGTATAATACAATTTCATATTTATTAATATTTATTAATTAGATAGTAGTTTTGTTAAAGGGAAACTATGTAAAAGAGAATACTTGAATTGCAACAATGGGTTTCTCTAAAGTCTTACATTGTACACAAGACTATGTTATACCGAAAAATATACTATATTGAAATATTATTATTTTATATTTTAGTAATTGGATAGTCGTTTAAATATTGAAAATTAATATAAATAACTATATTTTGTTTACACATGTTTATTAAAAGTTTTTTACTTTCTTATATTAATTTCTAGAGGCTTAAAATAATAATTAATCTAATTATAAGAATAAATACTCTAATATTTTTAAAATTTTAGTTTTACTGTCTTTTGTTGATGAACCCTTTTTAAATATATTTTTTGTCACTTTTATACATTCTATTTTGAATTAATAATTTAATAATTAGAATAGGGACATCAAAATTTACTTTGGTATAACGTTTTTTATTTTTTGAATATTATTCTCTTATTAATGAATAATATAAAACAATGCATTTAAATTCAAAATGACTTTTCCCCTAATTTATTTTTATTTGTAAGAATATAATAAAAAATTGTTATAAGGTATAATTACATGTATTTTTAATCATTTAATCCAATATTTTCCATTGAATTTAATTTTATATTTAAATAGGATATAAACACCTCTCAATCTTTTGATGGGTTTTACTTTTTAAAACTACTTTTTTTCCAATCCATCAATGGGATTAACATAAAATTAATTTTAGCTGCTTTTGAGATTTTAATTCTAAAAACTTTAAAGTCATGGTTATAATTAGTATAAAAAATATGATGTAATTGGATAAAAATAATTTTTGTTGAAAAGTTACTTTACTACAACATTTTCCACGTTTAGATGGTAAATCAGGTAAATAATGGTTATAATAAAATTATAATTGTATAAAACTACCCTAACCCTTGACCTAATCATCTTGGATGAGTAATACCCGATCATGAAAATCATTTTCTTGAACATTTGGGATATTTATGCCAATTGGGCATGATTAAGACATTTATAACATTTAATTTAATGTAAATGTAAAAATATCTTAAACATGTCTCTTCTCACAAATTTTCTTAGTATGGGGTTATATAACTGATCTCGTTGTCTATAAATATTAATTATAAATATAAAAATATCACCTATATCATGGTAATTTATAAATAATTTTTAGACACTATACAATTAATATATATTATGAAATAGTGATTTTGAAATAATAGATTTATTAAAAGAATAATCAAATAAATGATAATAATAATAATAAAATAAAAATTGTTTAACTAATGAATGACATTTACAAATTATATAGGTGACAATAACCTATTATAAACCTGTTAAATGTTTTTTTAATTTATCACTCTATTTTGTTTTTTATTAAATTAAATGAATTGAATAGTGTCAAAATTTACACTACTAATATTTTATAAAACTAAAAATTTGTTAAATTATTTAAAAAATATATTTAATAATTAAAAAGTGACTATGATATGGTCTAAAAGTTAACAAATTAACTATTTATGGGAAATGATCCCAATATATGTAAAATTTATAGCCTCTTAAAATTTAAACTGTTATTTCCACAAATAAAATTAAAAAGGAATAATTAGATATATATAAAAAAGATAAGGTTTAAAACAAATAACTATATAAATGAAATTATTGGATTAGTGGATTTAGAACTATCCAAAACTTACCTTATAAATAAATGTGTTTTAGACCATTTTATATCATTTTTTATATTAATTTAATACATTTAATAATTTCAAGGATGCCCCTCCACTCTCCTATAAAATGGCACTCAGTCTTCTATATTACTCACACATCAAAAGTCTTTTGGATTAGCCATGATCTTACCAAAAACCATCCATGTATCCATCAACATATTCATGAAGTATAATTCATGGTTGGAAACCCATTTTAGTGGTGTTAAGGTTTTCTTCAAATATAATCAACCGAAGAAGAGGTATCGTTTTCATCACATATTTCTATATTATTTCTTCATCCAAATCCATCAAATATCCTCCAAAGATGATGAGATAATAAATATATTATCATAAATTTTCTAATATATTATTATATTAATATCATCAGCTAAATACATCTCTATATTTTTGCGCCCAAATTTACCCTACTGGTAAAAGCGATCGATGTAGTACATGTAGGGGTCGAATCCACAGGGACCGAAGAAGTAACCTTGAGACGCTATGATTTTGTGAAGGATGGTCTATGAAGTAGCCGACTTTGGGTTTGATTTTGGATGGTTTTTAAAGAACACTAATAAACCTAAGTGAATTCAATTAAATGGAAATGGGTTGATCTTAGTATTATGCTCGGGGTGGATTGAATGAATTTTACTTCATTAGACAATTTTGGTTTTATTAATTTTTGATGAATCCATTCTTCAAAAATAACATTACATTCATCATTTTCTGGTTTGGTGCTTACTAAACACAATTACTAATCCCTTATACACTTAGAGAACCAAATTCATGATCTACCCGAGGTATATGGTCATTTAGTAATTGACTTTAGTTTGCTCAAACACAGTAAAGATGAATAGTAGAAATAATTGAAGAATGGATGTCTTAAATTAATTATCCAATTAACAACAATTCGTTCATAAAATAACATTCAATCCAGCCTTTTCATCCTCCTAAGATCATCCCATTTAGGGTTTATCCCTCCATTGATGGTATACTCTCAATGGTGGGTGGAAGATGGCTAACAAGAATTGGATTGAAGAAATTAAAACCGCGGAAATAACGAGCACTCCTCCGTGTGTGTGAATAAAATTCACACCTATGTGTGAACTAATTCACAACAACACAGAGATATCACTGTGATTTATGATAATAAAGTTTCAATAAAATAAATTAAAAATATAGAAATTAATGAAGTTGATTAAGAACATAAAGATAAAAAAAAGAAACTTACATGGAAATGGAAAACATTACAAAGGAAATTTGGAAGCATAACCTTACAATGAAACAAGAAACAAAAGCTGGTATGAAAAATATCCACCCCTATTCCCTTCACCAATAGATCCTTATATAGGAATATTAAGAGCCTTAGGTACATCACCCAACAATTAATTCACCCCCCAACAATTAATAGAGTCAAATGGAGGGTTAATAATCAAAAAGAAATTGATGTTTTGAATTTGACCCAAAAAACTGTCCAGATTCGTCCACCCTATTGACGTGTGAATTCACAATTCAAGAAGGCAGAATCAGGAGGGGTTGTAGAAGAGAAATATCTTTTTCCATGTCTCTTCTAGAATCTCTAAAAATTTCGGGAAATTTGGCTCATCCGTTTGGATGTTATGGTCGAAATGGTGGGACGGATTTCTGTGCATTAATGACGAGTCAACCATTTAAATCTCAACTTCAGATCCCTTTATCATCATGAAAACATCAGAATTAGCTCCGGCCACAGTTGAATAAAATGATCCTCATATTTTTATCCTTCTACTGTATAAATGTTATCTTTATTGGGCTTGGTTTCTGGGCCCCACATTTGTTTGATGGGCCTTAGGCCCATTATGCTTTTTCCAGCAAGTTTCTGCCTTCAGGCGCAAAATTCTCCATCTTCCATTGGGATTCATCCAGCAGACCTAAAAGATAAAATGTTCCAAACAAAGTGATCAATCATATCCCATTATTTAATATTCAGAAAATGAATATAATATTGTAAACAAAAAAATGAATGATTGGGCCCAAATTTTCATTTTAAACATGAATTGCATTTTTGATGAGAAATCAAGTTCTATTTATGTAATGCACTAAAAACAATGTTTATGGACTTTGGACAAAATGAATATAAAGATATTAACAATTAATATTATCCAATTTCAGTGACTAATCACACCCCCCAACTTGAGTTTTGCTAGTCCCGAGCAAAATAAATTACAAATATGAAATTCAAATCCCCTTTTCCAAAAACATTTTAATACACATTGCTCACCCAAATATCTAATACAAAAAAAATTATGAAAACCCATCAAAATCATTAAAAACACGCTAGGTCCATAAGCATATCCCAAGCCCAAGCCCATTCTTTTGTTCAAATTCATCGCCACATTTCATCCAATTCCAATTAAGCATGATAAAGTGTTGTGCATCATAAAAGATATGGGGCCCATTTTATTGTTCAAGGGGAAAAAATGGAAGCGCTAGGTGTGAATCACATTAAACCTTAAGATGAGTATCCATTTTTTTATTTTATTTTTGATTTTATTTTTTTAACCACAATAGATATGAAAAGACTAACTATGGGCAAGACAACTATGGAGTCACGATCCCCAAGTGCTGGATGCCACACATATTGTCAATTTCATGCTCTATAATAGAGATATAAAGCCTAACTCTGGGCAATACACCCATGGAGTCATGATCCCCAAGTGCCGGACTCCATGCATTTGGACAAAACATTTCTCTATGTGGTCATTTTTTTTGTTTTTTTTGTTTTTTTTTGGATACTCAAATTAAACTAAAAGTGACCCCAGAACCCTATGCTATAATGAAAGGGACCCAAGAACGCAAATTTACACCCATGATCCAGTAGACGTACATTATGGCATTTTTATTAAGAGGATGAAAATGTGAATATTGAAAAATCACATCGGACAACCACACTTTCTAAAAACAATGCTCATGAACTTAAACTTGCATTAAAATCAGAATCATGGCATGCAAAATTTATTTGATATCCAATTTTAGAGTTTTCAATGTGTGTTATCATGTTTATGGTTAATTGAATTTTTCTTTTCATGTATTTTTTTATTCACAAAATAAATAAAAATCATTTCTTACCTCCCCCAACATAGAATTACACTGTCTCCAGTGTTTAAATAAAAGAGAAGTTAGAAGTGGGTGGAGGATTTCAAAGAGTAAATGATAATCAGGGAATGAAGTCACCTGATGGTTGATGATGATAGTGCATGCCACAGTCTCCCTTCACTCCTGGATTTGAGTCTCAGAGGCTTGGATGGTGGTGAATGGATTCTCCATATGACTTACAACATGTCATTTTATTTTTTTAACCTATAAAAACATAATAATAAACAAAACAAAATAAACCGATGATACATTGTCTTCTTTTTAGATTTCTGGGTAAGGTATTACTCAGAGATCACGCCACGTGACACAGATGAATATGGCGCTCTGCTTTCATACCCATCCTTACTCATAAAAGAAGAACAGGTCAATAGTCTATGTTAATTTATTATATGAAAAAGAAAATGATTAAAAATTATTAGAAAACATGAAAACCATGGGTTGCCTCCCATGCAACGCTTTTGTTTAACGTCGTTAGCTCAACTTGAACCCCCCAACTTATCCAATTCCGACTTTGAAAATTTTAATGAACCCATATTTCTCCACTTCAACATGATTGAGATTGATTCTTTTTTTAGAATCTTTTCCTTGTATAAATCCATGTTCTAAAATAAATCTGAAGATACAAGGAATGTCAGAAAAGGTTGACATAGTTGCATTTTTTGTCTTACCTAAGACGTCAAGGTTCAATCTAACATTATTGCTTTCATGAGAAGTGTGGGTCGGAGTGGATACTCAAGAGGGGGGGTGAATTGAGTTCCAATTAAAATTTTCTGTTAAAAACAATGTTTATTAAAATCCCCCTATTTCAAAAACAGATTAAACTGTAGTGAATTTATACAGATTATAAAGGTTCAATTAGTTTCTCAAAGATTGATTAGTTCTCAGTTAACTTAATCTTATGATTAAATTAACTTTTGAAACTAACTTACAGGTTTATAATAAATATAAACACTTGCGAGTTTAACTATCAAAGTAGCTTTGAAAATAAATTATACTTCAAAGTAATAGCAGCAGAATATGAAATAAATATGTATAGTATGGATATAGTATGTAGCTACAAACACAGAGAATAAACCAAGAGGTTCAGTCTCAAGCCGAGACTTAGTCCTCTCAAAAGTTTATATAAAAATGATCCACACCCTGGATCGGGGTTAACAATAGTGAACACACTGCTCAGGTCACAAGACCTCTACCACAGTTCTTCGTGGGAAAACAAACAACAGCTTAGAGCTGTCCAGGTCTCACACGACCTCTACCACTATCCACAGTGGGAAATGAAATGTAAAAAGGATTGCTGAGGATTTTCAGATCTTCCAGTGAAAGTACAGGAGTCAGTGTGTGTGTTTAATACAGCAGATAAGACACACTGCTCAAAATGTAAAACAAATGTAACACAGAGCATGTAGAGTTTAGAAATGGCTTTGGTGATTTCAGTGTAGCTCTGGACTCTTTTGTATTTGGTCAGAATTTATTCTGAGTCCTCTTCTCGTTTTTATTTGAGAAGAAGAGTGTCGTATGCTTCAGGTTCAAAGGCAGTGAGATGTAGTCGATGAAGTTCTTCAATGTTCTTTTGTATGCACAGAACTCTTCTTGAGTAGGCTTGATTGTGTATGAGGTTCTGTCTTGCTTGGTTCTTCCTCCTCTTTCTTTCCTCTATATTCTTCTTGTGTTCTTCTGTCAACCAAAAAACTCTCGTTCTTTCTTCAGCAGAGTCTTCTTGTATTTATGTCTCGTGCTTCGGAAGACAGAAAAAGTTTCCTTTCCGCAGGTACGAGGTACGGTTTCCTGACATCCGACAACCTTTATTAATTAATTGTCAGAGCATTAAAATATACCTAATATGACCGTTGGTTAGATTAAATAAAGATAAAGATAGAGAAATTCAAACAGTTGTTTATGACTATTGAAGAATCAAGTGATTGGTAGGTCATCATCATTAGTGAGTAATGATTGGTGACTCAGATAAATCAGCATCGGTCAATCAGATGATCAGCATCGGTCTGTCATCTGATCGGTGAGTCAGTTTGATCAGCATCAGTCTGTCATCTGATCGGTGAGTCAGTTTGATCAGCATCAGTGAGTCAGATGATCGGTGGCTCATTTGCATCGGTGAGTCATTTGCATCGGTGATTCATTTGCATCAGTGAGTCATTTGATCGGTGGCTCATTTTGCATCGGTGAGTCATTTGCATTGGTGAGTCATTTGATCGGTGAGTCATTTTCATCGGTGATTCATTTGCATCGGTGAGTCATCTGCATCGGTGAGTCATTTGCATCGGTGAGTCATCTGCATCGGTGAGTCTTTTTGCATCGGTGAGTCATTTGCATCGGTGAGTCATCTGCATCGGTGAGTCATTTTGCATCGGATCGGTGCGACCGTTGTCCTTTGATATTGGAGCAGTGCTTCCGATGTCTGTTGATTGGATCGGTGCTTCCGATGTCTGTTGAATGGACCGGTGCTTCCGATTTCTGTTGAATGGATCGGTGCTTCCGATGTCTGTTAAATCCAGAAGACTTCCAAAATACTTTGTAAGTCAATAAGCATAGACAAAAACATGATAACAGATTCATTTATAGATTGTAATTAAGTTTATGAGAAATCAAACCAGATTAAGCATTAATGGTATGTGATGATTTGTGATTATTAAAACATCAATCATAGACAAGAAATCAACAATCTTCCAGAGGGCTCAACAAGAAGAATGAATGAATAAATTATGGTCGTGGGTATCACCTATGATGTAATTCTTGTGTGGGGAATGAGGTATGTTGATTTTGAGTTTTGGTTGATTGTAATTTCCTAATGAAGATTGGCAATTTGAATGAAAGTCAGTTTCTTCTCCAAAAAATTTAGAAAGAATTGGTTCCGTTTGAAAATATGATTCATCCCCAAAAGTGTCTAGTTGTATTTCAGGACTGTGTATGGGTTCAATGTTTGGTATTTCTGAAAATTGTTCAGTGATTTGTGTTTTTGAAAAATCATTAATGGAGTTATATTCAGGAAACTCAATCCATGATGTCAAATTTTCCTCTTTTGAATCCAAAAAATCAATTTCCTCTTGATTTAAAGACCCTTCAAATACTCCTAGATCCTCTCCAATTATCCCAAATCCTAAGGTTGGTTCTTCTTTGAAGGCATGAGGTGATTGTGTGTTACAAGATTCTTCTATCAATATTGAGTAAGGGATGGTTTGAGTGGGAATGGATTCCACACAAGTTTTAATGCTTTGTAGTTCTTTTCTAAAACTTGATACCTCTGAATTCATTTTTTCCATTTGTTCAAACGATTTTTGAAGAATTGTTTTAGGATTAGGATTGACAGATGTTTCGACATCATGGCCGTCCTCATTATTCATCTTTTGAATCATTCTTGATAGGTATGGAAATTGATATTTTAAACCTTCATCATTACAAATTTCGTTTATGTTATCAGGTGTAGGGTATTTATTCAAAGGTTGATTAAAAAAGGTTGGTGATTCCCAATGTGGATTTTCAAAATGATTCCATCCTGAGTTTGTGAAGGGATATTGTTGATTATACTCCATTGGGTTTATTTGAAAATTTGGAATCGTGATTTTCGGGGGTCAAAAAAAATAGAAAGGGGAAAAGAGAAGAGAAATGGGGATGAGAAAATAGAAATGTGAGAGAATAGAAAGATGTTCTAAGGTGACTTACTTGGTCCCCGGCAACGATGCCAAAATTTGGTTGCACCCAAATTTACCCTACTAGTAAAATCGATCGATGTAGTACATGTAGGGGTCGAATCCACAGGGACCGAAGAAGTAACCTTGAGATGCTATGATTGTGTGAAGGATGGGCTATAAAGTAGCTGACTTTGGGTTTGATTTTGGATGGGTTTTAAATAACACTAATAAACCTAAGTGAATTCAATTAAATGGAAATGGTTTGATCTTAGGATTATGCTCGGGGTGGATTGAATGAATTTTACTTCATTAGACAATTTTGGTTTTATTAATTTTTGATGAATCCATTCTTCAAAAATAACATTACATTCATCATTTTCTGGTTTAGTGATTACTAAACACAATTAATAATCATGTATACACTTAGAGAACCAAATTCATGATCTCCCCGAGGTATATGGTCATTTAGTAATTGACTTTAGTTTGCTCAAACACAGTAAAGATGAATAGTAGAAATAATTGAAGAATGGATGTCTTAAATTAATTATCCAATTAATAACAATTCGTTCATAAAATAACATTCAATCCAGCCTTTTCATCCTCCTAAGATAATCCCATTTAGGATTTATCCCTCCATTGATGGTATACTCTCAATGGTGGGTGGAAGATGGCTAAAAAATATTGGATTGAAGAAATTAAAACCACGGAAATAACGAGCACTCCTCTGTGTGTGTGAATGAAATTCACACCTATGTGTGAACTAATTCACAACAACACAGAGATATCACTGTTCTTTGTGATAATAAAGTTTAAATAAATGAAATGGAAAATATTTAAGTTAATGAAGTTGATTAAAAACATAAATATACAAAAAAGAAACTTACATGGAAATTGAAAACATTACAAAGGAAATTTGGAAGCATAACCTTACAATGAAACAAGAAACAAAAGATGATATGAAAAATATACACCCCTATTCCCTTCACCAATAGCTCCTTATATAGGCATATTAGGAGCCTTAGGTACATCCCCCAACAATTAATTCACCCCCCAACAAATAATTGAGTCAAATGGAGGGTGAATAATCAAAAAGAAAATTGAGGTTTTGAATTTGACCCGGAAAACTGTCAAGATTCGTCTACCCTATTGACGTGTGAATTCTCAATTGAAGGAATCCGAATCCGGAGGGGTTGTAGTATAGAAATATATTCTTCCATGTGTATTCTAGAAGCTCTCAAAATTTCAGAAAATTTGGCTCATCCGTTTGGATGTTATGGTCGAAATGGTGGGACGGATTTCTGTGCATTAATGACGAGTCCACCATTTAAATCTCAACTTCAGATCCCTTTATCATCATGAAAACTTCAGAATTAGCTCCGGCCACAGTTGAATAAAATTATACTCATATTTTTATGTTTCTAATGTATAAATTTGAGCTTCATTGGGCTTGGTTTCTGGACCCCACATTTGTTTGATTGGCCTTAGGCCTATTATGCTTTTTCCAGCAAGTTTCTGCCTTCAGGCACAAAATTCTCCATCTTCCTTTGGGACTCATCCAGCGGAACTAAAAGATAAAATGTTCCAAACTAAGTGATCAATAATATCCCGAAATTTAAAATTCATAAAATGAATATAATATTGTCAACAAAAAAATGAATGATTGGGCCCAAATTTTCATTTTAAACATGAATTGCATTTTTGATGAGAAATGAAGTTCTATTTATGTAATGAACTAAAAACAATGTTTATAAACTTTGGAAAAATTAATATAAAGATATTAACAATTAATATTAGCCACTTTCAGTGACTAATCAATATATCAATTAAATAAAAATGTAGTAAACCACTCGTGTGTATATGCGAACTCTCACATTTACAAACCAATCTCATTCGTTTTCCATAGCTGTCTATCATGATTGGTTATAATAATGAAATTAATAATCATATTTGATATCCATGAAATATTAATTATTATAATATAATAATATATCAATTATGTTCTTACATATATTTTCATAAAAATTATAACGTTGTTCATGCATAAATTTTAACTACCTCCCTCATGAAGAGATGTGACTAATTTATTTTCATTATATCACTTTTATGATATATATAAGAATACATAAATCATTAATATTATATTAATTATGATATATGAATTATTCAGTGGTAAGATACTAATTAACTTATTTTCAAAATGATTAAAGAAAAATGAGAACATTACTCACGCAAACAAATTGTTTAACATATCCATGAATATAAAATTGTTCATTTTTCATAACAACACTTCATGGTTTGATTTAAATAATTAATGTATAAATGTGATTATTAAGTCATTAATGGTATTCTATGAATGATTTAGTTATGACCACGTCGACTAGTGACAAAAAACAGTGTTTATTCTCGACCCAAGTATCAAATATTGACAAAATGTCTGATATGAATGTAAATAAAAACGTAATGTTATAACATTGTAATAAATTATATAAAAGAAATAAAAATCATGAATAAGGTTCTCAATAAATTATAAATTAAATTGTGTTTATTATTTAAGAATAACATGGAATATACATGACAAATCAAACATAAGGTAAAGGACATCTTCAAATAGTCCTTTCATTAAGAAATATTTTGATAATATAGACCACCTTATTTTTTACGGTGTAAGACCAAAACCTTTAACATTTAATTTCATTAAAAGGGTTTTAAAGGAATAAATTTATACAAATAATTTTATAAATTTAAAAAAGAATTTTAGTTAATGTATGAGGTGACAATGACTTTTCCGCCACTATGACCGTTATTTTTTAATTTTCTTAATCTACAAGAAAAATTGTTTTAAATGAAAAATAAATACTATATTCCCATTCCACGTCTTTTGGTATTGAAAAAGGAATTAATAATATATTAATTACACTGATATCTTTTGATTTTTTCTTATGACTACATATTTTAAGAATGAAATGCCGAAAGTTGCAATCTTTTATGTTTTATGATTATATAATGGTGCATGGACATTTGACCAACAATTACATGATTAACAAATCATGGGTGGTCACATGAGAAATCAAATATGGTTGGTTCGGGGATAAACTAATGAAGGGTGGTGACATTATAACCTTCAATTCATGGGGTATGTAGTTTTCCATATGGATATTCCATTTTCATGATATATATATGTGTATGTTGACCATATAGTTATTTCATTTATGTGTGATTATGTCCCATGATACATGTATATGTTATATGTCCTTTATAAGAGTTCTACAGAAATACTTCCATTAAAAAAAGTGTAAGCAACATGCTTTTATATAGTGAAGAGAATTTACAACATCATAAAGGTGAACTATATTTCATTATGATAATGTATCCATAGTTTTACATGTTTTCAGAAGAATAATAGTTTTCTTTCTTTTTGTATCCTTGCCTCTAATTTTTATGATCATCCAAATATTGAAATGTATTTCATTGAAATGTTTTTCATTGTATTTATACATGAAATGAAACCATGTTCCTTTTTAAAAGTATTTTTTTTATGAAAAAAACGTATAGTGAGTAGAAATATATACTTTGTAATATTTTTTAATGAGTTATTACAGAATTTTCTAGAGCTCTAAACTTGAATAGATCTTAGATGTGAATAAAATCCAAACCATTTACTTAAGTAAAGATTAGGTAATGTATATGGATGACACATTATAATCATATTAATAGTTTAATGGTCTATAAAATCCATTTATTTTATGCATACTTGGATGAACTAAATTTAAACATTATCAAAAATATATATGAAACATCCTCTAGAAATTATAATCTATTAGCCCTGTAATTGATAACCTATATCTAACAACCTCTATCCAATGGTCTCGATCCAATGATCGTTATTGTGCTTTAGGCATCCCAACAAAGTATAATGTTCCTTCATACAATGACATCATCTGATTACATAAATCTGATGAAGCAAGCATGGAATTTTGGAATTTGTATGTTGTACGTGTAGGAATTAAATTAGAAAATCAAACATTTCCATTAACCAATTGATCTTTGATACAAGTTCCTTGGTCTGGTGGATATATATTTGGTAACTATACATCATCCTAAATGAAAATATGGTTTGAAAAATATCATGTCAAAATGTAATTATAGTATCAGCTTTTCTACTCATGAATGGAGTTATCTACAATCATACATTGATCGCTTTATATTTGTTCACCCATAGTTGAAATGGTGGGAACTCAAAATCATTTTCCCCCTCATATGAAAGATTAATGTTATTTCTCAAAATTATTATTTTTTTGATGTTTCGAAATATGTCAATCATATACATGAATACTAATGAAGCTTTCTAAAACTATAAAACCATCTTATATTCATTTAATTTACTTAATATTAATATTAATCAACTGATTTAAAATGTCTAAAAATTATCTATCCATCCAACATAAGTTGACCGACTTCAAAATAATCATATTTAAGGACATAATTTTTTTTAAAATCCACATATGGATTTCTATGTAGGGTGTTTTTTGTCTATTTCTATTCAATAAGACTTCTCATTCCTTTGGAACATGCATAACATTTCATCATCTGAGGAACTCAAGAATATTCATTATCCATTACACCTTCATATAGATTCCCACTATTAGGAATCCTATTACAATTATGATCATAATACATCTATATGGTGGATATTTATATATAAACCCATTCAAATGCTAATTTATCCAATCCCACAGTATTCTATCTCAAGCACAATACACCCATTTCTTCTTGTTGTACCTTCATATATCCCCATATGAAGTACATTAAAAATATTTGATTGTTTCATCTTTAAACTGACTTATAGATGGTTTTAAAATAATTTTATCATTATTGAAATATCCATCCTATTATTAATTATATTTTCATTTATATGATATAATTTATTAGGAATCCTCAATTTATTGTAATTTTTTTGCTCTTCCATTCTCAATCTAATGCATCTTGAAAACATTACATCGAATGATCAGAAAGGACCCATTTTCTATTCACAATCATTTTGTAATATAATAATGTAACTATATAATTATAAGGACACAACTATATGACTCAATATTTTTTTTGAAATTCTCTTAAAATTAATTATATTAGATCTCATTCTAATATTGGTATCTCTCCCATTATATTTTATCAATCATACTCTCCACTCAATAAGATTTTGTATCAAGTAATTCTCATTTAGAAAATCATTGATGTCACATCTAATTACTATTTAAGTTTACATGCAACTTGAAATATTCCCCAATTTTATTCATTAAAATAGTATGTATATTTGTATATTTGATGAATTTGTAGAAAAATTCACTCAGAAACAACTATAAGGAATGTTTGTCTTGATATCATTTTACAATTGGGTTTGCCTATAATCATAAATTTTCATTCCAAACACCATATTGGAAATTTTTTATTTTTTATAAATGTGTAAAAACATATCATTGATCATGAAATCATCAAGAAGCTTAGGAAAATAGTTGAAAACCAAATAATAATTTTTTTGGTCTAGAAAAATTCTTATGTTTCTCCAAATGGAATTTTACTATAAGTTATTTTCCTATAATGTTTTTCTAATAAATTGTTGTGTGGAAAGATTTTACAGGAACTTATATTATGTTACATCCTGTACTAATAACTTCAACAATATCCTTATAATTTTTTTCATCAATGTCATATTTATATATTGAAAAAAATGTCACTAAACACATTTGGTCCTAACATTCAATCCCTCTACGTTTGTTATCAATTACCATACAGAACATAAAACATATATTTAAACAATGTGTCAAATAAACTATTGATACACATATGGTTTTTCTATATGAATTACCCCTTCTTTTATCCTCCATTTTTTACAATTAATCTCATAAAATCCACACATATTTATCTTTCTCTGTTTCATAATCTAGAATATTTTCTTCATGTAATAAATAGTATCACTTGAGTTTCTTGAAAAATTTAATTTAAATTAATAACTCTATGACTATGTGTCAATTAATGATATAGAATTTAAGCATGTATAATAATTGGATTCAATGTTTTCTATGACACTATGTTCATGTAATACTTTCCTTGTGCTCATTAAAACCATATTTTATGTTGGTGAATTCCCAAAAAAAGATTAGTTAAATACTACCCCCATCTCAAAAACATATAAAAAAAGTTCATGTGTATAAACAAAATGTCATAAAAAATTAAATTTATTATAATTCCAAATTTATTTTTCAGGAATTATTAATACTCACATTAATTTTTCCATCTTTTATCCCCCTCAAGGATAGAACACAATTTAACATAATGGTTGGAAAAATTCTATGATGGAATTTTTTTATAGGAAGACTTCTATTTTACTCATCCATCTACCTTACATATAATCCATCAATTCTTTAGAAGCTATTATAGATAAAAAAATTATATTGGGAATGAGGTGGAACTTTAGTACTTCTTTAGTATAAAATATGATACATATAATATTCTCTTGGGATCAACTTCATATTCTTTATCCTAGATTTTGAATTGGATATTTATTACTCTATTTGAACACATTTCACATATTTTGTTATATATTTATTATTATCTATAAAGTATTTAGTTAATGATTAAAAATTTTCATTATAATTATTTATATTTTTTTTACTATGAGTTTATAAGATATTCTTCATGCTTACTTTTTGGGCCATTAGAATTGTCATGATTTTTTTGTGGCATGACAATATATTTCACATTGGTTTCACACATTTTAGTTATTATAATTTCTATATATTGATAACTATTTATGAGAATTATTTTCATAATCAATAACTTGTTTTTAATATTTTATTCATATGACATAACATTCATTATGTGGATATTTTTTCAGAATAAATTACTGTGATATATTTATTTCATTGCTGAAATTTTAAACCAACACAACATTTTAACCTAATAAAATTTATAATGCTAAGGTACATTCTTAAAATATTCATTTTCTAATATTGGGACATTTGAATCATTACATTTTTAATCATTCTTTTCTTCCTCATATTTCATTCATGGAATGTTTTTACTCTTATTAATTTATCCTCCCATTGGATTGTCCTTAATTCTTAGTTGATACATGTTTATCTAGAATGATTAATTTATATACATCATATCCCAAAAAAACCAGTATTTTCATCAGAATATTTATCTTTTAGTTCGATAGTAGTACAATTACAATGTACTTATTTCTGTATTTTTTATTAATGTCGGTGAAATTTTTTAGAGGAATAATTATATAAATAAATATACTAATTCTTAGTCGAAGATAATATAAAAAACCTTTTTAAACCATACCATTAATATAATTAGTTGTATTTTTTATTGTTTTGGAAAAGAAACAACCTATTTCAATAAACCATTATTTTTTCTATATTGTGATTTTTTCCCTTATCTTCAACTACTTTAATTAAGATTTTTCTATATTTATTTACAACATTTTTAGATACATTTATAGTGTTTCTAAAAAATATTATTCTTTTTTATATGACATTTTTTAATAACATTTATCAATATTTAAAATTCATCCAACATTAATCCATTCTAGTTACATTCTTTAACAAATATAGTTTTTATAAGTTGATATTGTCATCACCAATTGTTTTTTATTTTTAATGTTTTATCTTCTATTACAACTCAACATCTTTTTTTATTTTATATTATCTCATGGTTATTATATCCTCTTTTTTGATTCACTCACCATTCTCATAAGCCATGAAATTTTCTTTTTTCTTAAACTTCATTCTATCCTTATTGAGTTACATATTTTCTTCATGTGATTATTATATATTTTCTTTTATAACTAAAAATATTATTTATTTCGTCACATCAACATCATTATTTGCTAATGAAATTTATTTTACATCATATGATATAAGTTTATAATGATGATCTATTTCATCAATTTAGGATTATTAATACGTTTCTCATATTCTCAAAAAGATTTATTTTTTATTATTGAGAAATAATTCATTATTATTATTCAATTTGTTTTTAATAATTTTTATCTTCTTCTTCAAAATAAAAATGATCATCCTTATTATTAAGAAAATATCTATAAAAAATATGATTTATTATTAAATTTATAATTATTAATTGAGAATTTACCTTTTCCTTTCAAATAATAATTTATATATCTTTTGGAAAAAAGAGTATTAATTTTGATGTAAAATTTTTCTTCATAATTTTCTTCTAAATGACATGATTATTTTTCAACTTCATTTTCTCTCTGATTCCATTTTAACATTTTTACAAATTCAATTTAATTCACATTCTTTTTATTAATGAAGAATGATATCATCAGTTCATATAACAAAAGTATATACTTATGATCATCCATGTATAAATCTTCTCAATCATCAAAATCCAATACATTGGAATCAAATATATCTAGAATTAACCACATCATTTTCATAATGATAGTTGAATATTCAAATTTCCCAAAAAAAAATAAAATATTTCCTTAAATATTATTATGTATTGTGAAATATTCATAAATAAATTTCCTATCAACCATCATAATATCCTCAAATTTTCTTTTACAGATTCAAAAATTACATTCATTTTCAATCAAATTTCTTTAATAGTTACTTATGAAGTTATCCCATAGTAATTAGCTACTAGAAATCCTATAATATTTATATGAACCTTTTTTAATGAGTGTTTCCTAAATGGAATTATGATATTTTCTATAAAAATCATATTTATATTATTAGAAGCTATTATATCAGCATCATAAATGGGATTAAATACCACTTTTTCATCATTACAAACTCAAGGGGAAATAGATAGATTATTAAGTGATATATTATTTCAAAAAAGATAGTTTTTATTCTATAAAAAAACTATCACACTTATTTTATTCAATTATATAGAATATTCTACTATTGGAGTTGGATCTTTCAGAAGGAACATATTCTATGATACCAATTTTCGTTCCCATTTGTCAATGTATGAGATCACTAAGAAGAGAATGGGTGGAATATGTGATCACACTTCTATTAATAATACATTTTTTCAAATTCATGGTGAATCTATTTTACCCAATGAAAACATATTTTAGTTATGGTCTAATCAAAAATAAATCAAAACCTGACATTTTAATGAAAAATTTAAAATGTGATTGTATTAAACTATATTTAAAAGTATTTCTATAGTGACCTGATTCTTTCCTTTTTGGTTATTCCCCTAACATGGATTATTTTACTAATTTACTTCTAGAATACAAATCTACAACATGAATACAGATATACCCCTATTATTCATCACATAAACAACCCTAGTTCAACAGACTTTTAACAGATAATCTTAACTAGTTTTCATAACCCCAAATTTTTTATTTTTTATCCACTAAAGTGATAACTAGTTATAACCCCAAATAACATGCATTTTCATCAAATATTTACACAACCAGTTAAAAGATATTTTTCTAATATTTTCTAATTCAACAAGGGATTTTCATTAATTCCTCTATAGGAAATTTGGATTATGTTCACCAATGTAAAATCAATAAAATATACAAAAATAATATTAATAATTTATTATTCATGAATATTGCTACTAATATTTTGTATATCTGGATGTACTAAATATAAAAATCTCCAAGATATTTCAGGAAATATTTCCCACTAATTATTAATCTATTTAATCTCTTTCGGATAACCTTTATCGGATGGCCTTTATATGATTAATTTAATTATTCTTAAATCAACCCCATTATGTTTAAAGATATAATATTTGATGAATTCATTAGATATCCTCTATAAGGTGAGTAATTTTATTCTATGTGAAATTTTTTACTTTGACTATGTGTAAAATATTTCAAGAACTCTCACCGTTCCTTTATCTAATAGAAGTAAAACGGGAGATCCTTCATGTGGTGGATTCTAGTATATTGATCACTTTCAAGATGAATGTAATATTTCTTCTAATGTCACAAAATCACAAAATCATTATAGTGTCTGCTATTTTATTTGTGAACATTCTTATGTTCAAGAGTACTTCCACCCATTTTTTTATAGTTTCATTCATAGTGGAAAATGTGAGAATTTAAAATCAGTTTCCCTCTCTTATAGAACATAATGTTTAGATCTCCCACTCATTTGTAATTTTATTGATGTTTATGAATACTTCTATAATATTCATGATTAATTATGATGAATCATGATATAATAGAATATTCACTAAAAATTGAATTTCCATATTCATGATATTAAATACCTCATTTATTATTTATCTATCTAGGTTATATAACAAACTTCGATTATGAATATTTAACATAAATAGACATAAGAAATTTTCAATGTGATTATAAATCACTATAAAATTTATCAATCCAATGTATTAATGTATTTTTATATTCATTAGTATATGTTTATATATTAGTACACCACCAATATTTATTCATTTGATGAAATCCTGAACATTATTTTTTCCAGCTTCATCTAGTATCCAAATTTAGGAAACCTTTGTCTAATATGATCAATATACATACATCCAAAGTATATTCATAAAAAATATATTTTTAATGATAGTTTTATGATCACACTAAACATTATATAAAACATTATACATAATTTATTTATGGATTATATTCCTATTTATCCATATTATTGGAGTTACAAATCATTTTCAATAAAATAGTTTGAGTTTCTATTATATGTGGACTATATTAGAGTACCATAATGGACAATTCCCTATCAATATCGATTCATATTTTCTTCATATTATTTCATAAACTATGTATCCTCAATTCAAAATATTTTTTACACTTCCATTATCTATCTGATGACACCTCACAACTTTACATCTACCAAACAAAACATTCCCAATTTCCATGTCTAATCATTATGTATTATAACTATGTAACTCAATGGTTGAGAGGATATAACTACATTGATCAATATTTTTATAACTAGGTATTTAATACTCTAATATTGGATCTCCATATGATAAGATTTTATCTCCCATTTATATTTCATGAAATATATTCTTCATTGATAATCGTTTTTAGCCAATAAATCATTATCTGAAACATTAAATATGTTTTTTCTAGTTCCTTTGAATAATTACCTACCTATTATAATATTTATCTATTTGTTTATACTAAAAAGTCTATTTTTTTATGTTTAGTGTGGCATTACAAACTATCATAACAAAAAGAATATGGTATTTTTTTAGAAATATTTTTCTCATTGGGTTAGTCCATAAACTCAGACTCTTCTTCCAAACATTGTCTTTGTTATTTCTTACACAATACAAATGAGTTAAAAAATTTCAAGGATCATGGCATGGTCATGATGTTAAGGTACTATAATGAAATATATAACAACATATTTTTAGAAAAAAACCATTCGATATTCAATTATTAATAATGTTCCATCAATATCATCATCTAAATTTTTTCCCATAAATCATTGTCTGGATATTTTTTCCATGAAATCTATGTTAAAATCTCTCTATAATCACACCATTACAGAAATTATTAATAAAATTTTCTAGGTAACACATATTGATATATTGAATATAAATGAAACCAAACACTCATGTCCCTAAAATAAATAATTAGATAGATAAATAGGTACTACCTATCACATAATCCATAAATTTGTGTGCCACATAAAAACAATAATAAAATCATAAAATAACCCATAAAAATTAAAAAAAAATCATTATATTTCTAAATCATCAAATAAGCAACCAATATAAATAAATAGGGTTTCATAGGACATCAAAAATAGAAGTCACACAATTTTTATAAACAACCCATTGAAATAGAATGACTTTCACAAAACATCCAAAATGTATAAAATAACATCACAAGATAGATAAATTTATTATGAAAACATTATATCCCGAAATTATATTAATAAAAAAAAATTATCTTGAATCATTAATAAATAACCATTATGTATTTATCATTTGAATATAGAAAAAAAATTAGGAAAATATCATAATATTTTTTTAAATTTTCATTATAGAAGTCATGGTAGCATGTTCACATTGAAAAGTATCCATTTTTTCAATAAAAATTAAATTTTAAGCATTTAGGGAAATATAATTTATTCTAAACCCCTTTAAACCAAAATAAAAAATATAACCCAAACTAAAAGAGAATGTATTGGAAAGACATGATCAAATATGAAATTATATAACATTAAGAAAAGATGTTTAGTTACCATGTACCTCACATATGTCATAAATCATTTCATGGGAAATATAATAATTTTTAATCCAAAATTATTGATAGTTCTAAATAAATGTTTTTTATAAAGTAATCATATCCAAAAGATTAATTGAAAATAAATTTACAATTTTTTCACTAAAAAAATCCATATATATTTTTCTAAAAATAGTATATGAAAATATAATTACATAATTTTCATTTAAAAATGATATATAATAATGGTAAACGATAAATATGGGTTTTTAAAATAAGATGTTTATTGGATGATACAATTTTATATTGTGAAATTATGGGATATTATTTTAAGCTCTTTGAAATAACCTTTTTTTTAAACACATATTGTTAAAGCGTAATTAAATTTTCATTTTAAAAGGAGTTGATGAATTATTATAATATTATAAAATAATATATATTATCATCCCTAATAGAGAGTAAAACATTGGACCATAGGAAAATATAGTCATGGAATAAGAAATCCCTCTACAATAATGGGAGTTATTCCTACAATTGGTACACATCTATTTTGAAAAACATTTAAACAAAAAAAATTATATCGGTAAGGATAATTATTATACATAAAAATTATGTTGTAAATTGATCATAATATCATAAAAGGATATAATAGTTCAATCATGATGGATTATAATCAATGAAAAGTGATTATTTTTATCAACCCTAAACCTTGTAACCCAGGGTCCGAGGTAACTCTATTACATTAGCATAGATTCAAGGTGAGAAATCAATAAGGAATAATTGATTTAGTAGTTTTGGATATAAATATACTCATTTAACATTTGGTATAAAATATAAAACATAATAATAGAAAACATTTGTCATAAATAAACCCATTCAACGAATTGTACATCATATCGTAGAGAAGGGAAACAAATTAGGGGGTGCTCAAATTATCATTAAGGGATAATTAGAACATAAGTAATCATGAATAAGTAATGAATTATAAATATGGAATGACAAATTTATTGTAATATCATGAATTTATTCAATGTTATGGACTGGTAGTTTTGGTTTAATTTTGTTATAATAGACCTCATTTTGATGACTAAATGGGTAGAGGAGGTATTAGGTGCATCCATGTGTCATTCAGAGAAAAAATCTCTAAAATGGGAAGAGGCATACAAGGCCACATAGTTAGATTATATAGTGTAGTCTAGCCTGCATGGTCTCTTAGTTGAATCCCACCCTAGTTTCTGCTAAACAGTTCTTTAAGGTAGTGGGAAACATGATATCATGTACATCTCACTGAGTGTTAGAGGATACCGACTATAAGGGAGGTCTTTGGGTGTGTTCATGAAGAGACTATACCCTCAGTTATCAGATTATGCATGATGGTAACAAATATAAAAAAATAGAGGATGCATAAATATAAATATATAGTAGAGGAAGTAAAAAATCATTCCATTCAAGAGAAGTAGATAACTGGTGGAAAAACATATCAGTAATGGATATAATTATTGTAATGGAATGTTATTAATCTAAAAAATGAGATTTCAAGAGAATATGTTTTACAAATCATATACTACTTGCTATAGAAAATAAAAAATGGAAAAACAATAGTTGACATTACCAGCTTCCCTGAGATTGTGTTCCTTGATAGATAGAAAATTCATCTGATTGATGGAGGAATCATTTAAATGGTTCATGTGGGGGAGGATCCAACTAGGATACAAGAACATATTTTATAGCATGTATACAGTGTGGATGGTCAGGTAATAAGATGTATCAATGCATGAGAAACCTGATCAAATACCAAGATTGCAACATGATGGGCCACCATTAGCACTTCTAACAGTCTTTTCATCCAGTATCCAGTTCAAGGGGAACCATATTGGCACCCCTATCAAGTATATTATATGGAAATTCACATCAGGGTAGTAGTTATTTTTCTACCAGAAAATCAGGAAGAGGTGGTGGAGATCATGGACAAGGTTCCCAATTCCTATAACATGAGTATCAGTTGAGTGTATATACTCTTAGTAGTCAAGAAACATCTCAAAGCTACATATCATTCCATATTTATTAATTTCATCAAATTCTAGTGGTGAAGATTCAAGGTCCATCTACAGTTAGTGGTACTACTCATGACCCCTCTATTTGTTTCCTACCATTTTCGATACTAGTGAATGACACACTATTATATATAATGATGTTTAGGATTGCATGGCCTTGAAAGCGATTACATTAGTGTAATCATATATCTTGACACTTCATTAGGGGTCATAACATATGGAATACATTACTATTAAGTGATCCCGTAGAAATATTTGTGTTTCATTTAGTCTAGCGTTTCATTACCCTTGAGATGACTAATTGCGACATAGTTAATGGTATGAGATGGCTCAATCCGGATCATCCCTAGTAGATTTATATCCCCATTGAGTTTCCATCACATCACTTAAGTGAATCATATATATATATATAAGGGATAATGATAAATCAAGTATTAAGGAGCTAGATCCAAGGGTATAGGGACGGGAAGAGTCATAACACAGTTAGTGAGTCTCTTTGTGAGTGATTAAGTGATATATTTTGTATATTTACCACTAGTGGTGAATAATTTTAGGGACATCTTCCCTTATGATTTCATTATGTTAACTCATGAAAGAGTGTTAGAGTTCACTATAAATCTAATGACATCTATGGAAACTGTGCCCATTCCTTGAAATATGATACAAACAATAGAGATCTTGGATATCAAAAATTACCACGAATACCAAGAGTATAAATGATATACATGACCCGGAATGTCACATTGGGGTTGAATATTCCTATTTGAGAAAGGGTATGGATGATACCCTTATATTTCTCATGGATTACCACAAATATAACTATATAATGGTGAGGAACTAGTATTAATTTCCTTGCATAGGTGAAATATTTTTCGATCGCAAAGGAGAAACTGTTTTGATTAATAAAAATTTGAGGTTGGGCTAGGATCAAGAGAATGTGATATCCTTGAATGTACCATTTATAACATTTTTATGTATACATATTATACAAATAATTTTTAAATAATTTTTTTATGAGTGCTCTAGAAGACATTATGAAACTAATGAATCGGGTTTCCCAACCGTATCTCGATTCCATTAAGGTCATTTTGATAGATAACTTCATAGTGTAATCTCACACCAAACAAGACCATTAAATCCATCTTTATATTATGTTTAGACACTGAGAGAGGACCAACTCTATGAAAGGATCAAATAATTCTATATTTTCATAACTTTTGTTAAATTCTTGGGTCTCATAATATTATAGTCAAGAATATCTATTGACTCAATGATGGTGAGCTCTCAGGTTTCCTTGGAGTATCCCAATAACCTATTTGATATACACAGATTCTATGGTCAAGATAGGTATTACAATATATTCATTTAGAGATTCTCCCACGTAGCATCTCCTCTTATTTCCCTTAATAATAATGGTGTGCAGTTCCTCAAGTCTAATGATTGATAGAATGCTTTTTAGTATTTAAAAGTGAGTCTCACCCTTAGTTTAATCCTAATTCTACCTAATACGATATTGTGTTTTGAATTCTATTGTGATACATCAAGAATAAAAGTAGTTGTATTTATTATGTAATTTGATCAAGTTGTATCGTAAGGATCTCTCTAACTGAGGCCCCATGATATGAATTATCCTATGCATGATAATGAGATAGAAATAATGGTTTATATTTGTCCTTATTGGAGACACTATTTATTAATGCAATGCTTCATTTTTTATATGCTTCTTGAAAGATTAATATACATCTCTATACATCAAGACATGAATATGAGGAAGCACCTGTGATCAGAATATCAAAAATCATTCAACATTTATCATTCTTTTGCGCCTTGAAATTTTAATGCCATAGCTTATTCCTTAAGATAAAAAAATCAAATTAATTTCATTAAGTTATCTAGAAGTGATTGGTACATGAAATGATTGTTTTATTAGTTGGTTATATAGGTTCTAGGGAAGCACATACAACATGTTCTATCAAATCTAGTGGTGACATCCTCTCTATTGGAATGGATTTGGATGCATCATTTACTATATTTTCAGGGCCTTTCCCCAATGGATTGTGATATTGTGGAAAACCCACAACAAAGTTCGGTTTCTTATGGAAGTGAAACCATATTATTTTGTGGACATGTATGGGTGCCTTTATAAATATAGTAATTATTTACCAGAGAATATCATTCCTATATTTGGAATGATGATCCTAGTTCTATGATGATTTATAGAGATACAATTCATCAGTACTAGTGGGATGGTTCGAAGGGGGTGATTTCAAGATTCATCACTCAGTGCTCTAACTATTATCAGGTGAATAAAGAGCTATATCGACCCACTAAATTATACATAATATATTCATTTCTGATTAGAAATGGATTTATGTCCCCATGGATTTCATGATATGATTTTTGAGATTTTTACAAGGATTTAATGTTTTCTGGGTGATTGTTGATTGGTTAAAGAAGGACCCGCACTTTATAACTTCTCATGAGAACATCTATTTTGATGATCTAGAAACTCATTATTTCAGGGATATGGTTTGAAAACATGGTTTACGCCATTGTGTCATTTTAGACAATGTAACTATATTACATCAAGGTTCTTGAATGGGTTTTAGAAGGAACATGGTTCATAGTTTCTATTGAGTACTATATATCACCCTCATACTGATGGGTAGTAAGTGTAAGAAATTGGGTGTTAAAGGATATGATTTTTCCCTAAATCCGTGATTTTTTAGGTTCCTTGGGAATGAATATTCTTGTAGATGAGTTTGACTATAACAATAGAATCAAGGAAATAATTAAGATGGATCTATCAGATAGTCTATATGGTTTACCATGCATTTCACCTCTATTTTGGGTTGTGCAATGTGAGTAAGATGTACTTGTTACTCGTCTTATTTAGGAGACATTGGATAATGTTTAGTTGATCTGGAAGCATATGGCTATTGGTATATCATAAAATAAGTATTATAATGATCATCACTAGAAAAAATGGAATATTATATGGGACATATGGACATTGCATATTTATCACCTTGATTGGGTCATAATCAAATTAGTAGACTATCCATGATATCACCTCGGTATGTTAGGCCTTTCAAGATATTAGATAGAGTCAAGCTAGTATAATATCCATTGTAAATACCCTAGAAGATCCATTCCATGCATGAAATATTCTAGGTTTCATTGATTCAAAATTATCATACAGAACCATATCATTCATTTTATTATTAGTATATCTAGATCGAGGTGGATGCATCCAATACATACTTTTGATTGTAACATTATGGTTCTCAAAAGAAGATCAGTTCTTATGGTCTAGGTTCTATGAACCACATATTCATATAAGATGAGTCCATAGACTGGGAGTTTGATCTTCATGTGTAGTGGATGAATCATTCCTTATAATATGCTCTAAATCTCCTAAAAAGTAATTCATGGATGCATTTTTTTAAGGAGGTGAGGTTGTAACATCCAAATTTTAACCCTAGCTAAAGACAATAACTTTGTTGTTTAAATTCATTAAAATGAAACTTATTTTGATTGCTAAAAGGATGGAGGATTTATCGAGTTAATTAGGGGAATGTTCAGAGCATGTATCCTCCAAATGGGAAGACTAATATTTGACCACTTGGTCATAGTAATCAAGGTATTCTATCCAACACGCCATCCCTAAACCTCATGGTGTCTAAAAACGTGTTTTAGGGGACCACATGATTTGTCTGTAACTATGTGACCCATGATGCATGGTCATGAAACCCCTATGTAGTTTTGGAAGGAATGATTTTGTTTGTTATGTTTATGGATAGTTAAATAGTGTTCCTAACCATACAATTGCCCCCCTTATAGTAGTTAATTGACAGTATTGGCACACAATTTTCCAACCATGTGGCCAAACTGTGCACAGTGTAAAACGTGTGAAATGTCCAAACATCCCCAATTAATAGATTTTAACTAACCCCTATTTATCCCTTTCACTCATCAATTGAATTTTGTTCCTCCCTCTATGTCTAGTTTGTTGTAATGTCCTAGAGCCAGAGTCCACCAGAGTGTACCCCAAGCCCAGATGGACACTTGACCATAAATTCAACCCCTCATATTCTAGAGACATCCGAACAGAAGTAAGGGCCTAGGTGTGTCTATTGGGAGACTATTACCTTATCCCCATAATTTAGTATAGTGGAATATCTACAACATAAAAGTAGTGGAATAATTATTATAGATTTATAGAAATTAATCAATGGAAGATAAATATATAAACGATGAAATAAGACATCTCATATACATAATGATGATACATGTAAAATGTCTATACAAAAAAGCATAAAAAGGTACCTGATAGTAATATATATCACATGTAACAAAATTTAAAAATGGATAAGAGTATCCCAATAGCATCACAATCCTCATATTGGTCCCACGATCTGGGGATCATAAGTAGTTTTTATGTTCCTAGAGTATGGATGAATTCCCACATCAATACATGAAATCCTTTAGTCTATTTGGGTCCCCAATGGTTTCATAAACAAGGTGTGAGATAAATTATTAGCAGGTAACCGTCCATGGCTTGGTTCCATGTAGTCTGTTAATATATTTAAATTTATTTGGGCATTAAGTAAGAAATAAGTAATATAATTACTCAAAATTAAACATCCTCTATTCAAGTTTCTCCTTTCATAACAGTTTACTTTTATTTAAATTTATTTTAATGGTATTTCTATGATTTAATATTCATACTTATGTCAGTTATAACATGAATATTAAATTTATAGTTTATTTTATCGAAATGAATCTAAACATGGAAAAATACCATTATTCCTCCAATGCTCATGTAACCAAGCATACCTGAACATGCCATTATGAAATTGTATGTCAATGCTGAATCTAATTTTGTGATTTGATTTGAAAAATTAATAATAAAAGTCATTTAATTAATTATTTAATTTATAACATGATCCCATCTGTGGTATTCATTTTTGGAATCCATGTATCACTCTATGTATAATATAAACCAATATCTACAATACCATTAATAGAGAACCTCTCAAGAACCCATATATTGGTCTAGGTGTTGTATAACATCCCTACCATTTGAGTCCATCCATTGTGGTCCAATAAGGGACAAAATGTATCACCAATGGAATATATCATGTAAATGAAAAATGATACAATATATTTAATTATCATTTGATTCCATGTATCACTCAGTATATAAGTCAAGCCTTAGAGTCCGTCCTTGGAAGTCCTCTATGGTGTCCACGTATCACTCAGTCATAATATTAGTTCAATCCAATTGAGCGCATCCTTGGAATTATAAAATGAATCCATGTATCACCCATGATACATAACCATTTATTCAATTAAATATTATTTTACAAGTTTAGAAAAATTTGTCATGGTCAACACTAAGAACATGACATTTATAACTCACGGCAATAGGCCATACAATTCAATGGACATGCATATACGGCTTAGTTCATAATCAATCATATGGGATAATCAATATATAGGAAAATTCATACTTAAGAACCAAATTTTATATCAAGGGATAAGTATAGAAGGATTTCCATTAACTACTATCTAGGTAAATTTATTATATTAACCATCATATGCGTAAACAAGGAATCAAAAGGAATATAAATCATTTTACATATGTGGGAACATTAATAAAGATAGAAAATCATATTTTCTAAAGCATTCACATAATATGGGTAGAGGGATATGGTCAATTCCATCCCCTACCTTTAATCAACAGTCTACTCTGAAATTTAAATTTAAATTTATAAAAAACACTCAAATTTGATTTATGTTTATATTCCTAATTCAATTAAACAACTACAGATAGTTTTAAAAATCCTTATATAGGGGTAATAGGGAACACATATGGATGTCCAAGGAGAAAATCCATCAAAATTATCATTAAATAATACTCTCCCACTAGGGTAATTCATGTTAAAGGTATTGAACCTATTACAAAAATTAGAGAGACTCATTAATTAAATTTTCTATACATATAAATTCTAGGATTCAATTTCATTTATGATTACACCAAAGAATGGGTTGTGTGATAGGATGGAATATATAAACAAATTAACATTAAGATATGGGAAAAAGAACGCATGCCACTTCTCTTTAATTGATAGTTCATCTAGTATAAGCTCTTGATTGATCTCAAATTTGATGAAAATTAATGAATCGATGAAGAACCTAATTATATGGATAATCATCTTTCACCAAAATAGCCTAAATGATATCCAAAAAAACAAAATATTTCTATGAAAGAATCAAGGTATTACTATTATAGATCCAATGAGATTAATGAACCGAGATTCTATGTTCTAGTGGATGAGTTACATAAATTATCTATTTGGACACCAAGAAGGAGTTATCAAGGTTGAGGTTAATGTGCAGGTGAAGAAAAATGAATTTACAGTTAAAATATAATTTTTATTTAAATATATTTATTATATCCAAAATTTATGGGTTAAATGATTTAGTTAAATAATTTTTTAAACCATGCACTAACCTTGCATAGGTACCTATAGAAGATGGTGCGCAACATGGTTTTTTAATGCATTGACTAACCATGTCCAAACAGTTCCAAAAACCACTATCAATATTGAAGATTCATATGTATGGCCTTCTAACCCGAGTCCATATATATAGATCTGAAACTATGTGCCTTATTTAATCTTTCTTCCCAAGCCTCGTATGCTTTGTTAAATGGTGTTTCCTACCCCACATGGTTGAAACTAACCATAATCTGTTCTATTTTACCCAAAAAGGTTGTGTTATAGGCTCTTATCCATCATCAAAACCCCCCAAAACATTTTTAAAATTAATGTGTATTAACTTCAGCCCAGATTTAAGCATTTAAACTGAGAATTGATTGAAATAAAATTACTCATAACTCATGGAACAACGTCGTTCCTAAAAAACCCAAACATTTAGAAATTTTACACTAAATTATACTCCCAAGGGTGATAAAAAATGTCTGAGAATAATTATAGCCAATATTCTCAAACATCAGCCTCCCTATGCCTGGAATCATCTTGCACATGGTTGTGCATCCACAACACCCACAATAAAGGAACAAACCAGTCCTGGGGAACCATCATGATATGATCCAAAAAATTTAAAGGATTCCCCTCAAAGGATGTGACTACCCATAACACAACCTTCATAGGATAAAATTCATTAGATGGGTAAAAAATATTGTCACAGTTCGAATAAATGGAAGACATTATGCATGGATCGGTACCTCAAAGGTAATGACATATGATAGGCTATCGGTATGACTCTCTCAAGAATCTCGAACGGCCCAATATATATTGGTGAAATCACTCCCTATATCTTGATCCAAAACTTTTACAACCTTATTGAATCACATAGTAAAACCTATTCGCCGACGTCAAATTATAGAGGTAAACTATAGCGACCGAAAAATGATTTTTTTGGAAAAACATTGTAGTGGAAAATAGCTTCGAAATATATTACACCTGCTCTATGATCTTCTGAAAAAGACAAGGTACCACTGTAAAAACCTTCCTATTTTATAAGTAACATAAGGGTGATCGGCATGGCCAACCATACAGAGTCTCATATTGGGCCATATCAATGTTTTTATAAAATCTCTTTTTGTATAATAATTCAACTAGGGGTATATGCCTATCAAAATAGTCCCTTAAATCTGGGACACATGCCTATAACATGTCCTCATGAACCTGAAATGTGCACTCTAACTGGTCATTTATACGGGGTGGTATTTCATACTTATGATAAATGATTTACCCAATGCCCTATGTATCCCTATGCTATATCATGAAATAAAAAACGGTTCCTGATATTAAAAAATACAATATGGGAACCCATGAAGTCTTACTATCTCACAAACATACAACCATCTAAACATATCATCACTAAAGGTTTCCTTAATTTCCACAAAATACGAAAATATTTTTAGCCTATAAAAAATGAAAAAAATAATCATAACATGATAATACCTTTTTAAAACTATCACAAAATCCATCTTGACATCATTCCATTTCATCTCTGGGATGGGTAGATTATATAAACATATATCAAGTCTCTTTTCTTCTGCCTTCATCTATTACCAAGTGGATAAACTCAAAAGATAAATCTACTTTAATACCTGATATCATGTATTTATGGTTTAAATATAGATTCATTGTGGTGAATCCATGATATTCTACTCCAGAATAAGCATGAAAATCATGAATTGTCTCCCCACACAAGTTTGCAGAAACCCTTATGTGATCATAGATACACACTACATCATCCTCGCTTATGTTCCAACTAGGATTAGTGTCCTCACATGACACACTATCCTGTAGGAATATGACCATGGAATTCGATAAATTTCTAATACATATATTGCCCAAAAGCGTAGAGGTAATTGATGAGGATGAAAAAATGGCTTCCCCTTGATATTGTTCAAATCTATTTATATATCAAAGAACAAATTTATATGTTTTCAATAACTACTAGGATGCTTCACTTCCTATATATGAGTAATCCAACTCAGTGAATCAGCCATTTCATTTCATTTACTAGGAATATAGGTAATATCAATTTAAACAAACGATTAGTACTCAACCCATCTTCACCTCCTCAAATTAGGATCACATAGATTAAAAATGTACTTGGAACATTTCTGTTATGGTTTCACCAAAAAATTCTCCCCCATTAAATAGTGCCTTAAAAAACACAATACAAGAAAAACTACATCTAGATTGAGATCTAGTGTCTGATATTTCCCCTTGAGTTTCTTAACCTATAAAAACCCATATTCCAGGTCTATATCTTCCTTAATAAGAAATAATCCTTGCATGTTACATGATACATCCCAATGTATAGTGAAAGTCCTACCTATGTCTTGAAAAATCAGTATCTACACCAAATTCAGTAACCCTTTAATTTCCTAAACGGACAAATCATAAAAATCATTCTATATGATATTTACCCCATTCCTAGTATGGAATAATATTGGAGTTTCTAATAATCAAAAGTAATGCATGAAATTCTTGTAATACCCAGCTATCCCTAAAAAAACTCTATTCCCCAAAGACATTATAGGTATACACCCATGAAACTATGGCTCTCATTGTCAATAGGTATATTGATACTCGTATAACATAGATGATGTGTCTGATGAAGTGTATATAATCAATCCATAGATGGAACTTTGTGTGAATATTGTATAAATAATGTTATCATAGTGTATTAATCTTTATATCAAGAAGTTTGGAATGTTCATGTTTATTGTAGGAATACACAAAGTTATCATCCACACAAACCCCCACAAAAAATCAAGATATGTATAGAACCCCCGATTCATTTTTTCTACGATGACCATTGGTACATTCATGAGATTGAATAATGTTACTAAATAATCATATAAACCATAATTTATATATAAGGTGATGTGTGGTATGTCTGAGGGAATAACGTGTACATGATATTAAAAATATCTCAAATCTATTTTGAGAAGTCCTTATCTTCTCCATGATTGTTGAAGAGATCATCTATCTATGGTAGATGGTACAGATTCATAACCATTTTTTGATCAATATATAGTGGTCCGCACATTTCCCAAGTGTTCCATCATCATTTAAAAAAAATAGTTGCGAACCCCTCAGGGATATACATGGTAATATGATACTATTTTACTCTAAATCCTCTATTTTCATCTCGTTTTATTTCATACTAATTATAGCCATCCTATAAGGAGGAACGGTTATCGTTGTAACTCATAGAGTGAGATCGATAAAGAAATATACTTACATATTTAAAGATGATTATAAAAATTAATATGGGAAAATTTCCTTGAAACCATAAACCATAGGATATAAATCTTTCTAACATGTTATATACTCATCCAAATAAAAAATCACAATCTATGATGTCATCTCACCCAACCCATGATGTTTTAGTCCAGCTCTTCTCGCATAGAAATTATATTAAACCATGTGAATTCTCCTCCCAATGGTGAATTTAGTCAGTAATAGTAATTATTAAAAGAATGAAAATGACTAACCTATTAAATTGGAGAATAATATCAAAACCAGTAATCTCATGGAAAATGATTTCCTATACAATGTGACACACATCAATCTCAAGGGGGAACTACCTCTACTGATGTACATCCTCAATTATAATCCCTAACTGGGTTTCAAGCACCATAACTCCCTTAGATACATATAATGTGAGCCTATGACCATTTATAATATGCATATATATAATGATATGAGAATTTCAAATATGAAAAACTGAAGAAGGTAATGAATAGGATTCTTGAATAATACCACTGAAAGAAGAAGGTCATGTATAATTCACCTCAAGGGTATGTTGCATTTGATGTTATTTTTCTGAACCACAACCATATGAAACTATTAGTGTAACCAATGTAGAGATGCTATGAAATCTCTATAAAACTAGTGTCTGAATACCTCAATCACAAACCACCCCGCAGATCTGATATGAAATATATTTTCCATCTCATGACCAGATGAGAAGCTACCATCCAAGCATCTAAATATGGATTTGCTTCATACCCTCTCTAATTTTCTACTGGGGGAAAGCATCTATAAAATCCGAATAGATTTCCCCTCTTACTACACGATGAAGACTCAATTAGGTCCCTTGTGTACTATGACCTAATATATCCTATCCTACCATACTGTTAGAACTTCACCTGACCACCTGAGTGTGTTCTCTGGATGATTTTTTCATAACATGGAATATCAAAATGATGTTTCCTTATACCAATCAAGGTAGTACTATATCTTGACTATGAACCTCTCATACTCATGCTGCAAGCCTCTCTCATGTTATTCTCTGTGATAAGTTCATTTCTCACAATTCCATAAATGATAGTCCCCAAATAGGTTCACTTATGATAATATTTCATATGTGACACCACAATCAAATCATCTGGATTTAGATAATTCATCACCCATCAGAATATCTGTGAAGAACATTAGCCAGTAAAATGGGATGAATAGTCCTTGATTGATAGCCAACACTACTCCTTGTGTAAGATGAACAAGTTTTTATCGACCCTCAACATATTGGGATATAAGTAGTCATATAAGGATATGTGGAAATACCTTACTGACATCCCTCAATGACGATCCATCTATGTGATAATAACCCACAATATTATTGTGGAATCACACAACATATATGTATCATCTATGACCCTCGTCTCTAGAGGCATATCGAAATTCTCACTGATAGAAAGCATAGCCTGTAGCCATGAATCCACCGCATGTGGTCTTCCATCACATGGAAAATTTGAGGCTTCTTATACTGATATACATGCATATGTGATTTCATAGAAAACTAATGTTGTGGTGATTCCTATAGAGTCTACATAAACTACAGAATCACTCACACAAATATACCTCAATAAATATTTCATTAATAACCACTGACACTAATACTGAGAGTAATGGAGGATATACTTGTATGATATGAACCATCAACATATAATATGGTAATATCCACCTTACAATCATAAATATTGAGTTCATCTTGTTGGAATGAATCTATAATTTCAAACACACGACATAGATTAATATTTAAAATAATATCATAGCTCAAAATCATAGATATAATAAGAAAATAGTTCCATGAATTCCTATATAAGAACACACCCATATTCCTACTACATGATTCATGTTTTGGTGGTATATACATCACATATAAGTTACAGACACTACCAATTTCCCACAACAAAGGCTATGTATAGTGACGTTCTATTACAAAATAGACTAATAATTCCATTCCATTTTCATTTATTCCATTTCATATATAATCATTGGTTCAATATTCGACCAAATTATTCTCCAAGAGGGCTTACTCACCTCATAGACCATTGTATGACATCCACATCTTCACACAATAACACTTTAAAAAATTCCTATAACAGTAGTATGTATAAATATCATGACACCTATCACAATAGCCTGAAATAAGTAATGAATCCTAAATGGATTAGCAGGATTCTTATCATATAAAACATAATAGGTTCTTATATTAGGCATGAGATAGAATAACCTCATATAATTGAGTTGTGAAACAATATAACCAAAATCATATCAATGATTACATCACTATTCAAGTATGTCACCCAATGGTGGAATAAAATCAAATGCAATAAAAAAAATTGATTTGAGGAAATTTGGTTCTTTCCCATTATGTTGGTTTTCTACTCCAAGGAATATCTCATTAACAAATTCAATTTCCTTACCATCCATTTATATTTTTTCATAATAGTAATAAATAATATAATATATTTCACTAACACCACATTGTAACATCCTAGAACTAGATTCCACTAAATAGTTGTCCAAACCTGGATAGTCTCATGGCCTCAAGGGCATCTCCCAAAATTCTGGAGGCTGTTGACTAGTAGTGATGGTCTAGGTGTGAGTATGGGGTGACTATTCTTCATAACCAAAGTGTAGAACAATATAATATCAATAATGTAAATGTATTGGATACAGTATAATAATAAGACACCAAGTAATCATTGAAAGACTGATATATTAACATTTCTTCAAGACATCTCATAAATAGAATGATGATATAATTCAAATGTATCTAAAAATATCCAATATATGTAAACATCAGTAATATAAAATAAATGAAGAAACTGAAAAAAGGGAAAAAATTACTCTAGTACTATCACAAGCCTTAACATGTTCTCATTCTCCCATACTCGTAAAAACCAATCAAGTACCTATACTAGGAGGCATGACCATTCCATAGATACAATCACATTGTCACATTGGGAATAGGTTTGATCCCCCTTTTCCCCTAACCATCATATCCTCCAACATTATTTATTTTGGTGGGGTTTTTTGTTTTACACTCACCATTATCATTAGACATTAATATTCTCACGAAATAGTGGAAACTATAAATGGGTTTGGTGTGATGATAGATGATGATGAAGGTGATACGATACTATCATCTGATGTGATATTAATGTCAAGTTATATCCATGATATGTGTTTGTTATTAATCTAACCTAATAAAATTTTCAAATAATTAAGATGTTGTGGGTAATCTAACCACAATCCATGATTATGGATTATCTGTTGAAATAAATAATTGAATATAAAAAACATATCTAAATAAACAATATAAATATATATATTCTCATAAAATTATATATAAAAAAGTGACTATAAAAAAATATTTTTATTTGATCAAAAAACTGACGTGAGGTATAGTTATTGAAAAAATAGAGAAGTATAAGGTGGGTATATTAAATATCCAATATCCCTAATTCAAAAAAAGATGATTTATTTATCACAATTCACATCATCGTATGTTATTGAATAGGATCCACCTTATTCTATGGGTTTTGATTCATGCAAATCATTCGCATCTTCTTTATATTTATGACAATGACATGGTTAATATTTATATTTCCACTCTAAATGAATAAGAATAAAATATGTAACCATTTATTCACATTATCCACTATCATTATAATAATCGACATATTCATTTTCGTATTCTAGTTTTATGAATGATGAAAACCTATTTCTAATGAAAATTGTCTACCAATACAATTAATAAAATTCTTTTATTGGTTCATCATCCCATTAGAATTAAGGGAAATTAAATATATTTTCATTCATCAATTTATTGTAGAATGTTTTCCTGAGACTCTATATTTCTATTATTTTTTTGGTTTAGTACATTGAGAACGTTCCCCTAGTAAACCACATACCATGATAGATGGTTTAGAATAATTACATAGGTTTCTATTTAATATCTAATTATGATTTTTTGTTTATCGATAAAACATTTACGTTATCATTCACAACCATGGTCACTTCATGTTAAATCCAGTAATTGATGAAATATGATTTATATGTTTAAAAAAACTAATAAAAAGTGATAAATTATCAAAATCAAAAAATTATCAAGGCATAAGAATTTATTATTTTATTTTTCCATGATAGCTTATCGTTCATTTAGTTTATCCTATACCTGTCTTAGTTTCTTCTAGGATACATAACGATCATAATTCATAAACTTATCATCCTAATTTCTCAATTTAACTATGAAATAAATCAATTATTATTTTTTATATAGATAACATAATCAACCAATGAATATCCCCTTGGAGTTTCAATCCATGTGTGTTGTCATAAGTCCACTCATCCTGAATATGGTTTATGACAGAGTCATTACCCCACCAACCCTTTTAAGGTGATTACCCCTTGGTGCATCTATAATACAGACACATTAACCTAGTAGTATCTAGAAAAGGATATACTTCTAGAAAAAAATAATTACTCATTACATTTACAATACTATAAGATACCATTCTATACTTAAAGGCTCAAATATAGGATTTTTCCTATGGTTTTCTTACCCTAAAAAAATACATATCTAAACTTATCTCCTAAATAGCTAATACCTTCCCCAATTCTAAATAAATTGACCGACTATAAACATATATATATATATAATAAATTAATTTAACAATTTCAATAATATGTCTCTCAATATTTTTACAATCTAAGGGTAGAATGGTTTAATTTCTTTGAGGCAAGAAGCATCAAAAAACTCATTTCACAAGTAGTGAACATTTCTCCATAATCTAAATCAACAATTAGGCAATCAATAAGGATTAATCATCTTCAAATACTAGGGATGGTATAATATAACAAGGGTTTCTCTCATAAACTTGTAAAGGGATGATGAAAAAATGTAATAATTATTAGTTCACAAGAATGTGGAAAAGAAAAATATGGAAAATATATGATTTCAAATGAAGAAAAATCAAAATGTGTTAACTATAAACATAGATGATAGAAATAAATGCCATAAATGATTACACATTTACCGTGGAATTATATAATAAACATGAATCATATAAAAATATACATGAACATATGAATGAAATCTATATAATAATTAACATATAATTTTATAACTTTATAAACCAGGATATCCATCAAAATAATCACCAATAAAATTGTGAGTATAGATAAAACCAATCACACTCTGCCTTTTTAAACCTATATACTAGATGATGTGATAAAATAAAATATATGTCCCAGGATATATAATACTTTTCAAAATTAATTAAATAGAGATATAAGTCCCTCAAATTTAAAATTCTATACATTTATGTTTCATAGGAAAAAAATCAGCACACCATTAAATAACCCATATAATCAATATGTGTTTCATTAATTTTAAAAATGATAAAATAAATAACACATAGAAAGAAAATTTTTCCATTGAACACCCGAAAAAGAAATCATTATGTTTTTGTATTGAACCATTATAAATAAAATATGTTTCATAAAACATTAAAGGGATTTAAAATAATATCATGGACTTAATCCGTTGATATGAAAACATTTAGCACCCAAAAAATAATAATATAATGTAATAATATATTGAATAATATTAAAAACACCCTATAAGAGATAGATCAATTTATGATAACAAAAAATCATAAAGAAATCATATATTGGAATATTATAGTATATTATATTTTAGGGGACTAGATTATGACTTTCCATTCAAATGTGCCCTTCAAATTGCATAAAAATACAAGTAAATCATTTCATAATATTTTTCATGGTCCAAAAATAAATTTAAATAAGATGTAAAAAATATTCCCCCATTTAAAAAGGAATTCCACGGAAACAAATTCAAATAAGACATTTTATAACCTAGATAAATTAGTTTGAGTAACCATGTCGCTGGAAAATGCCATAATTCCACTATAAATGTAAATATAAGATACATGAAAACCTTATTATAAATAGATCTAAATAAAATTTAAATTGAAGACATAATGGTTTCGAAAATGTGGATTCAAAAAACATTACAATTATATACCTAATAGAATCCATCAGTTTTTAAAAAGGGGAATGTGTAAAAAATTTGGAATAATTTTTATTTTAAAAATAAACATTTTTAATGAAAAATTACATAAGGGTTTCAAAAAGAAATTATAAATAGGTTGATAAAATTTTATTTTTTAAACATATAAAAACAATTTGTGGACATCAAAATTACAATATTGAAATACCCACATCATTAAAATATTATTTACTTTTTTGGGGGAAAGTGATAAATAATTTTTTATATAATATAAACATATTCATATTAATATTCCAAAATATTTGTAAAACATTGTTGTGAAGGAAAAATATAAATGGATGAAAAAATTACTTTGTAATATTGGGATTTATTCTTACAAATTGTATTATATTATTTTGGAAAAAAAATTAATTAATGAATTTTACATTGATAAAAAGAAGTTATTCCCTTAAAAAATGTGAAAATACAACATAAAATAATTAAATTAAAAAATATAATAATCATGGAATTTTTTATCCAAGGAAGATTGATTAACATTTGATGAAGAGATTCATGTCCTAAAAACCTCAAACTGCATATGTACCATTTTAATTAAAAACCTAGGAGTGGTAGTATAATGTGAAATACTTTTCCTACATAGAAATTACATCTAAATAGAAGAAAATTAATTTCATAAAATAACCAAACCATTCTAGAAATATATATGTTTATTGTCATTGGGAACTCCAAGACATAAAAAAATAATTTTATAAAACATTAACATCATGTATTGCATATTCTTTCATTATAATAACCATTATTGACACATAATACTTACAACCATAATTGATATCTGGGGGGAAATAAACAAAAAAAAAATAGATATGTGTAGATACACTGTAAGGAAAATCGAGGGAGGGAAAATATTCATAAATACATTAATACATTAATATAACATTTTATCATTATGTCATTTTTATCACATATCATGATGTTGAGTAAGAGAAGTAATAATTCTGGTTCGAAAGACATGAATTATAAAGAAAACAATTAATTTGTGCACAAAAAAATACATGAAATTTTGTAACACATACATGAGTAGGAAATTATTTCCATATTTTTTTGTCTCGTTTACAAGACCATTCATGGTGTAAAAATTCCCATATTAAACTGAGTTCACTCCTTGTTCTATCCCTATACTACCGAACAATGATTTCATCCCTTTCTAGTTCAGTATTACTGAACTAGGTACACATACTATTTTATTTCGATCTATCTCATGTGATGTAAATAATTACACAATTAAATGGATAGATATATAGGTCTTACCCATCATATATTTAATACTATATATATTTGTTCTAACAGAACATAAATCAATTTTCATATTAATGAAAAAAAATTCATAAGTATCAATCCATCAAAATCATAATCCATTACTAGAATGAATAATCATTGTATCATTGGATAATATCCAATATAAAACATAAATAACAACAATTATCTATTTTCTAGATAGAAAATTATTTTGAAATATAACTTCAATGAATTCTGGAGGTAAATATCTATTCCATTTCGAAAACATATTTTTACTCCTGTGTAATTTAATAGGAAATAATTTTCTTAGAAATGAAATTTCTGATATTGTAAAGGAAGCATTAAGAAATAAATTGATCAGGAAATTGAAAAAATTGGTTCATAAAGCATAAGATAAAAAATTTCCTTCTATATTTTTTCTGGAGAAGTCATAAATACATTGGTCGGAAGACAATGAACACATTCCATTCAAAACATTGAGTAAAAATTCAAACATATAAAAAATAACATTAATAATTCTATAATAATTGAAGAAATTATTTTGAAACCATTCTTTGGAATCATGTAAATTGAATACAAATATTCCCCATCAAATACTTATAAACAATTTTGTATGATAATGATATTGTGAAATTCACTTTTACTATAGTAATGATTTCATTCATACATCTCTAAAACAATTTTTTAATTTATTATTTAATTTTATTAATTCATATTATAACCACATTTATATTTATGATATAATATATTACCATATTATATTATCATTTCAAACATTTTTTAATAATATTTCCTTTTTTTCATTTACCAGGTGTTAACTGCATTGTATTCCTAATCATGTTTTTTTTATTACTCCATGGTTTTTTGAATTGGATATAGTTCCATCATATCTAAAAAACATATTAAGGTAATATATGTCATATTTATTCATTATATATAAAATCATTCTTGAAAGGTGAACATGAAAATGGAATTTCCTTGTGTTATAGAGTCGATAGGCCTTACATACGCAAGAATGTTAGTATCATTCCATTAATGTTAAAATGGTAAGGTAGTGGATGTTATATTAATATAATATTTAAATTATCATATTTATATATATTATTTCCATAATTTAATCCATCTAATTAATGTAGGGAGAAAAAAATACATTACCCCACTATATAGAGATGGTAAGCTATATGTACACATGTGTGGTGGTTTCATTTTTTATAGGAGAGATGAAAGGTATAATATTGTTGTCGCATTATCATAATAACATATCATAATATAATTGATACAAGACTAGTTAATTTAAACTGTAAACACCTTATGAAGAGGAATTTTAATAAATAATAAACATGAAATCTTTTGAAATGACGATTACCACTTATTCGGTAAACTATCTTCAAATCTGATAATAGGGACACATGGGTTTTAGTATTGAGAAGAAATGAACCTATATAATGTTCCTAGTAATTTTGATAAAATATATTGGTAGGTTATGATATTGTTTTAAGGATCATAATTATGTGAATATGTTAGAGTAGAGGTTACATATAATAACTGAGGTGAGGGACACCTGGAATTTGAAAATATTTTAATTTAAAATAAAATACATCCCAATAAAAACACCTCCAAAAGGTGATGTGTTAGAATCTAGGATGATATTCGTTTGTCATACAATTCAATAATATATTTTAAAAATAATTTTTTATTATTTGAATCCTTATAATTTTAATTAACCATTAGATAAACCATTTAATTTTAAATACGATAGAAATTTTTCTATTTTAAAAGTTGTAATTTTTATATATTTCATATAAATTGGAACATAAATGTATAATTTATAAAATTTAATAAAATATTATAAATAATTTTTATTTTTAAAATTTTATTTTTTACTTTTTAATAATTTTATAATATATTATTTCAATAAAATATCATTATTGCCAAGTTTGACATTATTCATTACATGGACTTCTAAATATATCATGATCAAAATATAATAATAATAATAATATTATATTGAATCTATCATAATTAAATTTGATCAATAAATTTTTTTTTCACATTAATTATCTCAAATTATATTTATATCAATATTTTTAATAACATTTATTTGATATTTCGATTGATAAAAGAATTATCGCATAATGTTTGTATAGTTTTTTATTATACTTACTTCCTCACTTGATTCTAACAATAAAATATGATGATAATGAAAAATCTTATATAATTTAAAATAATATTTCTAGTTAAGAAAATAATTTCACTAACCCTATATCAATAATGATATATTATTTAAATCAGGATTGTGACACATTTGAAGTTTTAACAAATAACATATTATATAGTTCATAATATCATACATGTTTATAGGAAAGTAAAAAAATAAATTTATATCATGAAAAAATTTCAATAAAAATAATAATTTCCATTTATATTCTTTAATAGTGATCCTTTATCCTCATGTATACACATAAGTGATATTTTCGACAGCACATGTGACCGTTTCAGACATTCAATGATTTGAATATTATATAAGTCATTTTCATAGAAAATTTTCAATTTAAAAAATTTAAATTTATATATAGGTATTTAGGGTCAATTTATATTCATGAAATAAAATTATTGATGCTTTTAGGTCATTTTAATTATTTTTTAATTTAATTTTATACCTAAATTACCGAATATACCCTTTACAATGGTAAAAAAATTTACCATGGTTTCTATTAGTATTGGAAAAAAATAAAAAGGTCCGATAAGATAAATTTGGAAATTCTCAATCCAAATATAGAATAAATTTTTCAAAAGGATAAAACTTTTTTTTCATTATTGAATTTATAATAAAACATTTAACAAGAAATGAAAAACAATATTTTCTTTTGGAAAAAATACATTTTAAAACATAAAAGGATTCATTAATAAATCCATGTATAAAATAATTCTAAAAATGCATAGTAAGATTATTTTAAATCAAAAATAAACAATGAAATTTTATAAGTAATAATAAAAACTATATGAATCAAAAAATATGTTTGAGGAAAATAATATTTTTACTAGATGAAATTATTTTCACTACTCATTAAAAAATAATCATTTTCATAAAATTATAAAAATTATAATTTTAAAATAAATAAAACCCTAAAAATTCCAAAATTAAATTTAAATTCTCAATTCCATTTTCTATAATTACAAAACATTAATATTCACTCATAAATATAAGAAAAAGGAATTTTCCATGAAAATATATTTTTGATGAGAAAAGTGATTTTATTAAAAATTGTCTGATTTTTTAGAAGAACTTATCAATAAATTAAAATTGAGTTAGAAATTTTTCTTCATAATTATGTTCTTTATAATTATTTTATTCATATTTATTCATTCCAATGAAACTTCTATTTTATAAAAATAATTTTATACTAATACCATTTTAATAGAATATCATGGTTCATCTAATCATTGTGTTTCATGAAATATATGTTATAAAAATATTTAAATGGAATAATTTCATTAAAATAACCATGTGTTACATTATACCCCATTAAAAGGAATATTTCACTCAAAATTATTCACTTTGATACCAACATATTAGGGTACCTCTGACTCATCACATCCTTAGGTTCACACATAGAATTTTCAAACAATTGATTTCACCATAAAAATATAAACAAGAGATTTTTCTTGTTACATATAAATTTTTCTCTACAACCTAGAATTTATATTTGTTTTTATTCACAAGAAATATCATTATCTAGTGATTAGAATTATATTTTTATTACATGTGAAGGATGAGGTAGGTAATTTCAAAGGAGATATACATAGAACTCATCATGAACTAGAGAGAGATTTGGTGTAATCCCCAGTCTATAATATAACATCCGAATATGATCATGAAATTCAAAAGGACTAATTCACATAGCACTTAACATTTATTTATTTCCAAATATCATTACTATATTTTAGGGAGTTACTCATAGAAATATTTATCACCCAATTCAAACTGTAAGTCTTTTTCTCAATTATTATTAAAATTATTTTAGATACTCTAAGATGTTTTTATATAATTTTGAATATATCTAAGAATATCTACCATTTCATCTACTAGATCGGGTCCTTTTAGTTTTCCCATAACATAGTTCCATCTTATTGGTATTCTTAATTTCTGACCATGGAGTTCATTAAAAGGATCCATCTAAATACATGAGTAAAATCTATTGTTTTAAAGAAAATGTACCAAATGTAGGTGTAGCTCCCAAACACCTTTAAAATACATATAGAATTTTATTAACATGAATTATAGACTTTGAATTTTATTATAGGTATAAATAACTATTTGAGGATGATAATAAGTTATGAATAACAAATGTGTATCTTCACCATATATAATAAGTCACCAAAATATTTAGGTAATCCTCGGGTCCTAGTTAGATATAATGGAATGTGTTACTCCATGAAATTTTAAAACATCCATGATAAAAAAATCTATAATTTAGATACATAGGGAAATATTCTCTAATATAAATGATGTTTTCTTACATCCAATGTCAATAAAATATTACCCATATAGCATTATGGCCTTTAGATGTTTCGTGATGTATGATAATAAAATCTATTGTGATTTTTAACATTTCAATTTTATTCTCTGTAATTGTTTTATAATCACCTTATAATTTAGTCTCTTAACCATAACTGGCAATGAAACTAAATTCCATGAAACACAATATATATTATCATTTTTCATTCCTTCCCAATAGATAATCTATTTTGGGTCTTCATACTTCATTGTGCAACCATGATGAATAGAGGATGATGAACTATGAGACTGATATAAAATATCAGTCTTTAATGATTTCATAGGAGTGATACAAAATTGGTTCATGATCTTTTTTATTCTATTTAAATCACTATTTAAACCATGGAAATTTTTTACCTTCTTTTTAGCTCTATATATTTGTTTGCTGCCTCCTTAATCATCAATTGTATAGGCAGATGAACTTTCATTTAACTAAGATAATATTTCTCTCATTCCAAAAACAATTAATAGATCTATCCTTTAAAAACAATATTTGATATTATATGATCATCATCATAGATATGATATCATGGTCCTTTCGTCTAAAACTATCTTCCACCATATTCACCTTCCCAGGGTGGTAATGTATTGTATAGTCATAATCTTTAATAAAATCCAACCCTTTTCCTTGATGAAAAATCATCTCATTTTGAGTGAAAATATACATTAAACTTTTATGATCAGTATATAAGTCACACAATTCTCCATAAATATTATAACAACCCCAATATTTAGTCCTATGTTTATTTTTAAATAAATTCAATATGTTGTGCTTCATGCATCACAGAATTTTAGTGCACCCAGATCTATCAATGATTCTTTTAAAAAAATTGAATAGTATTAACTACATGATGAAATTTATATTTCTCAAAATAAAAATAATTTTTATCTTAAGAACATAAAAATTACTTTATAGAGAATTTTTTTGTACATTTCTATGATGTTTCAATTGTTTATGAATAACAAAAAAAATCACTATAGTAAAAGAACTGAATTTTCAAATAAATAATTATTATACATTAAATTTATTTTAATATATAATTAGATAATTAATACATATATTAATAAAATTCTATTCATTTCAATCACTATTATGTTGAAATTATATATAAGAATTTATTCTTCTGTGGAATGTCTCAATTAACAACCCTCTAGCCACACCTGCTTGATTATCATTAAATGTAATTTTACAAATTCATTGAATTGAATTTTGATAAAAGGACATACACAGTCGTAATAATTATTATATTTATAGTTTAATAGGATTAAATTAATTTATATTTTGGTTAAAGATAATAGTATATTTGGTAAATTTTTATTTACAACTTTTAAGTGGAAATCGTGTAATTAGATTAAAAAATATAATAATATATAATATTTTCTCTAAAACATGTTTTAACTTCATTGAATATGTGGGTTTCAACCATAATCAAAAATGGCCTAAAATTATGATCCTTTAAATCCATTTGGGTAATAATAAAACTTTTATTATAATTTATTTAAATATAAGATAAAAATATCATAGTAATTATTTTAATAATTATGATTTTTAATATGTGGTTATATACATGATATGGTTTATAGTTAATAGTATTTAAAAAATAAAATTTTTTCGTATATCATGGTAATTTATTTATAATTTTTGAAAAAAAAAATTAATTTAAATGATGACAAAATTAGGATGTAAATATTTATTTATTGAAGGAAGTATGAATTAAATGATATTAATATTTTTAAAATAAATATTATTTATCATATTTGATGAAATAAGTGTATTTTTGTTATTAATTTTACATTATAGGGATATTTTTTTGGAATAAAATTTTTATGATTTTTTAAAAACTCATGTATGGGGTTGTGTTAAAATTGAAATAAATGAGATTTTAATGAAAATAATATTTTATTATATCATATTAAATTAATAAAATTATATTTTTTTTGAAAAATTACTATTATAATGTTAATTATGTCATAAATGATCTAATTGGTATTTTTTGGTATTTTTTAATAAATATAATAACCCTATAGTGTACAAAGTGAAGTTGTCACGGTAAGATTCAAAATGTTTAACTAAGGTTTAATGTTAAAAGATATTGATAATACTGTGAACTAAAAATTTTTAAAATTCATTTTTTGTGATAATTTCAACCCATAATCATATTATAATTGAAATAACATGCATTGGAACTATTTGAAATAGTAGATAATTCTATATTAAATTAATAGTTTTTGAGTTTCCATTAGTGCCCCTCCCCTCTCTTATAAAAAGCACAAATCCTTATTTATTATTTTCACCAATAAAACCATTTAAATCCTCAAAATCTATTCCATTTCTCTTAAAAATATACCTTTAATAATCCTAGGGGTCCCACATTGTGTAGAATGCCAACCTATGAAGTCCATTAGTGAAAATCAAAAGGAGATACTTGAAGAAGAGGAAATTTTTTTAACGTCTCATTTTTTTATTCTTCTACATCCTCATAATATGTTTGTTCATGTTAATGTAATTACTGAAACATCATATATATTTTTATAGTTTATTATAATTATAATACAACCAAATTCATCACTTTATCCATCATACGAATAACATTGTCCCCATGAATTCATACATTCGACTTACCATCTCCACGTTGTTATGTAATTTTTTTTCAATACCACATTATTTTTATGGGTATTATAATGTATATAACTCATATAAATAATCAAAATGACATGATATTAATTTTTTATAATTAAAATTTCCTTAATTTAATTACCCAATTACAATTAGGGGAATCAAAATGTCACTCGTGTGTATGTACGACTTATCATCCCCATGACACGATGGGATTCATCCTCCACGTTAACCATTATTAATTATTATAATGAAATATAAAATGAATAAGTATGAATGATATGAACTAATAATTCTACTGGAAGAATATATATATTTATATTTATATATATTTCATTTCATTTCTTCCATTAAATATGATAATAAAATAGAAACAAAAGTCTGGTGTACGCATGGCCTAACATATCCTAGATCATTGTAGTCCATTAGATGCATTATATATATATTGAATATGTAACACCCCGAGCTTCCATGATACGCTTCTCATTCAATAATGCAATAGCTTGCATTGTACGCAACTTCGAGTTCTAAAACACCGCGACTAATCAAAGTAGCCGTTATGAATAGTAATAACCACTTTTTAAAATTATAGAAATTTTATATTTCAAAATGGACTTCATTTTTGGATTCGGAATATCGAAATTAGCCTATGTTGAAATTTTGGTATTTTTCTGAGAACTTCTAATTTTTTATGAATAGTGAAAAATACTTAAAAACAACTTTTTTAATCAAAATAATTTATAGTGATAAATTATACTGTTTAGTGGTTTTAAAGTATAATTAGAATATATTTTTACCATGTTATCCAATGGTGGTCATTAGAATTAATTTAACATTGAAATTGGACATAAACAATTGCCAATCTTTTGATATAAATTGTTTCTTAAAAACACGCTATTTGTTGTAACAACGGGAATTAATTATAAAATTAATTAATGTAACTTATATGTTTGGAATTTTGTAAAATAGACATCATTTTTGAATTCGGAATATCAATTATAGCTTAGGGTGAAGTTTTGGCCTTATTCTGAAAAACTTCAATTTTTGATGAATAGTGAAACCACTAAGTGGTTGTTAAAAACTGATTTTTCGTTAAAATGAAATATTACCACTTCTGTGAATTGATTTTCAAAAATCCGACATACATGGTTGTCATTAAGAAGTAAAATGTGGTTCAATGAGATTAAAATAATTTTTTGGTGAATAGTAACTTTTAAGTTATTAATCGCGATTAGAGGTAATTAGTGTAGTTTAAGGTAAAAATAATGTTTTAATAATATGATATGAGCTTGACACTTATCCTACTCCTATTGGATGAGTCATGTCCGACCAAGACAACCCATGGGTCAACTTGGGGACCCCATGGAGCCACTTTATTTGTAAAATGACATTAATATATATTTATTTAATGTTAAAATTAAATTGACACAAACATGAGTTGTTTTACTAAAACAGTTTTAAGTGGGGTTAAACAAGTACAAATTTTGATTATAAATATTCATTAGAAAGATAAAAAGATTTTATACATCATAGTATTTTTTTTATAATTTCTAGACATTAAATAAATTAAATTATTTATGACATCATGATGATACAACGATGACCTCATTATTTAACGATTTAAATAAAATGGGAAGATAATGAAAAATACAAGGCTTACACTTGTCCAAATCCAATTGGATGATGGGATTTAGAATCCTTATCACCTTAGCCTCGAATTATATAAGTGTGGGACCTTTAGAATCCGAAAAGCATTGTGTAATAATGTAACATTTCAATCTTTCCAAAAGAGCCCCTCCTCTCCTCTTATAAAAGGCCCCAACCTCTCCCACCTCATTTACACTTTCAAGCCATTTGGCTCGGCCAACCTCTTCCCAAATACTCTCCCAACATCCCTCTATTACTCCTAGAAGACTCACTTTGGGAAGAACTCTTCCCAAGGAAGCCTTTGGATCAAATCAAAAAGAGTTACCCGATTTTGAGGTAATGTCTTCTCTAATGTTGTTTTGTTTCATTTTTCTTCTCCAACCCCCTAAACTCTTTTTAATCATTTCTTTTGTAACAACAACAGTATCCTCAATATACTAGGATGTTGTTATAATAAGGATTCTAGCTACACTTACACACACTTACATCTAATGGTTAAAGAATATACAGTTTCTGTGGATGGCGAATTTCTACCTCACGAAACGATGATTGTTCAACACTCATATAACACCTTAAAAGGTGGCCATTAAGATGTCACTATTTTTATATATGATATATAATATGTTTATGTTTTACTTATGCTTCTGTATTTCTCATTTATGGCATACTTTATGATTTCTATTATAGGTAAAACGCGATAATTTCATTTTAGGAAGTGCGGACTACCGCCCCCTCAAAGTGATGTGAATCGTTAATGCCATATGTGGGATGTATAAAGGATGGAGTAAATGATATTATATATGATATTATACTGGAACTATATTATACCTTTATATAATTATGATTTCACTACATTAAATACGAAATAGAAATGAAAGTAGCGTTCATGCGTACGTACGGCTTACCGTCTCCATGAACGGTGCATTTCATTTCTTACCTCTAGATGTTACGTAATATTATGAATGAATGTATATACTGGATATATATGATATATATGATATCTATATCATTAATATAATTCTGGATATAATGGATATTTCACCACATGAACAAATTGTAATTATAAGAAGGTTATTTTTGACTCAAGTACCAAAGATCGACAAAACGACCGTTATTAACTTAAATAATTAAATAATGTTCATAACATGGTAATAAGTGATATAAATGGAATAATGAACATGAAAAAGGTTCTTAAGTAAATAGAAATTAACTCTATTTTATTATTCAGGAGGTTAAAGAACGGTCGAGTCAGGACAAGACGCAAGGTAAGGGAACTTCTTAACCCAACTTCCATTCTTTGGGTTAATCTCCTACTTTCCGATTATGTCATGATATTATTATGTATTATTTTGTATTTTTACTTTCTTTATGTGTACCTATAGTGAATAGACATAATAGATCTATTTTATTCTAAAAATGATATTTTTAAGGACTTTGTCTCAATCACCATCCATTGAGACATATTTTGTTTTATACACAAATTTCTTTTATACGGTGTATAAACCCCTTTGACTTTTACATTTATTCAAAAGGAATCTTTTTTTATACGAACCGTTTTGCTAAACAACAAAAGGGAATGTTTTTCTTTCCGTACTTATGCGGCGACAACGACTTCTCCACCGCCGTGACCATTATTTGAGTTTCGGCTTCCTCTACAAGCCATCATTTTTTTTAATGAAAAACAAATACAAAGTTTTAACTTTCTTTTATTTTGGTATTGAAAATGGTTTTGAAATCTTTTTTATTATATCAATGTGTTGTATTGATATCTTGTGATTGAAATGTGGAAATTTTATGTTTCCTTTATGCATGTTTTATGTGATACGATTATGTTATGGTTTATGATATGTTTAAACCTATTCATATGAGGAATGTATTGGACTTAATAAGTGACGGGTGGAGCCCGCTATAGATCTTCGATGCATCGGTAGGTCTCATGAGACAACTAGACGTGGAATTGGCCGAGGCCCTTTCCCAATTTGATTTATGGTTTTGGCCGAGGCCTTAATCATTTTAGACGTCTTGGCCGAGGCCTTGACAAAATGTTTTAGAAGGTCTGGCATTATACATTCCCTCATTATGATAGTGGTTATTGATATTTCATGTGATTATTCGACCAGTAGAATATCCATGTGAAGAAGTGAATGGCATTATCTCATTTTACTTTTGCCATATTATGTTGATGTTCAAGTTTAAAAGGCTTTTGTTTTAGTTATACATTGCCTTAAATTTTTTTGTTTATTTATGAAAGCTTCCGCAATATTGTTATCCTTACTGAGCATCTGAGCTCACCCCTTTCAATGTTTTAATATTTTCTAGGATGTGAAGAAGTATTTTATGAATGACCTGCAGGGATTGCGAGAAGAAGATATGAGTGTTGACTATGGAGACCATGTTATTGTAGTTTGTTTACTTTTTGATGTAATGAAAGACTTATGAATTTATCTAGTGTTTCCAAGGCTACTAAACTAATCGGTCTTTCGAGACTTAATCTTTTGTGATCATTCCAATGTTACGAAGTAATGCACCGACTCTGGGTAGCTGGGGTCGGGGCGTTACAGTTGGTATCAGAGGCAGTTTAGTACTAACCTTGGAAGCTAGATTTAGATAAACTTTGATTAGAGCACATAGCCCAAAGATAGACTTTGAGGATTAGTATAGAAGAACTTCCTAAAATTTTGGTATTGTAGAGATTTTGTGAGTTTTCCGAGTAATACATCCCTGTCTGGATACGAGCAGGTAGAGGCGGCTCTGGCACAAATGTACCTAGGGGTAAAACCCGAAAACACCGCTTTGAGCTAGACTCGAACGGGAACTGGTGCACGACAACGGGCCTTGCTGTACTCTTGGTTACGACAGTCCCGGGGGATATAATTAGGATAATTCTCATTTTCATTACAAACCACTATGAACGGTTATGAGTATATACTTCCTCAAATAAATCCTTTTTATGATTATGGATTATATCCATAAATAGTTCAATTTATGTTAAGTATTTTACAAGTATGGAATTATGTATTTTGATTCATAAACTAATCTAGTTTATGCCATTGTTAGAAATGGCACCTAGTGGAAGGAATGGAAACCGTATCAATGCACGAACTCCGTGTCGGGATTGCCCTCCTGCTCAAGATAATTAATGTGGATCTGGAGATAAAACTGGTGCTGATCAACTTATTACCATACTAGGACAACTCACTCAGGTTATGAATAATAACCTTACTCGTATGGAGCACCCTGATCCGCAACGTGGAGGATCAATGCTAGACCGTTTCATGAGGAAACAACCACCAACCTTCAATGGGAGTAAAAATCCTATAGTAGCTGAGTAATGGATAAATTCCTAAGAGAAAATATTCCATACCTTGGGGAGTAGTGAAAGGGAGAAGGTTGTCATGGCAGTTTACCGCCTCACTGGAGATGCCGATCAGTGGTGGTCGCTGATTCAAAACACAAAGGAAGATGATGACGTATCGAATATGGAATGGAGGGAGTTCAAAGAGATTTTCTTAGAAAAATACTTTCCTCGTGACCATCGAGCAGATATGGAAAGGCAATTTCTGAGTCTGAGGCAGAAGGAGGATGAGAATGTCACAAAGTATGAGGCTAACTTTACAAGGTTAGCGAGGCATGCTGTCGATTATATACGTAACCCAAGGAGTAAGATTGGCGGTTTCTTTGATGCGTTAAAACCATTTCTCCGTCGAGCTTTAGTATCACAATCCTTCTCATCATACGAAGATATTGTCTCGTGTGCTATCAAGACAGAAAAGGAATTATCTAAGTCTTAAGACAACAAAGTAAAGCAAGAGAAGAACAGAACGGGGGAACAAGAGACAGATAAAGGGAAAAAGGGAAAGAAGGATTTTCCATTATGTGATAATTGTGGGAAGAATCACCCTGGTACGTGCCTAAAAGGAATGGGAGTTTGTTATAAATGTGGAGAAAAGGGTCACCAGGCTCGTGATTGCAAGGGAAAGAAAGAGGCTGTCAAAGTTTAATGCTACAATTGTAGGGAAATGGGGCATTATGCAAATGAATGTCCTAAGCGTCAAGGAAACTTACCTCAGAAAAGGCCAAGGGATCAAGGCCAATCTTATGCTGTGACAACAGTTGAAGCGGAATAATTAATGTATTGGTGCTTTTGGACTTAAGGATTATATTCTGGTTATAGGAATAATGTGATATATATAAATATTGTACTACAGTACTTTTTGATTTCAGTAAGGTTTTAATATGATTAAGGTAATCATATTTTTAGTATGTGACAATAAGAGAAACTTTTCTTTGTTTGGGGAATCTGATGTTACAATTGATTTCGGAATTTAGAGACCTTTTAGAGAAAGTCTGGACAGAGGTATTTTGGATAACTATAAAGGTTGGAGTGGATTATGTTGATCTTTGGATAGTATTGTTTAAGGTTAAAACATTTTTGAAGATTATTTTTGGAATACTATAATACTATAGTTTTAGGAAAAGGACAACCTGCAGGGTGGGGCATAACCCGTCGCGTCGGACAAAGCTGCAGGAATCGAACCCACAATCATAGTGCGACAGGCCTTTATTTCCTACCACTAGCCTACAGGAAGTCCCTGGTTATTACAAAATAATTTTACTAATCTAAATGGTATGTGTTAATATTTGGAACCTTATACAATTAGGATAAGTATAATATTTTTGAGTTCTATATCTTTTTGAGTGAAAGATGAGTTGAAGGTTGAAACTCTAATTGTCAAGCATAAATATATATATATATACCTATCTCTTATTCAATGAATAAATTAATTCTTAATTTTTAGTAAAGGGATATTAAAACAAAAAAAAATGTGTTATCCTAATACCTTATGTCTTTTTGAACTGATGATATTTCAAATCAACATAGATTGAAGGCTTTGAGGCCCTCAATTTGACAGTTGATTGTGATTGAGGACCTCAATCACTCCCTACAAATATTTACGTTTTTCCTCCAATTATATGTCTCTAATTTCCACCAATGTTCTCCTTATCGAGAGCATAGTTTGGTGGTGACTTTCTTATTTCCATTTCCCCCTCATTAAGACTAAATTTTATTAACCTTATTTCCGATGTGGGATTTCCACAAAGGTATTTTCTATTTTCAACCTTTTATTTTCAAAGAAAATATTTCAAATTGCGTGGACGCAATTTATTGAAGGAGGGGAGAATGTAACACCCTGAGCTTTCATGATACACTTCTCATTCAATAATGCAATAGCTTGCATTGTACGCAACTTCGAGTTCTAAAACACCGCGACTAATCAAAGTAGCCGTTATGAATAGTAATAACCAATTTTTAAAATTATTGAAATTTTATATTTCAAAATGGACTTCATTTTTGGATTCGGAATATCGAAATTAGCCTATGTTGAAATTTTGGTATTTTTCTGAGAACTTCTAATTTTTTATGAATAGTGAAAAATACTTAAAAACAACTTTTTTAATCAAAATAATTTATAGTGATAAATTATACTGTTTAGTGGTTTTAAAGTATAATTAGAATATATTTTTACCATTTTATCCAATTGTGGTCATTAGAATTAATTTAACATTGAAATTGGACATAAACAATTGCCAATCTTTTGATATAAATTGTTTCTTAAAAACACGCTATTTGTTGTAACAGCGGGAATTAATTATAAAATTAATTAATGCAACTTATATGTTTGGAATTTTGTAAAATAGACATCATTTTTGAATTCGGAATATCAATTATAGCTTAGGGTGAAGTTTTGGCCTTATTCTGAAAAACTTCAATTTTTTGATGAATAGTGAAACCACTAAGTGGTTGTTAAAAACTGATTTTTCGTTAAAATGAAATATTACCACTTCTGTGATTTGATTTTCAAAAATCCGACATACATGGTTGTCATTAAGAAGTAAAATGTTGTTCAATGAGATTAAAATAATTTTTTGGTGAATAGTAACTTTTAAGTTATTAATCGCGATTAGAGGTAATTAGTGTAGTTTAAGGTAAAAATAATGTTTTAATAATATGATATGAGCTTGAAACTTGTCCTACTCCTATTGGATGAGTCATGTCCGACCAAGACAACCCATGGGTCAACTTGGGGACCCCATGGAGCCACTTTAGTTGGAAAATGACATTAATATATATTTATTTAATGTTAAAATTAAATTGACACAAACATGAGTTGTTTTACTAAAACAGTTTTTAAGTGGGGTTAAACAAGTCCAAATTTTGATTATAAATATTCATTAGAAATCTAAAAAGATTTCCTACATCATAGTATTTTTTTTATAATTTTTAGACATTAAATAAATTAAATTATTTATGACATCATGATGATACAGCGATGACCTCATTATTTAACGATTTAAATAAAATGGGAAGATAATGAAAAATCCAAGGCTTACACTTGTCCAAAGCCAATTCGATGAGGATATTTCGAACCCTTATCACCTTAGACTCGAATTATATAAGTGTGGGACCTTTAGAATCCTAAAATCATTGTGTAATAATGTAACATTTCAATCTTTCCAAAAGAGCCCCTCCTCTCCTCTTATAAAAGGCCCCCACCTCTCCCACCTCATTTACACTTTCAAGACATTTGGCTCGGCCAACCTCTGCCCAAATACTCTCCCAACATCCCTCTATTACTCTTAGAAGCCTCACTTTGGGATGAACTCTTCCCAAGGAAGCCTTTGGCTCAAATAAAAAAGAGTTACCCGATTTTGAGGTAATGTCTTCTCTAATGTTGTTTTGTTTCATTTTTCTTCGCCAACCCCCTAAACTCTTTTAATTCATTTCTTTTGTAACTACACCAGTATCCTAAATATACTAGGATTTTGTTATAATAAGGATTCGAGCTACACTTACACACACTTACATCTAATTGTTAAAGAACATACAGTTTCTGTGGATGGCGAATTTCTGCCTCACGAAACGATGATTGTTCAACACTCATATAACACCTTCAAAGGTGGCCATTAAGATGTAACTATTTTTATATATGATATATAATATGTTTATGTTTTACTTATGCTTCTGTATTTCTCATTTATGTCATACTTTATGATTTCTATTATAGGCAAAACACGATAATTTCATTTTAGGAAGTGCAGACTACCGCCCCCTCAAAGTGATGTGAATCGTTAATGCCATATGTGGGATGTATAAAGGATGGAGTAAATGATATTATATATGATATTATACTGGAACTATATTATACCTTTATATAATTATGATTTCACTACATTAAATACGAAATAGAAATGAAAGTAGCGTTCATGCGTACGTACGGCTTACCGTCTCCATGAACGGTGCATTTCATTTCTTACCTCTAGATGTTACGTAATATTATGAATGAATGTATATACTGGATATATATGATATATATGATGTCTATATCATTAATATAATTCTGGATATAATGGATATTTCACAACATGAACAACTTGTAATTATAAGAAGTTTATTGTTGACTCAAGTACCAAAGATCGACAAAACGACCGTTATTAACTTAAATAATTAAATAATGTTCATAACATGGTAATAAGTGATATAAATGGAATAATGAACATGAAAAAGGTTCTTAAGTAAATAGAAATTAACTCTAGTTTATTATTCAGGAGGTTAAAGAACGGTCGAGTCAGGACAAGACGCAAGGTAAGGGAACTTCTTAACCCAACTTCCATTCTTTGGGTTAATCTCCTACTTTCCGATTATGTCATGATATTATTATGTATTATTTTGTATTTTTACTTTCTTTATGTGTACCTATAGTGAATACACATAATAGATCTATTTTATTCTAAAAATGATCTTTTTAAGGACTTCGTCTCAATCACCATCGATTGAGACATATTTTGTTTTATACACAAATTTCTTTTATACGGTGTATAAACCCCTTTGACTTTTACGTTTATTCAAAAGGAATCTTTTTTTATACGAAGTGTTTTTCTAAAAGACAAAAGGGAATGTTTTTCTTTCCGTACTTATGTGGTGACAACGACGTCTCCGCCGCCGTGACCATTATTTGAGTTTCGGCTTCCTCTACAAGCCATCATTTTTTTTAATGAAAAATAAATACAAAGTTTTAACTTTCTTTTATTTTGGTATTGAAAATGGTTTTAAAATATTTTTTATTATATCAATCTGTTGTATTGATATCTTGTGATTGAAATGTGGAAATTTTATGTTTCCTTTATGCATGTTTTATGTGATACGATTATGTTATGGTTTATGATATGTTTAAACCTATTCATATGAGGAATGTATTGGACTTAATAAGTGACGGGTGGAGCCCTCTATAGCTCCTCGATGCATCGGTAGGTCTCATGAGACAACTAGACGTGGAATTGGCCGAGGCCCTTTCCCAATTTGATTTATGGTTTTTTCCGAGGCCTTAATCATTTTAGACGTCTTGGCCGAGGCCTTGACAAAATGTTTTAGAATGTCTGGCATTATACATTCCCTCATTATGATAGTGGTTATTGATATTTCATGTGATTATTCGACCAGTAGAATATCCATGTGAAGAAGTGAATGGCATTATCTCATTTTACTTTTTCCATATTATGTTGATGTTCAAGTTTAAAAGGCTTTTGTTTTAGTTATACATTGCCTTAAATTTTTATGTTTATTTATGAAAGCTTCCGCAATATTGTTATCCTTACCGAGCATCTGAGCTCACCCCTTTCAATGTTTTAATATTTTCCAGGATGTGAAGAAGTATTTTATGAATGACCTCTAGGGATTGCGAGAAGAGGATATGAGTGTTGACTATGGAGACCATGTTATTGTAGTTTGTTTACTTTTTGATGTAATGAAAGACTTATGAATGTATCTAGTGTTTCCAAGGCTACTAAACTAATCGGTCTTTCGAGACTTGATCTTTTGTGATCATGCCAATGTTACGAAGTAATGCACCGACTCTGGGTAGCTGGGGTCGGGGCGTTACAGAATATGTATGATATATAAATCATGTTCAATATTATAGAAGTAATTAAATCATTATATATGTAATATATCATGTCGAAACATGTATGATTAACAAAGCAGTTATTAACAAAAACATTTCATTAAAGTGGATTTGTTAAGAAAAGTATAATATAATGTCATAAGTGAATCATATATGATTAGATAAATATTATTATGATTCTAATAAAATTCAATAATATGATTAAAAAAACTATAAATGAGATTCATATTTGTACAGAGAGGGTCAAAAATACTATAACGGTTAATTTCCCAATCTCGTTATTATCCAAGATTGTTTATACATAAGTATTTACTGAGAAATATTTATTATCTATGTCCACAATTCATAAAAAATTAAAAAGGAGTCATTTTAGGGTTATATGTTTGGGAATAATTAACTAAAACATAATTTTAAATTTTTATATGATTTATTCTCCTAAATCATTCTCATCATCTTCAATGTTTCCAAAAAAAATTTATGAATTTATATATAACGACATGAATATTATTAAATGTTAATTTTCATTTTTATCTCAAATTCTTTAATGTGGTATGGGACGCTTTTATTAAAAATATATATTTTTAAATTTCTTCTTCTGAAAATGTGTGGCTTTTAAAGAAATGGTTTCCTTAAAAATGGTATTTTGCCAAAATATTTAAAATGATTTTATTAGAGTATTTTAAGAAAAGTCGACATTATGTGTTAAAATTAATATTTGATATAGATTTATATCATATGATACAATATAACATATATTATTGAAAGGGTTTAAGATCTGTATATCTCTGTATGTTCTATTTTGATACCATTAGAGGTTTGTGGTTAATATATTGACATTTCATATGCTATTTTTTGAATATGAATGTTAATATTGTTTATGTTTCCATATGGGGATCCATTGAACATATTGAGGGACAGTTGGGGCCTAATATAGCCGATATATTCATCAGTAGGATTAATGAAACAGAATAGATATTTTTTTTGGAAGATGCCTTACCCATTAGTTAGATTATTGGCATGATGTCAACAGTGTATTATATTCTTCAAATGAAGCCTGGATTGTGTTATATTCATGGAATGAAGCCTATAATTTATTAAATTCATGGTCTGATGAATAAACAGTATTATATTATTCACACAAAACCTCATGATATGTTTCATATTTCCATAATTTTTATTCCCTCATTATGTAATAATTTATATATATTCCATGTGATTATTACACTAGAATAATATCCTTTTTTATGATTATTTTATTCTAAATTATTTATTATTGTGATATTTTTCGGAAGATTATGATTAATGGGTGTCTGTTTTATTTTTCCATCTTTCCTTATGGATTATTATTATTTATTCACAATAGATACTCATGTACGCATACCCTTACTATGAATATGAGCTCACCACTTTCTTTGGTTTTATTTTCCTTGGATTCCAAAAATCATATTATGACTAATATGTTGGTTATGTTAGGAGAATAATGGGTCTCTAAAAGGGTAATCTGTATTGTATTTTATGTATTGATTTTTAATATAAGGTTCTTGTTTTTAATATACTTTCCAAGACTAATAAACTGATTTACCCTTTGGATTGAATCCATGTAATAATAAGAATATATTAAAATATTGAACGGTACCCTTACATTTGTTGTTAGACATTATAGTTTGTATAAAAATATTTTTAGTAGTACCCTTGGAAACTAGTTTTAAAAATAAAATATTAGAAAACAAAATACTTTTAATGACTTTGATGGTATGTCTATGTTTTTTATTTTACCATTTATATTTGGTAATGGATTACATAGAATAATTTAGTGGTCTTGTGGAATGATAAGATGATAACATCAATTATAGATCATGTAAATGTCTCTTCATGAATATATCACTTTTATTAGTTTTTCTCACATTGTCCCCTGAGTTTTTCTAAATTTTTAGAATTACCAAGGTTATACAAAAAATGGTTATACTATGGATGATTACAAAACAATAAAATAAAAATGAAATGAATGTGCTATTAAGGAATCAGATGATGTAGGCTAGATAATGGTTGGATAATGAAATAGAATGAGTAATGTTTATGTGTATTTGGATTCATGAATTATTTCATCAATTTGGTGAACTTGTTAAATGAATCATGAGATATATAGATACTATAGTACAATATATATTCATCACATATTTGGAAGAATGAATGATTTAATTCTGATATATGAGGTTTTAAATGAATTTTACAATAATTTGTATGGTTAGTTGTTTAGATAAGCTAATATATTTTGGAAATTTAGTGAACCAATTTGGACTAAAAATATGAAAGGAATTATATTAGATGAGTCTTATTGTTGGAATGGATTAAATACATTATATATAATTTTTTGAGGTTAATGTATTACTTATTGGATAAAATGTGCAATTATTTTTGGTTTTAGTGAAATAATAGTGGAATTACATGTGACCTTTATTAAAATTCATCCCGAATATCCATACATATGTGAATGAAATGAAGATAAAATAGGTCATAGCACCACAATAGAATAATATTATGCTTATGATATAGAATGAATTAATGTATGTATATTTTTTAAAATTCTTATATAAATACTAATAGAATCCATTAACACTAAGAAAAATATTTTGGTAATTTTTTTACCCTAATACTGTCATTTCATATGAGCCTTAGATCATCACAAATTTAAATCTTTATGATTCCTAACATTATCCTCATTATGATCTTTGTCACTCTCCATCAAAACATCATAGTTAGATTTCTATCCAGTACCTTTTTTCCTACATGAATACATAGTATGTGTCATCTTGAGTGACCTTCGTACTTCCCTTTCATTACTAGAAATTGTATGTTTTATCGACCCTTCTTCTGATGTGGGATTTCAATTAATGAATTTTGAATAGTCAAACATTAACTACCAAATGAAATTCTAAAATTTCGAAGATGAAATATATCGAATGGATGGAGAATTTAACAACCTATTATTTAATTGTATTATTCTTTTTAAATGAATTATATAGCATACGCTGCATGCCATACCCTGTTTGAGCGCACCATGATCTGCCAAATTAGAAGTTTAAATATTTTTTATGAATATTAAAAACCAAATTATAAAATTTTTATATTTCAAAATAAAAAAAATAATTTGAAATATCAAATTTAGTTTGGGGGGAATTTTTTTTATAGAGAAGTTTCTGTTTTTGATGAATAGTGAGAAATACTGCATTAGATTTAAAAAATATAAATTTCTTACAAATAATTATCATACAATAAGTTTATTTTATGTTCACAATAGATGAATGACAAATATATTAATCCAATGTCTGTTATTGACATAATTTTTTATTTTAATTATGTATAAAAACATAATAATTTTTTCAACATCACTTTTACCTACCTCCTAGGCATATTTGTGGAATTAACAATAAATAGTTTTTTACTAATTATGTGATTTGAATTTTGAAAAATTGACAAACACTATTGTAATGAGTATAATATTTAGAGACTAATAGTATCAAATTTTTTGTTTTTTTGAACATTTATTTTGGAAAACTTTTATTTACCATGGTTATGGGTAACTCTCATAATTAATGGTAAAAATAATATTATAATATTTAAAAGATACCAAAACACTTTTTCTAATTTAATAGGATAAATGGGGTTTGTCTAAAATACAAATTTTGAAAAAATTATTATCTTTTTTTGCCACTTGGTTTAGAATATGTCTTTTATATTATTTTATATATAGATAAGATAAAAATATCACTATAATAAATTTAATAAATTTTTAATTTTTAATATTTTTTAATATAGGTTATATGATAGACTATAAATTATCTAGGGAAATATAAAATGTTTATCTACATCATGGTAATTTATTTTAAAATTTATAAAATAAATTATTAAATTAAATGGTGAAACAATTATTATAAAATAGTTAATTTATTAATGAAAGAATCAATTAATTGATATTAACAATATTAAAGTAAATAAAATTAAATTATTTGATGATATCCATGGAATTTGTTGTATTACATTGACATGTTATGAATTAGTTAATTTAGTTTGTTTTAACTAATCAAGTTGTTATAAAGATGTTCAATAAAAATTCAAGTAATAAATATTGTCAAAACATACTTAAAAAATTTTATAATATTTTTTTTATTTTATGAAATATAATACATATAAAACTATATAGAAATAAAATAACTATGATAATGCTAAATATTTCATAAATGATCCATTTGGGATTCTTTTGGATTATTATAGTGACAATATATTGTAAAAACATAGTAGTTATAGTAATAGTTGAATTGTTTAACGAAGGGTTAAAGCTAAAATATATGGTTAATATTGTGACCTAAACATATCAAAAATTCATTGTATGAGAGTATTCAGATCCATAATCATGTTAGACTCTAAATAACTCACTATGGAACTATTTTAAATCGGATATAAAATGATATTAAATTAATAGTTTTGGTTTTCCCAAAGGTGCACCTCCCCACTCCTATAAATTGGCACCTCTCCTTCTCTTATATTCAGACTTGTTAAACAATTTGGATTGACCATAAAATGACAATTTCCCCTCTCAAATTCCCTTAATTCATCTTAAATTCTATACTTGGGGCGTAAATAGATCCTAATAAATCATTTAGTGGAAATCAAAATGAGATACTCGAAGAAGAGGTTATTGTTTTACCAACTAAATTTTATTTCTTTTTATATTCTACACATCATCCTCTGTTTTTTACACACTAAGGTAACAAATATAAACACATAAATTTGATGACATGTTATTATGATTATGGTACAACATATTACTCCTTTTATCAATCTTATGAATAACAACATCACCCTGAAATGGTACGTGCAACTTACCGTATCCACACTATGCTATAATTGGTAATTCATTACCACATTATTTGAATGTGTATAATGATGAATAGAATGAATATAAACAATAAAAATGAAATTATATTTATTAATCATAATTAACATATAATCCATTTCTTTAACCCTTTATCGTTCAGGGCATGATATCGCCACATGTGTGTACATACAACTTACCATCTCCACGACGCGATAAGATTTTTCATCCATGTTAACCATTAAAGAATGATTTAAAACATATATATAATGAATAATTATGAAATATGTGACATAATAATTTAATTTTAATAATACATATATATATATATATACATATACTTAATTTAATTTATTCTATTAAATATGATAAAAAAATGGAAACATCGTTCATGAATACTTATGGCCTATCGTATCTGTGAATGGATTATACCATTAGATATATATATATATATATATATATATATATGAATATATATTACAAATAAATCATGTTTTATATTATGTATGTAATTAAATTATGATTGGCGTAACATAACAAGTAAAAAGGCATATCGTTAACAAACTAGTTATCACCTGACACTCATCTTTAACATGGAATTATTAATAAATTGGTAATATAAAGTCATAAAGGAATAGTAAATTATATCATAAATATTATTATTATTCTAATAAAATTTAATAATATTTATAAAACCAATATATCGGAGATTCTAAATGTACATAGGGAATCAAACCTATGATAAGTGTAAATTTCATAAACATATTAGTATCTAAAATCTTTAATATGTATGTTTTTACTCGGACATAATTATTTTCCATTTCTATATTTCATAAAACTATTTTCAAGGGGATTGTCTTAAATGGTTTATGTATGGTAATATTTAACTAAAGCATCATCTTATATGATTGTAAACGTTATTCTTAAAAATATTTCTCATTAATGTTAATGATTTCAAAATGGGGTTTTTTTATTTATTTATAAGACATCAAAATTTTAAAATTTTAATTTTTAAATTTCTCCCTAATATTTCAAAGTGTTATGGGACACATTGATACAATTTTTTTGTAAATGTCTTATTTAATAAAAGTGCTTCTTTTAAATAAATGACTTCAATGAAAAAGGTTATTTCTCTCAAGATATTTCAAACAATTTAATTTGAGTATTTTCATCTATGTCAACATCCTTTTTTGAAAATTATATTTAACTGGTGTTGATCTATTATGATATAATCAACGTTTTTTATTAAAGTTTTGATTATAATTTTTATAGTGGATATTCTATTTTGATACCATTCATGGATTATAGTTAATGTATTATAATTTTATATTCTAGTTTTTTAATAGAAATATTTATATTCTATATGTTCTCATATGAGTTATCAATTTTTCTTAGTATATGATGGGAGTGGCCCATTATATCCCCTCTATGAATCGGTAGGATTAAAAAAATTAAATGGTTTTGACTGAAGCTAACCATTCATTAGATTCTTATCAAGAATCCTTAAAATTATAACATTCTTGGCATGATGCATTGACAATATTAGATTCCTTGCATAATTCCTTGATGGTATGTTTCATTTGTCCATCTATATGAATTCCATCATTATGAAATTAGTTATTGATATTCCATGTGATTATTTGAAAACTATAATATCCATGGTTATTATTATCTTTTACGATATTGATGATTCTCTCTATATTATGCTTAAGATTATATTTAAAGGGCTTCTACAGTAATATATATTGCCTTATTTTTTTATTATTTATTCATAATTGATTTCATAGTACACTTACACTTATAGACCATCTGAGGTCATCTCATTCTTATGTTTTGTTCCCCCAAAATTTCAAGAAGTGTATAATGAATGATATTTTATGTCAATTAATGAGAATAATGGAGTTTTCAAAGGATTATTTTTATTTTATTTTATGTTTCTAAGTGAATTGTATGGTTAATGTATTTAATATATTCTCTAAGACAGATAAACAGATTGTTCCTTTGGTATTTGATTCCTTTTAATCATGAAAATGTATCAAAATAATGGAATATCTATGGACTTATGGTGTACACGCATTAAAATGACAATGAATCCATATAATTAATGAAAAAATTACTACAACTAACTAAAAATAACACATTTTGAAATTTGTCTCATGGATTTTCAATTATCAGAAGGCATAAACTGTCATCATATCATTGTTCATGAGAACACTTACCAACCACTTATTTGATGCATCACTATAGACCATATTAATTTTTCCATTACATGTTATTACGGGTATAGGTTTAATAACAAACCTCCTTTTTAACTCCTAGAAATTCTCATAAAATTACTCCTTCCATAGGAACAATACTATTTTCTAAGTCAACATCGTGATTGGATTAGATAAACATGATAAATAATTCACGAAATATAAAAAATATCTAACAAAATCAGGGAAACATTTGAACTTTGTTACCCTTGTTAGTTTAACAAAATATTCAATATCTTTAATATTTACAGGATCCATAGATACCCCCTCTCCAGTGGTTATATGATATAAAAAATTGTTTCTGATGTCAAAATTTTGACATGGTATATTTTTTATAAATGTTATATTTATCATGGTTTACTGTAAAATCTTTAATTTATCATCTTTTTCATCAATCGTGTTTGAATATAAATGTATATCAACTATAATGACTACTAAAAACCAATCCATGTTGTATCTAAAAAACTATTTTTTAAATATATGGAGATAGTGTGTAAATTCGTAAGACCAAAAGAAATCACTATAACTTCATTGTGTCCATTACTTGTATGTAATCATCTCTTGGGTTTATCCCCATTCTTAACTTTCAATTTATGTCAACTAGAATGAAGACCAATCTCAAAAAATTATTGGGATTTACATAGTTGATCAAATAATTCATCAATATGGGGGTAATATGTTTTTTTATTGATAATGATCATTATAAGTGATTGATAATAGAATCATAGTATCATTTATCTATATTTATTCATAAAAATAGAATATTTTCACCATACGGGAACCCTATAAAGAGAATGAATATCTTTTCTATATTTTCTTGAATATTCTTCTCTAATTATTTCATCTCAATTTGGTCCATTCAATATGTTGTCATGGAAATTGTAATAGAACCTAGTATGAGTTCTATTGAAAATCAAATTTACTATTTGGTAGAAAACATGAAATAATTCCATAATGACATCATCAATCTCTTGAAAAATAGTTGAATCCAAAATGGGGAGTTTCTCCCACAAAATATAACATATATGACAATGATTTATAGGAATTGTGTCCCAAAAAAGAATTTAATTTCCATTGGATGATCAAATTCATCCATCCATCAATATATGATCATAGATTATTTTGGGAAAATAAATATGACATTTCTTCTTGAGAAAATTATATTAATTATATAAAGTGATATCCAATCCATGTAATGTATCATATCGAATTTATCTAAATAAAGGTTCATATGATTTTCAAGAACCACTTTCGGAAAAAAATCAATAGGATGATAATTATAAACTTGTGATGTGGAAAATTTTATATAAATAGATTTCATAGAAAACTCAACATTTAATTATTGAGCTAATATGGTGATACCCATAGAATATTACTTATTAATAAAATAGTGGGAGGATATATAAACAAATAATACATTATCTTATTTAGAAGGAATGGTAATTGTTTATTTCACAACTTCATTATTTTAATCCACATCCCCAATTGTGATCGTATGTGATTTTACTTTTTTATTAGACTTAAAAGGTTACTGATGTCCTTCATCATTGATGAACCTTATATTTGGTAATTGGAAGTCATAATGTCAATTTTCCATCTAATAGATGCATTGATGTGTGGGAGGTACATTTTTTTAAGTCTTTTCCTTATTTACATAGTTGTCTTTCTTCTTACCATCACTTCAACAATGAATTTCTAAATTACCTTCTTACCCACACATAAAAAAATTCCAAGCATCATTACTAATTTTTCCTCCATATTTCCTTCATAAATTTTACCATAATAGAAAGCTCATCATAATTACACTTTGGATTTTATATTTTTCATTTAATTCAATTTTTATTTTCCTATATACCTCATATGATTAATAGTAAATCTAATCTATATCTCACCCTTGATAGAACATTTAATGATTTCCTTATACTTACTGAAGTCCCTTATGTCTAACACCCTTTACATACATGGTTTCAAACAACTATGAATGGGTCAAAATTACATTCAGGTTTGATGATAATTATAGAAGTGTACCTTGAAAGTGTTGTAATATTTCTTTCATTAGTACTAAAGGATTAATAATCCTTTTACATAAGATAATTAAACCCCTTCTTTATCTTCAATTTTATAATATGAGTAAATTACTAATTAAAAAAAAAGTTCTTGAGCTTGTCCAATTCCATGGATTCTATTTCATCTCATTCCCTTGGACTCTTGATGTGATTTCACTATTGATTAGCCTCACCTTCAATTTATGGAATTAAAAAAATATTTATCATGTTATGAACATTGGAAAAATTTAAATATCAATTCATTGGTACTAATAAAATTTTTATCTACTATTGGATTAGAAACCCCACTGAAAGAAGGTGTATAATAAAACATTATGAATTGTTAAAGAAAAATATTTCCCTTACTTTTCTAGTTTGGAATTACAACATGATTATTAGATTGAAAATTTTTTGGGACTATAAAAGAAAGATTATTCCTTCTATTTTCTATAACACATGTTTGTTCAGGAGGAATTACATTTTATTTGCCATGACATTTACCATTAATGTGGTTCCTTCAAATTCCACCAATTGATTGATACAGAAAATCATATTGTGATCATAAATAATATTATTGTGAATACTACATAATAAATGAAAATTACTTATAATATTTTAATTTATAACACCTTAGGTTAATCAAAATGTAATTATTGATCCGTACAAAAATTCAACGATTGTATCCTACACATAGACTTATCATTTTTTTCATACTAAGGTTTCTATATGAATGTTTTTTAAAGACAAAAAATTGATTCTCTGATACCAACAATATCAATCTATTCATTTAATATATAGATATTACATCTAAATAAATATTCCTTACATAACATAACAAAACCATGATTGAACAAAATAAGTATAGTATCTTTGGAATCAGTTAATCATAAATAACTCATACAAAAAACAACTATATCAGCATCTGTGTATTCATCCATAATTGTAACCCTCTTTGATACATCGTACATAATACCTTTATTCATATATGATGGAATGGAAACATAACAAATTAGTGAGATTAGATGCTTAATATGAGTAATCAAGGAATATAACATAATTATATGGCCACAAGAACATGAAATTATCATTTGAAAATTATATCATGCATATCAAGGAAAATGTTATTATGTTAAGGGATAAAAAACCCCAAAGAAAATATTTCATGGGTGCACAACAAAATAAATGAAAATTCAGCAATCAAATAAGGAAATTAAAAAATTTTAACTTTACTCAAGGATAAATAACATGAATATTTTAGGGAACAAATTCTATTGCTGGGTGGAGTTCACCCCATGTTCTAGCCCAATAATACTGAACTGTATTTACTTCTTATTCTAGTAATTTATTACTGAACCAGGTTCAATTCCCATTAATTTCTTAACTATATCATGAGATATAAATAGTTACCCAATTTATTTATTGATAATATAGATCTAAAATTTCACATAATGAAAACCATAAATATTTATTACATAATAACATAAATCATTCCTCAAATTAATACCAATTATATGAAATGTGTTTCGTTAATATTTCATCACAACATAAATCATGGAAATGGTATAATATTTATAAGTATCAATCAATAATATATATAAACCATTCATATTAAAAATAATAATTGAATATTTGAATCACATCCCTAGTAAAAATAAGTAACATCTAATAATGTTATCATAGATAGAAAATCTTTTTTAAAGATTACTAGAAATAATTAATGAGGAATGTGTCCTTTCCATTTTGAAAACATTTTTTATACCCACACATTTTTAAAGGGAATCATTTTCATTAAAATGAAAATTGAAATATAGTAAGGGGGGTTATATAAATTAATGAGTCATGAAAGAAGAAAAATATGCACATTAAATATATGTCAAAAAACATTATTGTCATTTTTTATCAATAAATTGGAAAAGGAAATCATTTGGGAAAATAAAAATCATTCCTTTCAAAGAATTTAGTAATAATTCAAATAATTGAAAAAACGAATTTTACTAAACTATAGAATGATAGGAAAAATGTTTTTGAGAATTTTTTTGGTAATTGTGTAAAATAAATAATAATATTCCCCAACTTTTACAAATATATAAATTATTCTAAGAAAAATGAAATTGTAAAATTAACCCTTACTATATGAATGGTTTCCGTATTACTTATCAAAAAATGTATTATAATGGTTTAAATAATGTTATTAATTTATTCTAGAACCATATTTATATTTATGATATCATATATTTGCCTCTTATATCATCTTATCACCATTTTGTAACAATATTTAACTATTTCCCTTCTTCTTAGTGTAAACTACTTCATTTTCTTATTCATGTTTTGTCATATAAGTTACAATTCATGGGAATAGAATATTGGTCCATTAACTAAATAACCATATTAAGGAAATATATGTTAAATTAATTCATTGTATATTTATATTTATATTTATATAATCATTCATGAAGGTTTAACATGGAAAATCAATCACTTCATGTTGTGGAGACAGTAGGCCGTACATACGGATGCGTTATTGAATCATTTCCTTAGTAGTGAATGGGAATGGAAGTATATGGTATATTAATATCATGTTAAAACAATTATTGTTTATATATTATTTCCATCATTAAACCCATCCTTATAAATTTTTGATGAAAAAAAAGATTACACCGCGATATGGAGACCTAAAGTCATATGTGTGCACATGAGATGCTTTCATTTTTTGATGGATAGATAAATGGTGGAATATGTGTAAGGACCCGACCCTAGATTCTAAGAGTTGATGCCTTATTTTGTTACATTTTCATATAAACAATGAATATGAATCCCAAAGCACCGAGTAGTTTAGTAGCTTTTGGAAACAAAATTCATATATAAGTTCATCATTGCATCATGAAATGAAAAACAATAATAAATTATTCCATTAGAAACATCCAAGACTCTTAGATTATTCATTCAAGCCACTCATAACATAATTAAAAATATCGTGGGAAAATAAAACAAAATAATGTGGTGAGCTCAAATGCTCAGAAATAGTAAGCAGTGCAGCAGATGTTATCATAAACACAAACATTAGGCATGGTGAGTAATTGAAACACATGCCTTCACAAATAAAAAACGTGAACACATTATGGCAGGAATATTAGTGGAGTAAATAATTCCATAATGAAACATTATCATTGTTATTCGTCTTGTCGAATAACCACGTAAATTTACAATTACTAGCATCATAATGAGGGAAGTGCATATGTCTGACATTATGAAAATTGTTTTCATGTCGTCAGCCATGACGTCTAAAAATGATTAAGGCCTTGGCCAAAACCAAATATCAAATTAAGAAATCCCTCGACCAAATCCATGTAGATTTTTCTAATGATACCTACTGATGAATTTTGGGGCTATAGAGGTCCCCACCCATCACATAATAAGTCCAATGAATTCCTTATATGAGTGGGGATAAATATAAACAACATATAAATTCATATTGAATCTATCATATGAAATGTAACTTACATTCCTTAAACATTAAACATAAACAATTATCATTTGAATTAAATGTGATGAATGGTTTTAGGATTCATCATATATAAGAAAATTATTAATAAACCATCTAGTAAGATATAGTACTTGACATAATAAATGATTAAACACAATAATACAGAAGAATCCACAAGAGTGCTGAAATAGATGAAAATACACTTATAAAATCATTATGTAATTCTTGAGATAAATACACATTTATTTTGAAAATAAGAGTTCTTTTAAAGAACAATTTTATAAAAAAATATTAATTAATATAGTATTTTTATAATAAAATGAGTGATTTTAGAAAGATAATGGTATCTAAAAAATATTATAGTGTTATCTTGAAAATATGTAATAATTCGAGATATTCCCTTCAATCAGGATTGTATTTCAGAGATAATTCTGAAGGAACATTTTAAAAAATGTGTCTCCCCATAAAACAAGTATGGATTATTGTTGGTAAAAATATATAGAAAACTCGCATATAATTTATGAGGATTTTATAATAATACAAAATAATTTCATTGAGGTAATTAAACAATAAAAGTAACCCTAATGAAAATAGAGGTTCGGGTGAAAAACCCATACCTTATGTCCAAATGTGTTACACTCATTAAAATAAGGTCTTGGATTACGAAATTAGACGTATTAATAACATAATTCAGTTACTCTTAAACATATATTAATTTTAGAATAATTCTATTAAATTCTTTTATTCTGTTGTTGATAAGTTATTATATTGAATTTTGTCATTCCAGAGTGTTCGTTTTCTTTATTTTCATAATCTGTCCACTTGATATTAAGTAATGGAATTCATGTGTAATGGATGTAAATGTCCATAATTGAACTTAAATATTAATTTTGAACATCCATTAGTTTTAATGGTCATTATTTTCATTTGGATACATTGAATTATGATGAATCATTAGATGAAATATTTATCACATTCACATAGATTATTTTAGCGGTATTTTGATTATTAGGATCTTGTTTGGTCATACGATTTAATAATATATAATTATAATTGTTAATGAATATTAATTATGTTAAAATACATATATTATTATATTTTTAAAACATAAAAATGGTTTCATGACATGTAATGTAGGAGAAATTTCAGAACAAAACTTCATCATCCACGAAGGTTATAAATTGGAACCTCATGGTCAGTGATTCAATTTATAAAATAAAAGATAGGGTGAGAGTAAGGATATTGATGATGGATATTCCATTAAAATGATATAATTCCATTATATAAATATAATAAATGATATATCAAGGTCATTTGTATATAAGAGGTGAGGCAAGGATTAAAAAACAAGATAAATTGAAATGAAATGAAATGAAATATAAAGGTGTTTTACCTCTTAAAATGACCTCTTTGGGAACATCCTTAAGCGAAGCGATTTTTGTGTATTGGAAAGGCCAAGATATTCTTGAATGTGTGGAGTGACTATAGAAGTATATTTGAGAAGAATATGAAGGAGTTTCAAGGATTAATGGAGTGAATATAAGAGGGAGTGAGGGGGTTTCATAGTGGAGGAGAGGAGAGTATTCATAATTCTTTAATCATTAGTTTTTTAATTTCTTTCAAGACCCTAAATAGTGATGACTACATGACCAAGAATAGTAATAAATTCATGTGAGTTTGACCATGAGGGATTATTTGACTAATGATTTCATGGATAGTGTATTTAACTAGTAATTTATATATATAGTATTTTACCGTATTTCACTATTCATCAAAAATTCAAGTATATCAGAAAAATACCAAAAATTCACCATAACCATTTTTTTACATGAATAATCCAAAAATGAATTCCATTTCTCAAAAATTATTTTCTAAATATGATAAATTTAATATATAACTAACATCATAATTTATTCTAAAAAATATATTTTAAAACAATTATTTACTTCTTCCAAAACAAAGGTATATCATACTTCCTCTTGAATATTTTTTATATACTATCATTGGTAACTATAATGTTCATTAGGGTATATTAGTATTCATACGGTTATGTCAGTATTAATATGGGTAGGTAACTACTCCCCTTTTTATCCATATCGGACTCTAAATAACTTATTGATCGCAACCATGTATGTCAACATTTTGGAATTCACATCACTGAACTGAAAAAATTATGTTTAAAGGTAAAAACTAACCTAATAGTTCATTATGTTCTAATATCATGTGAGTATGACATATTAATAAGAATGTAAATTCTATTGAAAAAATATTGTGTCATCGCTTTCTCCCTTCCAAAAAAAATTCATTCGTGAAATTCATAAAATGTAACCTAATTTTTTTTATGTCATCAACATGAGATCATCATGCTCACATGTTGCTTCCCCCATATTTTTGTTCCTCCAAAGATCTTTTACTAGAAGAGTATAATGATTTCTCATTACCTTTTCTCTAGTATCATGAATCTTGATAGGCTCTTCACAATAAGACAGATCATGATCATGTTCTATTTTTTTATAGATGAGTACATCCATTGGGTCCGGAATGTATTTCCTTAACATTAATTCATGGAACAAATTGTGAACATTGGAGAGACTGGATGGAATTCACAAATGGTATGCTTCACTTTCTATTCGATCCAAAATTAAAAAAGGTTTGATGTACCTGGGACATAATTTCACTTCGTACCAAATCATATAATAGCCTTCCATGGAGATACCTTTATGAAAACAAGATCACCTTCTTGAAATTTTAAATACATAATTCTGTTATAAATATATCTATTTTTCCTGTATTGAGATAAATTTATTTGGTTTAGGATTATCATTACCTTTTTCGTTGTTCCCCCAACATGTTCTGGGCCTATGAGAATTCATTCTCCAACAACATCCCAACAAGTTGGTGTACAAAAAATCATTCCATAAAAATCTTCATATTGTGCCATCAGAATAATTGAATGGAAGCTATTGTTATATGAAATTTATACGAGAGGTAAATAATAACCCCACATACCTTGAATGTCTTGTGAACAAAACCTCAACATGTCTTCAAAAGATTCAATTGTCTGTTTCGATTATCCATCAATTTGCGGGTGGTAGGCTGGGCTCAAATAAATATCATTATATGGGGCCTTCTGAATACTTTTCCAGAATTGTAATGTAAAATGGGTTCATGATTCAAAACAATTGATAAGGGTGCACCGTGCAAGCTTACAAATTCATTAATATATAGTATTTCTAAATATTCATGTGGTAAATATTCTCTCATTACAAGAAAATGATCTAATTTTGTATGATAATCAACAATGACCCAAATCGGACATTCCTTCCTGGGGGATTTGGTAGCCCCATGACAATGCCCATTGTAATATCATCCCATTTCCACAAAGGTATAAGAATGGTTTTTATGACTCCTCAGAGATGTTGTCTTACAGCCTTCACCTCTTGACGAACCAAACATCTCGAAACGTAATCAACAATCTCCCTAATCATGTTTTCCCACAAAAAATGATCTTTTAGGTCTCTATACATCTTTGTTCTACTAGAGTGTATAGGAAAATTAGACATATGATGATCATCCAATAGTTCTCTCTGATGCTCAGGAATAGTGTGAAAACAAATCCTCTTTCTAAATTTCAAAATTCTACCTTCATATATGAAGTCAATCAACTTCCCATCATTTATTTCATTAATTTTTCTTTGAAACTTTTCATCATCATCCTGGGAACATTTTTTACTTTCCATTAAATAAGTATTGGAAACCATTTTATAAAGTAGTGATGTGATACCTTCCGTGATATTTCCCTGATCAATCATTAATAAATCCATGATCAATGAATCTACTTCGACTCTCATCTTGTTCAGAATTACGTGGTCCTTTCTACTGAAACTGTATGTCACCTTATTTCCTTATCTAGTTGGTAGTGAATTGTGAAATCATAATCCTTGAGTAGGTCAATCCATATCCTTTGTCTCCTGTTGAATTATTTTTTTGAGAATATATATTTTAAACTGTTACGATCTGTATATATCTCACATTTTTTTCCATAGAGGTAATGTATCCAAATCATCAGAGTAATTATTATCACTGATATAATAATATCCTGAGTTGTAATGTTTTTTATGATTGTTTTGCTTCCAAGATGCATATGAAATCACTCTATCATTTTTCATAATGACACGACTATATCCTTTATTTGATGCATCTCTAAAGATCACAAATCCATCATTCCCTAATGGTAGTGTCAATATTGGAGCATTAACTAATATTCTATTCAATTATTTAAAACATTTTTCACATTACATTTTCAATACAAACATAACCCCTCTTCATGTATTCTCGGTCATTGGATTGGACATACTGGAGATGTTCGGAATGAAACACTGAAAATAACAAGCTAAATCAAAAAAAGTATGTACCTCAGTTCTGTTCATTGGAGTTGTCCATTCTTGTACTGCCTTTGTCATTCAAGGATCTAAAAATATTTATTCCATTGATACAATGTGTCCCAGAAATGAAACTGATTGGGGCCAAAAGTCACACTTACTAAACATCCCATATAATTCATTTCTTCTAAGAGTCTTAATAATAGTGTGCAATTGACTTTCATGAACATAATAGAATTTAGAGTATAACAGGATATCATCAATAAACATCACTAAAAATTTATCAATATATTCCTTGAATGCTCTATCCATTAGATCCATGAAAATAGATAGTTCATTAGTCAGTCCAAAAGGCATTAGAGTAAACTCGTAATGCACTTACCTGGATTGAAATTTTGTTTTTGGAATGTCTTTTATCCTCACATGAAACTAATTATATCCAGATTGAAGATCAATCTTTGAAAAATATTGGTCTCAATAAAGTTGGTCAAATAAATCATCAATACGAGGGAAGGATAACTATTATTTATTTTTATATCATTGATCTCCCTTTTTTCAATGAATAAACTCATAAGCCCCGCTATATTATTAATGAAAAGAACATATACTCCCCATAAAGAAACACTAGGTGGAATAAATCCCTTATCACTTAACTCCTCTAGTGGTTTCTTTAGTTCCACTAACTCCATAGTGGCCATTCTTTAAGGGTCTTTGATGTGGGCCCTGAACTAGAAATTATGTCAATGGAAAACTCAAAATCCCGCTCTGGATGATGTTTAGGTAAATCCTCTATAAAGATGTCAATATATTCAGGCCGAATAGCTAAAAATTTTATTTGATCATTCTTTTCCTCACCCATAGTTATTTCATTCACATCTGCCCAAATAATTGAATTCTGTAGAGCTAATAGGGGTGGATCTAGATGAGAATTAGGTGTCGAGATTTCACCTCAAATGTTAAGGGATTATACTCCATTCTCAAAAATTATAACTTCCTTCTTCATGCAATATATCTTCACAACAAAATTTGATGGAAAATTCAGACCAAGAATTATATCAAAGTAGATAATTGGTGTGATGATAAGGTTATATTCAGAAGAACATTTATGTGTCATGAGGCGGACTAATCAACACACCTTTATTGCAATGATACATCATCTAAGTGTTTTTACTGATAACTCATTTATTAAATCAAATTTGAAATTTTAATTTTCCTTAACAACTGGGAAGATATTAATGAATGAGACGATCTATAATCAAATACAGCATTGGCTATGTTTGATGAAATGAATAATATACATGGTACCACTTCGTTAGGATCTTCAACCATCGTAGTTGTGACTACGTAAGCTTTCCCATTCTCCCTAGGGATTTTGTGTAGCATGTTTCCTTAATGCTGTGTAAAATAATACTCATAGTGTCCCATCTCCAGAAAATTATAGCAGTGAATATTAATATCTTTTTTAATTCCCATACAATCACAAAAAATATAGCCTTTCTTTACACATTTATAGTATACTACTTTTCCCATTAAACAAGCACAAGGCTGTTTCCTTCCCCAATTGTCACATGGTGTAAATTCATATCATCAATTCATCCATGTTTCCTTATTTCCTTTTCTATAGTTTTCTGTATCCCACTTTTTCTCAATCATTCCCTTAATGTCATTGGACGTGGAGAAATTTTTTTTCATCTAGATAGCACATGAAGCTATATCGTCATATGATAATAATCATTGGGATACTAGTTCCTATAAGAGGAATGGATTTAGTCCATCAAAGAATTTATCAATCATGATTTTCAGATTTAGTAAATAGTTCACATCATGCCTTGTTATCCTTATGATGTTACCTTCGTAATTTTCAATATTCTCATCTTCCATTTCTCTCAAATTCAAAATTTTCATTTATATATCTGCTTTTTGATCATGAGAAAAGTATTTATCTAGGAATATTTTTTTAAAATACATCCATTCCATCTTTCCTATCTATGCCTACTCCTTTGTTTTTGGATTTACAACCACCAATGATCTATATCTCCCGCTATATGATAAACTACTATAATGACCTTCTCTCTTTCACTACATCCCACAATGATAAATGTCTTCTCTAGAGAGCTTATCCACTTTTCAGCGACAATTGGGTTTGTAGTCCCATTTAATGATGAAGGTTGTTTTCTAATAAAGTGATCTGACAAAGCTTCTCCACATGGAGGATCTAGATTTTTAGTATACGTAAGGTTATTATTCAAAACCTATGTAAGTTGTATCAATGTAGTTATAAGGTTCACTTCAGCAGTCATAACACCAAATCCAACATCATTATCTTGCATTATAGGGAAATCCCCGCATGGTATACACGTGTTAATGTGGTTTACATGTCTTCCACTAGGGTTTTTTATATATAATGTCATACACTACATTAGGTCAGGAATCATAATTTATAATCTCAACTAGAAAAGTACTTAGCATAAATTAATATTTTGTGCATTTATAATACCATAAATACATTTTCTCTGAAGGAAATATTGATTAAAATCGTTCATAATGGCTTATAATGAGAATGTGAACTATCCAAAGCATATCCCCCTGGAGTGTCAATACCAAGAGTGTGGAAAAGAATTTTTTCATGTACCAGGATACCCCTAGTCATGCCTAAAACTTATTTTCAGAGTTTTCAGTCCTAGGTACATATGTTCCATAGCCACCTCTACCAATTTGTAACCATACATGGATGTATTTTCTAGAAAGGTCCAAATGATACATTCCATACCAAAATAAAAGGATGTTCTTGTATGAATATCCTCATAGAATATCTTATATATTTGTTCCCTGATATATGTTTTCCTAGTCTAGTTTCCAGGTTTTCTAATAAACATCATCAGATCCCAACTGTATGTACCCAGCACTAGTTTCCCTGAGTCAGTACCTTATTATATTACATTGTCATATAAACCAGGAATATGCATCTCAAAGGACCGAGTAGTTAAGTATATTTTGGAAACAAGATAAATAAATATGTTCAACATTACATAATGAAATGAAAAAAAACTAAATTATTCCATTAGAAACATCCAAGCCTCTTAGATAATGCCTTCAAGTCACTCATAACATTCTTCTTAATATCTTGGGAAAATAAAACACAAGAAAGGGGAAATCTCAAAATCATAGTAATAGTATTAAATATAGAGGAAGGATTCATAAATAAAAACATTAGGCATTAGATGTAATTTAAACACATTCTTTTACATATAATATACATGAACACATTTTGGCAGGAATATGAGTTGAGTAAAAAAATTCATAATAAAACATAATCACATGTTTCATAATAGTTTAATAAACACATAAAATTTCATTTACTAGCTTCATAATGTGGGAAGTGCATATTCTAGACAGTCTGAAACAATTTTTCATCACCTCATCCAATATGTCAAAAATGATTAAGTCCTCGGCCAAAACCAAATATTGAATTGGGAAAGGCCACGACCAATTCCACATATATTTGTCTCATGAGATCCACCAAAGAATCAAGGTTCTATAGAAGGCCCCATCTATCACATAACATGTTCAAAGAATTCCTAATATGAGTGGGGGTAGACATAAACGACATTTACATTAATATAGAATCTATCATATTAAATGTAACTATCATTCATCGAACAATAAACATAAACACTAACCATTATGAGTAATTTGGTGAATTGGTTTAGGATTGAACATACAAAATCAAAAAAGTCATAAACCATCCAATAAAATATGGTATATGAAATAATAAAGGACCAAACCCAATAATACATTAGAATTAATAAGACAGTTGTAATAGACAAAAATACTCTTATAAAATCATTATGTAATTCTTTAGATAAATACACTTTTATTTCGAAATGAAGTGTTCTTTTAGAAAAGTCATTGTATAAAACCAGAAAATAAATAAAATATTATTTTCATAATAAAATTAATGATTTTATAAATATAATGTTTTCTAAAAACAGAATATAGTGTTTCCTTGAAAATAGGTAATAATTTGATAAATTACTTTGAATTTGGCTTGTATTTCGGAGATAATTTTGAGTGTTACATTTAAAACATGTAACTATGCTTAACATAAGAAATTATTTTGGTTGGTAAACATATATATAACACAAACACATAATTTCTGATGATTAAATAATAATACATAATTATTTTATTGAGTAATTAAACAATAAAAGTATCATGAATGAAACTGGAGGTCCGGGTGGAAAATCCTTACCTTATGTCTGAATGTGTTCCAATCTTGAATAGAAGGTATTGGAATATTAAATTATATTTAGTAATAAATTATTTTAGAACCTATTAGATATGAATTCAGTTTATCATAATTCTATTTATTACATCTATTCCATAATTGATATGTTATTATATTGAATTCTGTTGTTCTGGAGTGTTCGATTTTTAATTTAAATAATATGTTTCACTTGTTCTCATGTAATGGAGTTCATGGGGAATGGATATTAAACACCAGAATTGAAAGTAAATATTATTTATGAACATGAAGTTGTGTTAATGGTCATTTCTAACATTTTGTTACATGGAAAAGGATGAATCCTTAGATACCATATTTATGATATTCACATAGATTATTTTACCGGTATTTTGATTATTAATAACTAGTTTGGTCATATGATTTAATAATATGTATGTATACTTGTTCCTGAATATTATTTAGTTTATAATAAATATTTTATAGTCTGGTTAAACTGTAAAAATGGTTTCATGACCAGTAATTAAGGAGAAATTTAAGAACAAAACATCATCGTCCATGAAGGTTATAAATTGGAATCTCGAGCATGTTTATTTAATTTATATAATAAAAGATAGAGAGAGGAAGAGTAAGGATATTGAGGATGGATCTTCCATTCATAGGATATAATTCAAATTTATATATGATACTTGATATATCAGGGTTCTTTCGATAGAAAAGGTGAGGGGAGGATAACAAAATAAGTTATATTTAAATGAAAATAAATGAAATAGAAAGGTGCTTTACCTCTTGAAATAAACTTTTTGATAACCTCTTTATTGGAATTTATTTTGGTCTTTTGGAATGAAAAAGAGCATAATTGATAGGGGAGTGACTACGGAAGGGTATTTGGAGGGATCTTAGAGAAGAATCAAGGCATATAAGTGTGAAAATAAGAGAGAGTGATGGGGGTTTTTATAGTGGATGAGAGGAGGGTTTTCACAATTCTTTAATCATTAGTTTATTAATTTCAATCAAGATTTGAATTAGTGATGATTCACTAAAAAAGAATAGTAAAAAATGAATTTGAGTTCAAACCAAGGGGTCTTACAAGACTTATGATGTCATGAATAGTGCATTTAATAGATAATTTGTATATACTGTATTTTACTGTATTTCACTTTTCATCGAAAATTCGCGTATTTCAGGAAAATAAAAAAATTCACCCTCCCCATTTTTCAACATATAGAATCCAAAAAATAAATTCTATTTTTCAAAAATAATTTTCTAAATATGATAAATTTAATATTTAATTAACATCATAATTTATTCTCAAAAATAGTTTTAAAAAATTAATTAACTTTTTCCAAAACATATGTATATCGTACATCCACTTGAATTTTAATTATATAATATCATAGGTAAAGTTACTATTCATTAGGTTATATCAATATTTATAATGTTATTTTACTATTCATAAGGGTAGGTTACTATTAATAAAAAAGTATGTTTTTCTTATCGGACTTCAAATAACATACTGATCGAAAATGTGTATTTCATATTTTTAAAATTCACATTAGAGAAGTGAAAAACCTATTCTTAGAGATCACATAACACTAATTTGGTCATTATTTTTTTATTTCGTGTGATTATTTCATATATATAAGAATGTAATTTCCATTAAAAAAATTGGTATGTTATAATATGGTAATACAATAATAATAATAATAAAATATCATCATATAAATTGTACTGATCATAATAAATTATAATAATAATAACATATGATAGGAAGTAGATGAAGAAAAAATATGAATGAGTTAGTAAATATTATTGCCTCTTATTCTTTGAAAATCACTTAGATATTATCATAGGAACACTAGGGTTCGTCTTTTGAGAGGATAAAAACCTATATAATCTATCTAGGAATGAAATTAATAATAATTTTTAGAGTATTCTTGATAATTAAGGATAAATGTGATTTGAGGTTGTGAGGGAGGAGGTGCAGTTTCCAAATTGAGGTGAGGGACACTTTTGGAGTTTTAACAAATTTAAATTTATAATAAATTAAATATAAAAAAGTACCTAAAAAAGTAATGTATACGTAGATAATGTGAGATAATTTCATAATATAATTAACTAATAAATTTTATACAATTTTTGTATTATTTTATTGCATATCATCTTCATTAATCCATTAATTACAAATATAATGTTAACTAGTACAAAAATATTTTTAATATTTAATGGTTTTCATTTATTCATTTATCATATAAAATAGACATTAAATTAGAAATAAATAAAATTATCGAAAATATTAGAATTATTTTGGATTTTAAATGTATTTGTGATGATTTTTAAACAACATAATACCTTATTAGTCTGGGAAAATATCATTACTATCAATTTTGACACTATTCAAAAAATAAAATTTTAAAAATATCAAATCAAATAGAAGAAATAGAAAAAATATTTTTTTATATCCATATAATGTCAATGTCTTGTAGAACAGTAGTTTATGAAATTAATAATCTAAAATTATATTTATTTTAATATTTTTAATAACATTTATTTCTCATTTTCATTAATTAAATAATTAATTCATCCACATTGTGTACCTATTTAAAATACTCATTTCTTCCATAAAAATATAATTTAAAATACCATGAAGAAGAAAAATGTTATATATTTTGTAATAAAATTAAATCATAATATATACTATGTGTATCCCTTTATTTAAAATGATATATTATTTACAGCATGAATGTAACATATTTTAATTTTTTAAAAATAAAATATTATATCTATTATAAAGTCATATATGTGGCCTAAAAGTTCAAAATGAAATCTTATCATGGAAATATGTTTAATATGTAAAATAATTACATATTTATTCATTGATAAGTTACCTTTTTTCCCTAAAGACACATAAGTGATATTAAGGGAAAGAAATTGACATTTTATGACATTTATTGATTTGAATATATTAAAAGTTTTGTTTCTTGAAAAACTATCCATTAAACAAATTAATTTTGATATTAATATGGTAATCGTCTAATTAACATCATGAAATAAATTTTCTTCAAGTGTCAGAGTTATATAATAGTTTTTATCAATTTATTTTTAACCTAAATTACACAATTTACACATTGCTATTATAACAACATTTAAAATGTTTACTATTAAAATTGGGAAAAAATCAAATAGACCTATTATATAAATTTGGAGATTCTGATTAAAAATTTGCAATCCATTTTTCAAAATTCAAAACACATAATTTTTATAATTAAATTTAAAGTACAACTGAAAAAACACAATGAAAAACATATTTTTAGAATAACTTCTTTTTTTAAACATAAAATGATTTTGTAATAAATTCTTTTATAAATTAATTTTTCATAAACATAATTGAATTATTTTTAATTAAAATAAGATAATTATATTATTTAAATATTCAAAATAATAATTTTACCATGGAAAAAATTAAAATAATATTTAATTTTAAATAAAAAACATTATTTTCCTTATTCATTCTGAAAATAAATTTTAATTGAAAAAATAAGAAAACATTTTTCATATAATTATGAAATTAAAATTTTAAAAAAAAAATTAGTTTTTTTCCAAATAAAATTTTTAGAACATATAATAATTAATATTCACTCATAAAGAGGAGATAATAATATTTTGGAATAATACATATTATTGATTAACACATTCATTTTATTATAAATTGGATTATTATTTTCTAATCATTTGTAACTACATTCATATTGGGTTGGAACATTATATTTTTTTATATGTTAGTTATTAATATTTATTCCAACTATTTTAACAACTAGGATATGGCATTCAATTAGTATTAATAATATTTCAATAAAGTTTCACGGTTCGTTTGAACATAGAGTTACGAGAAATGTAAGATAACATATTATTTAGAGAGGAAACATTCATAAAAATATCTAGGTTTTATAAGTAGAATATTAAATAAGACATTTGATATCATTAAACATAATACAAGAATGCTAAAATATTATAGTGGGTCATTATTTACACCATTTAATTGGAAACATGATGTTTTACATATTCATGTCTCAAGGGATTAAATTTTGAGACAATTAAATCATTATAACATGGGATTTGAATAAATTAAGTAAACATATAAAAATATTTTTAAATAAATATTTTTATCTCATTAAAATTGATTATTCATGATGAATTAATTAATTTGGGATGTATCTCTGTCACATTAATGATCAATATGTAGATAATAATAAATAATTCATTAATAAATGATAACATCATATAAAAAACCCTCTCATCACTTCCTTACATATTAAATGAAACCATAAACACCTATAAAAAATATGTAACATAATAAGCTATTTCATATCCTTGATAATAAATTCTATTCTTTTATTTTAATAATTATTCTTTTCAATTATTTAATTAATTCGTTATAGAGTATTATGACCATTGGATGATAATAAAATAATGGTTTTGAGCATGTTTAATGAAATTTATTTCATTTCCCATTATATGAAAAGTAGTTCAATATTGATATATTATACAATATTCAATTTTATATAAAAAATAAAACAATTTATTAATTAATTCCAAATTCTTTTTGGTTTTTTATGTGAAAAAATGTGATAAAAAATTATTTTAGAGATTTTATAGAATAAAAATGATAATTTAATTGTAACGTCCCGGTTCTGGAAGACACTTAGAAGAACCCAGTACCCGGTTGGTCACATGGCCTCAAGCACATTTTCTTGAACTCTAGAGTCTGCTTACTAACAGATAGGGCTTTGAGTGTGATAGTGGGGAAACTATCCCTTTTTTGGCTGAGTACACAGTGGAAGTGAAACAAAATAAACAAAATAAAAAGAAGTAAACATTACATATATAAGTGAATAGCATAAGAATGAAATAATAATCAGCTAGAGCACCAACATATAAAATGATGCATGATCCATATGTCTAATAAAATATCCAAACAAGTCACAATGATGTATAAAACCATTACTAAACCAAGTCCAAAAGAAACAGATAACATCTCCTCAGCATCGCAATCCTAAGCATGGTCTTGTGCTCTCTAGCTTTACAGCAAGTCAAGTACCTAAAGTAGAAGAGAGATTTTCCTTATATATACCTTATACAATATAATCTGTTTGGGCCCCAAAGCATGTCCCAAACATGGTTTGAGACTAAATCTGTGTAGAAACCACCACAAGATCTATGCCTAACAGTCACTGAATATATGGACGGTAAAAGTACATGAAGCAGTAAATAAAGAAGTACTCAATAGTAAACAATCCACAATCTCAAGCATCTCATCTGAAAAGAGGTAAACAACTACTCAAGTAATATGGAACAAACAGGTAACCCTCTCGATAGTTTTCACAGCATAACCCCTTTGGTTCAACCAACAAAAACTAACATCCCTATGGGAGGCACACACAGTCTCACCCCTCTGGTTTAGATAAAGTATAGACTCTCTGGGGAAAAACTCACCATCAATTCCCCATATAGTAACATATTGTACTAAAGGTGATTTGGGGAAGCACTCAATGTCTCATTCCCCCTGTGTCCAGCATTGAGGAACTACAGACACTATGAGGATGCACTCAACAACAATTCCCAGTATGGTCTCACATCGAAATTTATTAGACACTTTGGAGAAGCCCTTACGTCCATTCTCCCTGTGGACTACTACACTAGGTTCTCACGGCCTTGTGTAAGTGAAACAAGTATAGCATGCATAAAGGTAAAGTTAAACCTCAAGAAGTACTTGGATATCATTATATGACATATCAGCACTATAGAACAACATTCATACCATCCTACAAAAACTATTCCTTGAAAGTAAACAGAATCCTAACAGGCCCTAAAGGTCAAAACAGGTAAACATGCATGGGAAAATACATCCAAAGCACAAAAATTTACCCTATTCACAATCAATATCCTCTACTCTATCATATAATAAAGGCACGCAAGCAATAAGGCTAAAAAGGTAAACACACAATACCCCATTCAAGGGTATTGGTGGAAAATGCACAAAATATTCAATGACATTAAACGGAAAGGCACAAACCACATACATTTGGGTTAGGAGATCAATATACTTCAACTATGAGGCTTTAATCTCCTTAGAACGTCATAGATCTATGAAAACAAATAAAATGTTCAACCCATGATAACTTGGAAAAGGGGAGGAATCATGGAAAGAGGCTATAGCATATGAGAGAACTCACTGATACGATTCCAACACAATCAATACTGTTCGAACCAGAGGACGGACGGAGGCTCGGGTGATCGTTGATGATCTGTGGCTTCTCGGCACTCTTGGACAAACTGGGTTGAAAAGGAGGGAGTTTTGTCTTTTAGATGGGACCCTGATGCGTGTAATGAAAAAAATAAAATACACGGTGTGTACATTTTATGTACACAACGTGTGCTTTCAGTTTTTGTACTCTTCTTTAGGCGGACTCTACGTCACCCCACATGACCATCTGTGTGTCCATGAAACGAAAACACACACCCTCCTATGACAACTGATTATATGGCGTGTACTCATAAAGTACATGGCGTGCACTTCAAAAATTTCCAAAAACACCTATTTTGACAAAAACGCCAGAAAAATGAAAAACATAACTGAAAAGAAGATCTGGGTTCCTACAATATCCTCCCATTAAATAAATTCATACTTGAATTTTCCTAGCACTATGTAATAGAGAAAACCTCGAACAACTCCGGCCACTGCGATCATACATCGGCCATCCTCTCCCAAGTCTCATCCTGTACTGACCCGTACAGCCATAACACATGTACTAGAGGAACATACCAGTTGTGTAGAAACTTTTTTCTTTGCGATCAAAAATCCGGAAAAGATGCTCTTTGAAGACTGCATCCACCTCCAACTCGACTTCCTTAGGTTGGAAAGAATGAGATAGGTCTGAAAAGTAATGTTAGAGCTGATAGCCGTGGAATACATCATGCATAGCTTGGTACCTCTGAGGTAACTAAAACTGGTAGGAAACCAGCCCAACTCTCTCCAACACCTCAAATGTCCTGACATACCTCGACGAAAGCTTACCCTGTCTTTTAATCCTCTTGTGTCCCAACCTTGGTGTGACACGCAAGAAAACATGATCCCTGGCCTTGAACTATAGAGGTCATCTCTGTTGATCAGCATAAGGCTTATGACAAGACTGGGTTGTAGTTATCCTCTTTTGTATCAACTCTATATGCTTTGTGGTCTCCTGAACAAGACGAGGTCCCAGTAAAGATGCGTCTCCTGCCACCAGCCAACATAAGGGGGATCGACATGTCCTTCTGTACAAAGCCTCATAATGTGCCATCAAAATAGTTTCCTGAAAACTATTGTTGTATGAGAACTCCACTAGAGGTATATGCTTCTCCCAAGAACCACCAAAGTCCATAATGCAAGCGAAAAGCATGTCCTCAAGCACCTGAATCATACGCTCGGACTGTCCATCTGTCTGGGGATTGTATGTTATACTGAAAATTACCTTTGTACCCAAAGGCTATTAAATCCCCTTCCAGACCTGAGAAGTAAATCATGCATTTCTCTATGAAACAATGGAGTGTGGAACTCCATGCAGATGTACAATATTCCATATGTATAGTCATCCCTCTCATCAACACTGAAGGTCTCCTTGATCGACAAGAATTGAGAAACCTTCGTATGCCTGTAAATGTCAACCCAAACAACATCATTCCCTCGAGGTGATCTCAGAAACCTTGTCACGAAGTCCATCGTGATATCGTTCCACTTCCACTCAGGAATGGGTATCTGCTACAAAAGACATGATGGTTGCTGTTCTTCCACCTTCAATTGCTGACAAGTATAACATCTAATGACAAAACTGGAAACATCCCTCTATATACCTAGTCACCAATACTAGTATTTCGGATCACGATACATCTTGGTGATGCTTGGATGAACTGCCCAAACATAGGAATGAAAATCCAGCATCAGCTCTTCACGTATATCTACTGTCACCCATACGCATCCCTAGAAACGCAAGATCACATCCTCTCCTACTTCCCATCCTGGAAGAGTGTCCTCTCCTAATATAATCTCGCATAGGACTAGTCATTCAGAGTATGATAGATTCTTCAGCTGCACCCGATTAAGAAGGGTGGAGGTAACAGCTACAAAAGATAGAAAAATATTCCCATGTATGTCGTGCACTTTCAAATGCATCTCGGAGAACATATCCATAAGCTTCCACTGACTGCTAGCCTCTTGAACTTCCTGTATCTAATTACTGCTACTCAACGCATCAGCCACATCGTTTCCGTTCCTAGTCGTATAGGCATGCTCCATGTCAAAGGACAGTAGGTACTCAACCCACCTCTGTTGTCTCAGATTCAAATCACACTGAGAGAAAATGTACTTGAGACTTTTGTGGATGGTGAAAACCACAAAATTCTCTCACAGAGAGTAATGTATCCAACAGCGTATGGCATGAAATATAGCTACCAACTCTAGATCATGCGTCGGGTAGTTCTTCTCATGTGGCCTCAACTACAGAGACCCATACGCAACGACTCCATCTCCCTATATATGTACAACTCCCAACCCAATACCTGAAGCATCACAATACACAGTATAGCTCTTGCCTGGCTCTAGAAAAACTAGTATCGGTGCTGAAGCTAACCTCCATTTAAGCTCATGAAAGGCTGACGCACAAGAATCTATCCATAGGAACGTTGCACCCTTCTTTTTCATACCTTAAAATAGTGCATCTAAACAAGAATAGTCATTTATGAAATGCTTGTATTATCCAACTAGCCCTAGAAAACTCTGCACCTCAAAAACATTATTCGGCTGCTCTAAGGATACTACTACTCTCACTTTCTCTGGATCCACTAATACACCTACCTCCGAGATAAAATGACCCAAGAAGTGAATATGGTCCATCCAAAAATGGCATTTTGAGAGCTTAACATATAATCGATGCTCTCTCAGTGTACTCAAAATGATCTCAAGATGGGTATCATGTTCGTTTCGAGTGAGAGAGTACCACATGATATCATCCATGAAGACCACTATGATCGATTCCAAATATGGATGGAAAACTCAGTTCCTTGGTTCCATGAAAACTGCTATCGCATTCGTGAGACCGAACAGCATAACTGTATACTCGTATAGACCATACCTTTTCATGAAGGCTGTAAGAGATATATATGATGGTCTAATGTGAAACTGATGATAACCTAACCTCAAGTAAATCGTTGAGAACTCTCTGTCTCCCCGAATCTGATCAAAGAGATCATTGATCCTCAACAAAGGATATCAGTTCTGACCATCAAGTGGTTCAGCTTCCGATAATCCACAAAAATCCTAAGGGTACCATCTATCTTCATTGAATACCAGTCAAGAGAACCCTAGGGAGAAGTATTGGGTCAGATAAAACCCTTCTCCTGCAAATCCTCCAACAGCTTATTCAGCTCCTGTAACTCTGGTGTAGCCATCCTATAAGTAGTAATGTACACTGGTGTCACTCCTGACACGAGCTCAATAGAAATGTCTTCCTCATGCTCTAGAGGCGATCCTGAAAAGTCCTCTGGAATGAAATCCATGAAATGATCCACCACTAGAGGAAATTATAACTAGGAATTCCCCTGGTCATCCAGATATAGATTGTAAATCTGGGTTGTAACACCTCCTAGTCCATGATTCTTGGGTCCTGCTCGGCTTTCCTGGATATCCCACTCACCCATATGAAGAAACGATTCACCCTCTGGTGATATGAAATTCACCCTGCAGTGATAACAGTTGACCACTTCTTGGAAGTGAACTAACCAATCTATCCTGAGGTAGAAATCATAGCTTGTCATCTCTAAGACATATAGTTCTCCTAATAAGTGACACCCCACAACCTCTAGAGGACACTCCCTGCACAGACGTACACTAGTAATTCTAGCCCCCAACGGTGTGTCTAGCATCAAGATATCAGATGTGGAAAAGTTGCAGAGCTCAAGGATCTCCACAATAGAAACATATACAAATATATGGGAAGACCCTTTATCAAAAAGTGTTGAAGATAAAACTAAGGCTACTAAAATCGTACCATGAACTGTAGAGGGTCTGAGATCCTACTTCTGCTCAGTCTGCTCCACTGCAAAATTATGACCTGTACCACGACCATGTGACCCTGCCTAACCGCTCTGAGCTAATCCGCCTTGTTGTCGATAATAGACCGGCGACTGACCACCACATCCTTGACCTCTACCTCGGCCCAAATGGTAGGATGAACTCCAGTTCCTATACCTGTGAGAAACTGTTGGCGCTGCTCCTGAACAAGGAGTCATAGAAGAACCCCTGTCACAAGTTGTAGGTGAGAAAACCTGAAAGAAATTCTAAAGGTGACCCATATTGCCAAAATATCGGCACTCCATTGAATCCCTATGGCCCTATAGCCACTTATGTCTTGCCCTTCCACACTGGTAGCATATCACCTGGCTACCTGAAGATGTGTCTCGCTGCCTCGGATCCACACGCGTAGACTACGTATGGCGCTTCCTCTTATCAACTAGGGAGGAACAAACTCTAGAAGCAAAAATGCACTGGCCCTCATCTTTGGAATCTCTCAGATTGTGATACTAAATTAGAACCTAATTGATGATGGAAGCCATGGAAGTCAACCTGATGATATTCACCTGTGAGCGGACCTCTAATCTGAGACAATCCACAAACTTCTTTGCCAATAATGACCCATCTCTACCTTGGACGGGTGTGAAATATTGAAGCTATGTGAAACAAGAGGAATACTATTTAATTGAATGAGTTACCTTCTCCGAACTCATAAAATCCCGGTACCAATCGTCCCTCATGGCCTCCGGATAGATGTAGTCACAGAAGATGCACTGGAACTCATCCCAAGCCATGTCCTGGTGATGAGCCACTTCTGCGATCACATCCCCCCCATCTCTTGGTGGAATCCCATAGCATATAGGTTGTAATCTTGACTCTCCTCTCTGGAGGAATCTTTTTATACTCAATGATCGTTATCATGGCTTCTAACCATGACTCTACAGCCTGAGGTCCTTCTTCCCTTGAAAAGGTGGGAGGATTATGACACTAGAAAACAAGCGTCAAGTCTGCCATAGACGAGGTAGGAGGTGGTGCTCCTTAAAAGGTCTGCATCATCCTCAAGAAGCCTTTCCAAAACTGCCCATCAGTTCCTATAACTGGCATCACTACTGGTGCCAAGGCTGGCACTACAGGAGGATCTGTAGGAAGTCCCTCATCAGCCATGTCTGGTGCTTGATCACTGCCTGGAAACTGGCATACAACTGGAGGAGAATTCGGTGGCATGACTCTGTAAGGACAAATCACACCCTTGATCAAAAGTATCAAGGACTGAAAACAAGGAGTTTGAGAGGGGAACACAAGGAAGAATACATTCAAGTTTTACAAAACATGACTACACGGCATGTACACTACCAATATGGTGTGTTCCCTGAAGTCATTCACTTGGGCATGTAACTTTGTGTAAATTAGCCGTGTAAAACCCAATACACATGTCATGTTCTCAAAACACACTGCCTATACTTGAATCCTCCACCCTGCCCGGGTCCCTCTACACGGCTAAGCCACACATCTCTCTTAAGACAAAACTACATGGCATGTTCATTGTAGACACATCATGTAATGGACAAGCTTCAAATGGACTGTTTTGTTAGTGAAACGGCCACATACATGGATCCAACGACATGGTGTGTTCCTTATAAACATGGCTTGTACGTGAAAGGATAACACTGACCCTTGTTGTTCGTGACATGGCCAGGTATCTGGTTTAGACTACAAAACATTCTCTATTTATACATTGCGTATACTTGAAGTATTTTCCCCACCCATGTTGTTTGTGACATGGCTGGGTACCTAGGTAATGATGACGGTGTGTGAAATCAGGACACAATGTCTAAAAATTATGTTTCATCCATCTGTGTCTCTAGTCACACTGTTAGATAGACTGTCTCAATAACACGATGTGTACGTACTGTGCATGGCTTATTTTGAAAATATTTTTCACAAACATGTGTCCCTTTCCACATAGTTAGTGACAAGATTTTAAAAGTACATGGTGTGTATTAATAAGGAACATGCTGTGTATTCTAGGTTTTTCTAGACAACAGCCTCAAAAACTGCATCGAAGCCCATAAAAACACAGAAATGAACATTGAAGGAGCCATATTCCGATCCGTGAGACCCCATACTCCCCGCGAATCAATTTTTTGAATCTTATACAAGTTATAATAAGAAAAAAAAAGCGATGATCTGCGAAATTCCAGTCCATGAGGGCCCATAACAACGCAAGAACCAAAGTTTGGTGGTCATCCAAACAAATCACTATTCAAACAAGGCCTTATCAAATAGCAGGTATTCTATCAAACATCTATCACAACAGTATGTATAGTCCACACGAAATCTATCACAACAACATGAAATTGCTAATGCATCCTAGATGTCTTGGAATGAATGCCTGACATGTGATTTCTAACAAGTGCCTATATGATGCATGATATGGCACACCATCATCTCATCGGGTAGTGACAGAAATAGAACCTCAATAACAACAACGGTAACAACAAAAGACATGTGAATCACCAAACAGTGAAATCAAATCAACTGTAAAATTAAAAACTAGTATAATTGAAATAACGAGGTAGTTTGGCTTTCCCCTATACATGTGGTGGAAACTCGCGGGCACATCTTATTTCCATGTACTTATTCCTTCATATCCCTGGTTATAGTCTCTAAAATGTATGTCAAGAAAAAAGAACTCCTCTGATACCACTTTGTAATGTCACGGTTCTGGAAGCCACCCAAAAGTGTCTCGTACCCGGTAGGTCACATGGCCTCAAGCACATTTTCTCGAATGCTAGAGGATACTGACTAGCAACGAGGGTATTGGGTTTTATAGTGGAAAAACTATACCCTCATTGGCAGAGTACACAGTGAAAGAGAAACAAATAAACAAAATCGGAAGCAGTAAACAATCCATACACAATTTAATAGTGGAACACTGAAATAATATACAGTTGGAGCACCTACATATAAAATTATGCATGATACATATTTCAATGAAAACATCCAAAAAAGTCACAATGATGTATACAACTAGTACTAAAACAATTCCAATAGAAATAGATCATAGATCCTAAGCATCGCAAGCCTATGCTTGGACCCATGCTCTCCAGTTCCACAGCAAGTCAAGTACTTGATGTAGAAGGGAGCTTTCCCATATCTATACCTACAACAATATAATCTGTTTGGGCTCAAAAGCATGGCCCAAATAGGGTGTGAGACTAAATTCTATTAGGAACCCACCACAAGATCTGTTCCTAACAGTCATTGAATATATGGGAAGTAAAAGAATAGGAAGCAGTAAACAAGGAATTACTCAACAGGAAATAATCCACAGTCTCAAGTATCTAATCTGCAAATAGGTAAACAACTACTCAACCAAGAATGAGAAAAAAGGTAACCCTCTGGGTATTTCTCACAGCCTAATCCCTCTAGATCAACCAATAAGCACTAGAAACCCAAAGGAAGGCACACACAGTCTCATCCCTCTGGTTTAGCTAAAGTATAGACTCTTTAGGGAATCACTCATTTTAAATTCCTCCTATAGTCACGTATTGTACTAAAGGCACTCTAGGGAAGCACTCAACGTCTTATTCCCCTTGTGGACTTCATCGATGAACTACAGACACTCCGAATAAGAACTCAACATCAATTCCTCATATGGTCTCGCATCTTAATTTATCAGACACTCTGGAGAATCCCTTACGTCCATTCTCTCTATAGTCTACTACACTAGGTTCTCATGGCCCTGTGTATGTCAAAAAAGTATAGCGCGCGTAACGGCCAAGGTAAAACTCAAGAACTACATGGCAAGAATTCTATGGAATTTCATCAATTTAAAACTATAGTCATACAATCCTATAAATAGTAGGGATGGAAATTAAATAGAAGCATAATGGGAAAACATGACCCAAAGATCAAAACAGCTAAACGTGCATGAAAAAATACATCCAAACCACAATAATTTGCCCTATTCAAAATTAACATCCTCTACCCTAGCATATAAGCAATGCAGGAAAACAATAGGGCTAACAAGGTAAACACACAATACCACGTTCAATGGTATTGGTGGACTTTGCCCAAAATATTCAATGACTTTCAACTGAATAGCACAAACCACCTGCCTCGAGGTTATGAGATCAATATACTTGAACCATGATGCTTGAGTCTCCTTATAATTTCATAGATCTACAAAAATGTATAAAACATTCAACCCATGATAACATGGAAAAGGGGAAGAATCATGGAACGAGGCTCTAGTAGATGAGAGAACTCACCGATGCGATTCTAAAACAATTAATGATGTTCTAATCGGAGGATGGATAGAGGATCGGTTGATCGTCGAATATTAGTGTCTCCTCAGAGTTCTCGGACAAACTATGTTGAGAAAGAGGGTGTTATGTCCATTATATGAGACCTCGGTGCGTTTAATTAAATAAACAAAAATACATGGCACGTACTTTTGAAGTACATGACGTGTACATAATTTTTATGTACACCACCTTAGGCGGCATCCACGTCACCCCACACGACCATTTGTGTGGCCATGACATGGCCAGCACACAACCTTCTGCAGCAAAGGAGTACACGGCGTGTACTCATAAAGTACACGGTGTGTACTTCAAAAATTTCGAGAAACTCCTCTTTTTTCAAAAACTTCGGAAAAATAAAAAACATACTAGAAAAGAAGATCTAGGTTCTTACAATTATAATATGTTAAATTATCAACATAATACATTCATGAACATAAAAAAATAATTATTTAAATAATATATTATTATAATATTTGTTATCAATTTAACTTATTCATCCATAATCATATTTAAAATAATTGTTTATGTTGGTGGTTAAACAACCCCATATATGAAAATGATTTAAATATTTTGTAAATTATGGTTAAAATATTATGTTGGAATATTATCATTAGAAATGTTTAATAATTATATTATTAAGATTTTTTTAATTTTTGAACAAGATTTTAATTCATTTTAATTCTCATGTACGCATAAATAGAGTTCTAGTTATTCAACACATGAGTGGGGGGTGGTGAATATTAATTTGAAATTTTATAATCATTAATATATATGATATATAATAAATATTCATCATTAGCATGTTTAAAACAATAAATTAATATAGGTAATTGAAAAATTACTTCATTGATCTGGTACCTCTCAGAACACACTTAATATATTATTCATTTTTATAGTGGATGGAGACAAGTAAATAAACGTTATTCATTTTATATAAAAAAATATTGGTACATTAACTATATTTAATCAGAATATTACATTGGTGATAAGGTATTTTTAAGAGTAAGGCTATGGATGTGAAACATAAGAAGGATATAATACTTATGTTGGAGACTTGACTTCTACCTTGGATGTTCGATTCATATCCAATGTATTAGGCTACGTATGAGGGACTAGGGGATTAAATTTTGTTAGATATAGTTTAATAGATATTAATAGTGAATATTTACATGTAGTAGTTGGATTTATATGCTCAAAATTGAAAGGTGGTAGTGAAATCCAATTTATTGGAAGAGAATGGGAACATTTGGAACATTAATCAGTTTTGAATAATTACATGATTCTGTTATATGGTTATCAGATCAATAGATATGAATTTATTGACTGTGATGTGATATTTAGTTGTTGATTAAAAACCCTTGTGTTTTCAAAACAATTTATTAGGTTTTACTACAATAATGTTTTTACATTTTATATTTTTACATTTATACAGGGTAACATGTCTATTAACTATGTGATTTTTTTGTTTTATTAAACTTATAACACAACCTATACTCTGCAATTTTTGATTTAATAAAGTGAATTCAATATCTATTTTACTATGTGATTTTTTTTTTGTTTTATCAAGCATATACCTCAACTTATATTATAAAATTTTTGTACTATATGTTATTTGTTTTATTAAATATTAACCAAAACCTTTATTGAAAATTCGGTGTTAAATCAATCAAAACTAAATATCAATTTATCATAAATCTATTAATAAATATTTTATAATCAAATTTTCTGTAATAAATATATTTGGTAAAAAAAACTATTCTAGTAGAACATCGACATCTTGATCGATATGGAGTCATAATAATATTCATTTTTGATTAAAATTTAAATGAATTTAAATATATTAGATAATGTGTTTATAAAATATTTTAGATTCATTACTCAATGGGTTTTAATTTAATTTATTTAATAGAAATCCATTGATATTAATAAAATAATAATTTATAAATAATAATTTCTCCATTATAATATAAATTTTAAATAATCCAAATAAGATAATTTTTTATCTAATAAAGAAATTATCCAAATTAAATATAATTAAAATAATTATATAAAATACAATATGATTATTAAAAATTAATATTCTATTTATAGCGATGTTAATCATAATTTTATCACATATAATGCATACAAACCATTAACAATATTAGATTTATTCAAAACATACTTACGATTAAGATATAATTATTCATAAAATTTAATCTAGTGGGTTTTAAATAATTATAATAATTTAAATATAATTTACATAAAAATAAAATATATCATAAAATTTCATTTTATCATGTTATATTTCACTATACGAAATAGTCAAAAAATAGTTTTCATTAAATCACTAAATATATTTCAAATGGTTGAGCATAGGTTTATAAATTTAAAACAATATTTCAAAATACATTATTATACTATAGAATATTTAATTTTATGATATTGTTTTACAAAAAATTTGAATTTATACATCTAATAATATATTTTCATAATAGTGAAGGCTGTAATAAAAGTAGTATTTTCACTATTCTTCCAATTTTATATTTTTAGTAATAAAAATAAATTTTAATTTTTTGTTTTCTTAATACCACAATATTTAGTTTTATATTTTTCAAATAAAGTTGTCAATGTTATAAAAAGTTATTTGACATAAAATATTATTTCCAAGAGTAAAATATTATAATTGATTACATTATGATGGTAATAAGTATTAATGGTCGACAATATATGTATTTATTATATAATTAATAAAACTTCATTCATAATATATTTTGGTTTGTTCACATATATTGTAGATAGTGTCAATGTAAGTGAGTACAATACATATTTCAAAGGATTTAAAATCTCTATTCATTTCATATTTACTACATATTGATATATTAAAATGTGAATGACACATTAATGATGATATTTAACATTATTTTGATTTATTCTCATTCATTATTCATTGATTACTGTGTTATAAATTTATCAAGGGTTTTAAGAGTAGGAATTTTTATTCACAACGACAAAATACTTGTTATTCACAATGGTTAAATATTATTAGTGTAATTATTTATCATGATTTTTTTAATATATTAATTCATATAAATTATGGGTTATAGATAATCATGTTGTAGTCCCTCATTAAATGGGTTTTTTATTCAAGAAATACCCATGATTCAAGGGTTTCTTGTCTCATACATCCTTATTTGACACATATTTTGAATGATGTTCAATTATTCAATATATTATATATACACTAAGACATGAAATTTAATATCATTCATTTTTTATACTCATGGTATTGTATGTTCAATCAGAGCTATTGAATTCAGTTGGTTTTGGATTTTTAAAATATATAAGGGGTATTTCAATAGAAAATATGTTTTATCAATTTCTAATGAACTTTTAACAAAAATCAACCTCCCGATTCATTATATTTTTTAGTGATTTTATTTTGAAAAGAAATATTTTTCAAATTTTAATTTCTAAGATCTTGGATTGAATTTTAAAATGAATAGATTTAAATCACATAAAATTTTACACATGGAGAACACTTCAACATCATTAAAAAAATTTGGAAATAATTTTTAATTTGGATTTTTCAACCTGATTGGATTTTATCATTTAAAAAAATTAACTTTCATTGAATATTATATTTCAAAAATCTTGGTTTTTAAAAAAAAATTATTTTCCTCAATTTTTTATTATTTTGACTTTTTAAAATATCTAAATATGAATAGGAATTTCCCTAGTTTTCATGGAATTTTTTAAAATGTTATTTTTTGGAATTTCTATCAATGTATAAAATCGAAAATGATTCTAATATTTTACTAGGGATAAGTTGTAACACCCCAGGTAAATAAAGAATATTTCATTTTCACATTTATGCATATTTGTGAATAAAATATTAATATAACTTTAAAGGGGGCACTATGCTCGATGGCGTACCCAATATGCAACAATGAGTTTCTTGGGAATGTTACGTTGCACTCTAATAAGAAAATAATATTATTTAAAATTGAAGTTAACGCCTAGCTATTGTAATGTCGGGAATGAACAGAATAAACTACAAAATGATTATATATGTTTGTCAAATATTTTTACTTTTTACAATAAATGTTAGAGAGTTAAACATGCGAATTAATCCAATTTTAAGCGTAAACATTCTAATATTCTTTAAAAGGTCGATTAACCGCCTTTTGATGACGATCCACTTTTAAATCCACTTTTGAAAATTTTATGTGTTATATTTGACAAAATAAAATTCTTCTTTAGAATTGGGACATCAATATTTACTTTGTGTAATTTTTTGTTATTTTTCCGATAAAGTTCATTTTTTAATAAATAGTGAAAATTGTTGTATTTTAATTCAAAACCTCTTTTTAATCTAATTTATTTATATGATTAGATTATTTTTTGAATTTGTTTTAAAGTAAAATTATAATATATTTTTACCATTTAATCCAATAGTGGTCATTCGAATTAATTTCACTTTGAAATTGGACTTAAACTAGTGTCAATTATTTAATAGATATTGTTTTTTAAAAACATGCTATTTGTTTTGACAGCGGGAATTAATTATTAAATTAATTAATTCAACTTATATGTATTGAATTTATTAAAATATACATCATTTTTGAATTCAGAATATCAAATATAGCTTAGGGTGATGTTTTGGTATTTTTCTGAAAAACATCAATTTTTGATGAATAGTGAAACCACTAAGTGGTAGTTAAAGAAACTAATTTTTCATTTAAATGAAACTTTTCAACATCTGTGATTTGATTTTCAAAAATCCGACATACATGGTTGTCATTAAGAAGTAAAATTTGGTTAAATGGGATTAAAATAATTTTTTTGGTGGATAGTAACTTTTATGTTTTAATCGTGATTAAAGGTAATTAGTGTAATTTAAGGTAAAAATAATGTTTTAATAATATGAAATGACCTAGAAACATGTCCTACCCTCATTGTATGTGTCATGGCCGACCAATAAAATCCATGGGTCAACTTGGGGACCCCATGGAGAAACTTTGTTAGGAAAATGACATTAATACCTTTTAATTTAAAGTTAAAATTAAAATGTCACAAACATGTGTTGTTTTACTAAATCAATTTTTACTTGGGGTTATTCAAGTCATATTTTTGACTATAAATATTCATTATAAAGCTAAAAAAATTTCCTACATCATCATATTTTTTTTATAATTTTTAGACACTATAAAATCTAGATTATTTATGACACCATGATGATTCAGCGATTACATCATTATTTAACGATTTAAATATAATGAAAAGATAATGTACAATATACAAACTAAACTTGTCACAAACCTATTGGATGGGTATATTTAGAAACATTATCACCTTATCCTTTAAATATATCCATTTGTGACCTTTAAAATTCGAAAATCATTATATAATAAAGTAATATTTTATAACTTTCCAAGAGTTCCCCTCCTCTCCTCTTATAAAGGCCCCCAACTCTACCACCTCACCCACACCTCTCAAGCCTTTGGCTCGGCCAACCCCTGCCCATTTAATCTCTCCACATCCTTTTCTTCATCATGAAGCCTCACTTTGGGAATAATACTTTCCAAGAAACCCTTTTGGTTCAAACCAAGAGGAGTTACCCGATTGAAAGGTAATATCTTCAATTGTGTTTTTTTGTTTTATTTTGCTTCTCCAACCCCCTAAACTCTTTATATTAATTTTTTTTGTAACAAAACCAGTATCTTAAATATACTAGGATGTTTGTATAATAATTATTCTAGCTACACTTTCACACACCTCTGTCTAATGGTTAAAGAACATACTGTTTCTGTGGATGTCGAATTACTGCCTCACGAAACTATGATTGTTCAATATTATTTTAACACCTTCAAAGGTGTCCATTAGGATGTCACTATATTTATATATGATATATCATATGTTTTTTCTTCCTTAAGTTTCTGTATTTTTCATTTATGGAATATCTTTATGGTTTCCATTATGGGTAAACGTGATATCTTCATTTTAGGAAGTAAGGACTACCGCCCCCTCAAAGTGATTTGATTCGTTAATGCCATATGTGGGACGTATAAAGGATATAATTAATGGAATTACATATTATATCCTACTGTAATTATAATATACCTTTATATCATTATTATTTCATTCCATTTAAAAAAAAGAAATGAAAGCAGCGTTCATGCGTACGTATGGCTTACCATCTCCATGAACGGTACATTTCATTTTTATCTACAAATGTTATGTACTATTAAAAGTACATATATATAATGGCTTTATATGTCATATATTACATAAGAATTATGGATATAATTTTGGAGTTATAATATATATATCACTCTTTAAACATTAATTCAATTAATATGAAAAAAAAATTAATGTAGCGTTCTTGTGTACGTACGGCCTACCCTCTCCATAAACGGTGCTTTTGATTTTTTATCTCTAAATGTTATGGAATAGTATAAAATGAATATATACTGGATATATATGATATTTATAACATTAATACAATTCTAGAGATGATGTACCTATAACTGCATGGAAAATTCTTTTCCAACAAGTACAATTTTTACTCATGTACCGAACATCGACAAAAACATCTGATATAAACTCACTTTATTAACCAATTATTATAACATTATAATATCTGATATGAACTAAATAATAATATTTAAATGAGGTCCTTATGCAATTATAAATTGACCAAATTTTATTATTCAGGATATTAAAGAACGATTGAGTCATGTCGGACACGAGGTAAGGGATCCTACTCCTCTCTTTCTTTTTAAGTACACTCTTTTATATCATTCATTTTAAGATCATCTTTCTTATGATTGAGATATTGTTTTATATTAATCTTACTGTAATTTTTATGTCCATATGATGAGATACCCTATATTCTCTAATCAATCCATTTTGGAAGTTTTGAGTGGTGCCGTTAGGCTGCCGAATTTTCGTAAGAGATCCAACCTCCCTTTTTCTTTTTAAGTACTCTTCTTTATGTCACTTCTTTTAAGCTCATCATTGTTATGTTGGGGGATGTTATTTTATATTCCAATTGATGTAAATTTCATTTTGAAATTATGAAATACCCTATTTGATCTCATCAATTTTTTTTTGGATGTTTTAAGTGGCGTCGTTAGGCTGCCGAGTTTTCATAAGGGATTTTTCATCTCACTATTATTCCTGTGAGATTTATGCAACATTTTCCACCAGTTCATTTGATTGGTGTATGAACTTCCAATTATTATACTTTTTGTGTAATATAATTTCATTTATGGGTATTTACATATTCATTTTACGACCCTTCTTCAATGGGGTCTACGTTTCGAAAGTTACCCAAGTCGGTAAGGGAACCTTTCACCCTCCTCTTTTTAAAAGACTTATTTTGTTATTTCTTTTAATTCACATAATATTATTTTGGGATATGTTCTTATATATACTTATTGATTTAAATTTTATGAACAAGTTATGATATACCCTTTTTATCTCTCATCAACTCATTTTCTGAATTTTGAAGTGAAGCCGTTAGGCTGTCGAATTTTTGCAAGGGAACTTCTTAACCAAATTTTGATTCTTTGGTATAAACTTATACTCCTTGAATATGTCGTTATATTAATATGTGTGAATAACCAATGATTGTTTTACACTTAATATCCACTTATATTTGGTGTATTCGTTTGTCACACATAATTATGTATTGATTTATCCTTAATCCAAGGATACCGTATTTGTAGGGGACTTCGTCTCAATCTCCTTTCATTGAGGCATATTTTGATTTATACACAACCTTATTTTATACGGTGTATAAACCCCTTTCACTTTTATGTATATCCAAAAGGAATCTGTTTTATACGAAGCATTTTACTAGACAACAAATGGGATTGTTTTTTTTCTCATACGTAGGCGGCGACAATGACTTCTCCTCCATCGTGACCATTATTGGAGTTTCGGCTTCCTCTACAAGCCATACCTTTTTTTTAAATGAAAAATAAATAACATGTTTTACTTTTATTTTGTTTGGGTACTGAAAATGGTTTTCATAATGTTTTTATATCAATGTGTTGTATTTATATCTTGTGATTGAAAAGTGGAAATGTTATGTTTCCTTTATGCATGTTTTATGTGATACAATTATGTTATTGTTCTTGGGCATTATAATGAAGACGAGTGCTTCCATGATGAACTAAGGGCAGGTGAGCCCGATATAGCTCTCCAATGCATTGGGTAATGTGAATGGGTTAAACGTTAAGGTTTCTCCGAAGAGATTTAGGGAATATACTGTGATGGGTATTCCAAACGTAACCAATAGGGTTACTCCCTACGTAAGAATGTTATGAATGCCTCAAGTTACATTTATGACTTATGATTTCTGTGTTTTATTCACGATTTGATGAGGTATGTTAAAGTTCATATTTTTTATGAGTAAAGTATGATTTCATTGATTCTCATGTATACATGTACTCATGTTTCCTTTCCATATTTTTATATCCCTTACTGAGCTTTTTATGCTCATCCCATGTTTTTGAAATGTTTTACACAGGAGTTAATGATGAATAGGGTCAAGGATGGGATCATGGATAGACATGTTATCTAAAACATGGAAATAGACATGTTTCTTTTAAGAGTTTTTTTATTTATGGAAACATAGTAGAAGTTTCTACTTTGTAAACTTTTGTGATGTAATAGTTATGTCCTAATTCTCTAAAACTCTAAACCTGAAAAGATCATCAATGTGAATTATTCAATTTAATTCAAGATTAAGTAATTTTTGAGGCCGAGGCCCTGTAGTTTCTATCAAAGGTCAGTTTAGATAACTTTAGAGGTTAGTGTATTCTCTAAGAATAAGTGACATTACCATAATGGATAGAATTTCAGAAAGAGTCCTAGCTTTAGATAAAGTGATTGAGTAAGTATATCTTAGTGTTTATCTTCCTCATTAGTACATGATGGTTTTGTTGATATACTCACACTGACATTTCTTTTTTTTAGTAAATGGATGGATCTAGCAGGCACCAAAGTGACAATGGGTTTGAAGGAAACTATGGTGGTTCTCTGTTTAAGAGACTGGATGAAATGGGGGATTCAATGAAGTATCTCATGGTTGTTCTAAACCAACTATCAAGGAGTCATGATCAACCACTTGAACCTTGGTATGTTCTGTAATGCATCATGTACGTGATAACCAATCGATGTGGAAGTTCAGGTAATAATTATAAAGGTAACCATTAGGGTTTATATGATCCTTACTTTTGAAGTAATTATGGGTTACTATATGTTTTGATGGAATATGAACGACTTGAGATAAAATTGAGGTTAAAACATGTTAGGGTTATTTTTGGAGTTTTATAAAAAGGACAACACGCAGACTGTGTGACAACCTGTCGCGTCGGACAAAGCTTCGGGAATCGAACCCACAACCAATGTGCGACTGGTATTTATCGCCTACCACTGGACTACATGAAGTCCCTGGTTAGTATGACATATTCTTTTTAGTTAGATGATTTAATGAATTAAGAGTATGTTTATTTTGGGTTATCTATGGAAATTATTAACCTATCATGGTGGATTTGTGATTAGGTTAATTACTTTTCAATATGAAACATTAAGAGCGACTGATGTTATTTAGAGATAAATATTAATTTGTACCTTGGAAGACTATGTGATTAAATCCTTCAAATATTTGGGTTTCAATCTTAGTTTGGTTTACATTAAATAATTTTATGGAAAAATTGTTTATTGAATGGTCTTCGTTGAACTTTGTGTTTTTTTTTTGGACAAATTTTGGAGATTAAGAATAGATTTTCTTTTTTATAAAGGATTAACCATTTTTGGATTACCTGATCTTGTTCTAACAGTTTTGGTTTTGGTTAAGGTCAAAAGACATGGGAAATATATAGTTCTCTTTAGTGGATTACGTGATTCTATAGAATTTGATTATAACTCTCTTAATATTAGCAAGTCATCCTAAATACTCATCATTTGGGGAAAGAATAAGTTTGTGTAAAAAATCCAGTAAAAGTTGAAATTCAACATGACAAGGTAGTATGTTTCCTTAAGATAAAAAATAAATTCCTCAATGAAAAGTAACTTAAAACAAAAAATTTGTCTGTGAACTTTTCCTACTGGGGAATCTAATACCGTTTAACCCACCACAAGTTTGTGATTTTCTTGTGGTTAATTTTCTCCTAAATATGTTTTCTATCACTCTCCCTTAGAACATGACCCTTTGCTTTTTCCTCCATGTCCATGTTTTCCTACATGGAATCCTAGTATGGGTTAACTCGAGTGACCTTTGTACATCTCTTTCTCTATTTTAATGTGATTGTTTTACTGACTCTTGTTCCGATGTGGGATTTTCAATGATGTTTCCAAGCCCAATTTTAAAATTGTGAGGATGCAATTCCCAAAAGGGGGGAAGGATGTAACACCCCAGGTAAATAAAGAATATGACATTTTCACATTTATCCATATTTGTGAATAAAATATTAATATAACTTTAAAGGGGACGCTATGCTCGATGGTGTACCCAATACGCAACAACGAGTTTCTTGGGAATCTTACGTTGCACTCAAATAATAAAATAATATTATTTAAAATTGTAGTTAACACCTAGTCGTTGTAATGGCAAGAATGAACAGAACCAACTAAAAAATGATTATATATGTTTGTCAGATATTTTAAATTTTTACAATAAATGTTAGAGGATTAAAAATGCGAATGAATCCAATTTTAAGCGTAAACATTTTAATATTCTTTAAAAGGTCGATTAATAGCCTTTTGATGATGAACCTCTTTTAAATTCACTTTTTGACAATTTTATGTGTTATATTTGATTAAATAAAATTCTTTTTTAGAATCTGGAAATCAAAATTTACTTTGTGTAAATTTTTGGTATTTTTCCGATAAAGTTCATTTTTTTAATGAATAGTGAAAATGTTGTATTTTAATTCAAAACCTCTTTTTAATCTAATTTATTTATATGATTATATTATCTTTTTAATTGGTTTTAATGTAAAATTATAATATATTTTTACCATTTAATCCAATAGTTTTCATTGGAATTAATTTCACTTTGAAATTGGACTTAAACTACCGTCAATTTTTATTAGATATTGTTTCTTAAAAACACGCTATTTGTTTTGATAGCGGGAATTAATTATTAAATTAATTAATTCAACATATATGTTTTGAATTTTTTAAAATAGAAATAATTTTTGAATTTGGAATATCAAATATAGCTTAGGGTGAATTTTTGGTATTTTTCTGAAAAACATCAATTTTTTATCAATAGTGATACCACTAAGCGGTAGTTAAAGAAACTGATTTTTTGTTTAAATGAAACTTTTCCACTTATGTGATTTGATTTTCAAAAATTTTACATACATGGTTGTCATTAGGAAGTAAAAAGTGGTTCAATGGGATTAAAATAATTTTTTGGTGAATAGTAACTTTTAAGTTTTAATCACGATTAAAGGTAATTAATGTAATTTAAGGTAAAAATAATGCTTTAATAATATGCAATTACCTAGAAACATGTCCTACACTAATTGGATGTGTCATAGCCAACCAAGAAAATCAATGGGTCATCATGGGGACCCCATGGAGCCACTTTGGTAGGAAAATGACATTAATAACTTTTTATTTAAAGTTAAAATTAAAATGTCACAAACATGTAATATTTTACTAAAACAATTTTAACTTGGGGTTATACAAGTCATATTTTTTACTATAAATATTAAATAGAAATCTAATAAGATTTACTATATCATGATATTTTTTATAATTTTTAGACAATAAATAAATTAAATTATTTATGACACCATGATGATGCAGTGATTACCTCATTATTTAACGATTTAAATAAAATGAAAAGATAATGTAAAATCTAAGACCTAAACTTGTCACAAACCTATTGGATGGGTGTATTTAGAAACCTTATCACCTTATCCTCAAAATATATCATTTTGGGACCTTTAAAATCCAAAAATCATTATATAATAAAGTAATATTTTATAACTGTCCAAGAGTACCCCTTCTCTCCTATTATAAAAGGCCCCCAACTCTACCACCTTACCCACACCTCTCAAGCCTTTGGCTCGGCCAAAACCTGCCCATTTAATCTCTCCACATCTCTCTATTCATCATTGAAGACTCACTTTGGGTGGAATCCTTTCCAAGAAACCCTTTTGGTTCAAACCAAGAGGAGTTACCCGATTTAAAGGTAATATCTTCAATTGTGTTTTTTTTTGTTTTATTTTTCTTCTCCAACCCCCTAAACTCTTTTTATTACATTTTTTGTAACAACAACAGTATCATAAATATACTAGGATTTTTTTATAATAAATATTCGAGCTACACTTTCACACACCTTTGTATAATGGTTAACGAACATACTGTTTCTGTGGATGGTGAAATACTCCCTCACGAAACGATGATTGTTCAATATTCTTTTAACACCTTAAAAGGTGGCCATTAATATGTCACTATATTTATATATGATATATAATATTTTTATGTTTTCCTTATGCTTCTGTATTTTTCATTTATGTCATACCTTTATGGTTTCCATTATTGGTAAACGCGATATCTTCATTTTAGGAAGTGCGGACTACCGCCCCCTCAAAGTGATTTGATTCGTTAATGCCATATATGGGATGTATAAAGGATATAATTAATGGTATTACATATGATATCCTACTGGAATTATAATATACCTTTATATCATTTTTATTTCATTCCATTGAAAAAAAAAATAAATGAAAGTAGCGTTCATGCGTACGTACGGCTTACCGTCTCCATGAACGGTACATTTCATTTCTTATCTCTAAATGTTATGTACTATTATAAGTAATTATATATAATGTATATATATTTCATATATTATATATGAATTATGGATATAATTCTGGAATTATAATATATATATATATATATCTATTTAAACATTAATTCCATTAATATGACAAAAAAATTAAAGTAGCGTTCATGCGTACGTACGGCCTACCGTCTCCATGAATGGTGCTTTTAATTTTTTATCTCCAAATGTTATGGAATAGTATAAAATGAATATATACTGGATATAAATGATATTTAAAACATTAATACTATTTTGGAGATGTTTTACCTATAACTACATGGAAAATTATTTTCCAACAGGTTCAATTTTTACTCATCTACCGAACATCGACAAAAACATCTGATATGAACTCACTTTATTAACCAATTATTATAATATTATAATATGTGATATTAACTGAATAATAATCTTTAAAGTATGTCTTTAAGCAATTATAAATTGAAAAAAATTTATTATTCATGAGATTAAAGAACGATCGAGTCATGTCGGACACGAGGTAAGGGATCCTACTCCTCTCTTTCTTTTTAAGTACACTCTTTTATGTCATTCCTTTTAAGGTCATATTTCTTATGATTTGGATGTTCTTTTATATTATTTTTACTGTAATTTTTATGTTCATATGATGAGAGACCCTATTTTCTCTCATCAATCTATTTTGGACGTTTTGAGTGGCGCCGTTAGGCTGCCAAATTTTCGTAAGAGATTCAACCACCCTCTTTCTTTCTAAGTACTCTCCTTTATGTCACTTTTTTTAAGCTCAAATTTGTTATGTTGGGGGATATTATTTTATATTACCCTTGATATAAATTTTATTTTAAAATGATTAGAGACCTTATTTGATTTCATCAATCCATTTTTGGATGTTTTAAGTGGCGCCGTTAGGCTTCCGAGTTTTCGTAAGGGATTTTTCATCTCACTTTTATTCCCGTGAGATTTATGCAACATTTTACACCAGTTCATTTGATTGGTGTATGTTCTGCCCATTATTATACTCCTTGTGTAATATAATTTCATTTATGGGTATTTACATATTCATTTTCCGACCCTTCTTCAATGGGGTGTATGTTTCGAAAGTTACCCAAGTCGGTAAGGGAACCTTTCACCCTCCTATTTTTAAAAGACTTCTTTTGTTATGTCTTTTAATTCACATAATATTATGTTGGGATATGTTATTCTATATCCTTATTGATGTAAATTGTATGTACAAGTGTTTAGATACCCTTTTTATCTATCATCAACTCATTTTCTGAATTTTGAAGTGACACCGTTAGGCTGTCGAATTTTTGCAAGGGAACTTCTTAACCCAATTTTGATTATTTGGGATAAAATTGTACTCCTTGAATATGTTGTTCTATTAATATGTGTGAATATCCTCTGATTTTTTTATACTTAATATCCACTTATATTTGGTGTATTCTTTTATCACACATAATTATGAAATTGATTTATCCTTAATCCAAGGATACCGTCTTTGTATGGGACTTCGTCTCAAACTCCTTTCAATGAAGATATTTTGTTTTATACACAACCTTCTTTTATGCGGTGTATAAAACCCTTTGAATTTTATGTTTATCCAAAAGGAATCTTTTTTATAGGAAGCATTTTACTAAACAACAAAAGGGAATGTTTTTTTTCATACGTATGTGGCGACAATGACTTCTCCGCCGCTGTGACCATTATTGGAGTTTCGGCTTCCTCTACAAGCCATACCATTTTTTTAAATGAAAAATAGATACCATTTTTTACTTTTATTTTATTTTGGTATTGAAAATGGTTTTCATAATGTTTTTATATCAATGTGTTGTATTGATATCTTATGATTGAAAAGAGGAAATGTTATGTTTCCTTTTTGCATGTTTTATGTGATACGATTATGTTATGGTTCTTGGTCATTATTATGAAGATGGGTGGTTACATGATAAACTAAGGGCGGGTGATCCCGATATAGCTCTCCAATGCATTGGGTAATGCGAAGGGGTTAAACGTTAAGGTTTCTCCGAAGAGATTTAGGGGATATACTATGATGGGTATTCCAAATGTAACCAAGAGGGTTACTCCCTACATAGGAATGTTATGAATGCCTCAAGTTACCTTTATGCCTTAGATTTCTATGTTTTATTCATGATTTTATGAGGTATGTTAAAGTGCTTAGGTTTTATGAGTAAAGTATGATTTCATTGACTCTCATATATACATGTACTCATGTTTCCTTTCCATATTTTTATATCCCTTACTGAGCTTTTTATGCTCATCCCATGTTTTTGAAATGTTTTACACAGGACTTAAAGATGAATAGGGTCAAGGATGGGATCAAGGAAAGACATGCTATCTAAAACATGGAACTAGACATGTTTCTTTTAAGAGTTTTTTTATTTATGGAAACTTAGTAGAAGTGTCTTCTTTGTAAACTTTTGAGATGTAATAGTTATGTCCTAATTCTCTAAAACTCTAAACCTGAAAAGATCCTCAATGTGAATTATTCAATTTAATTCAAGATTAAGTAATGTTTAAGCTGGGGCCTTATATAGGACCTTATTATTCCATTAGCATCCTTTCTCTATATTATTTATGAGGAATTTTTAGAAACCATTTCCTTTTCATGGGATAATCATGTTATGATTTTTTGATGATATATACTCATACTTGTTTTTTGTTTCATGATATGGTACATGGTCATTATAATTGAAATTTAGATTCAGTAATTAATAGAATAAAATATAATATGATTGATATATGATTGGTCCTTCCATTATAACCTTCTAATGAATTGGTTAATGATACAATGTTCATGGGATGGAAGTTACTCAATAGGGATGATATAGTTATGTTACAACAATGATATGATAATGTTAGCTAAATGTACGTTATTCCTAATGGAGAATAATGTATACATGTTATATTATACTATTTATATAAATGGTAATTATTTTAAATAAAAATAGAATTTTCAGGTATAAATGGTAATTATTTTTTTGGGTGATTCCATGATGAATTTGGTGTTTTTGAAGATACCAAGTTGGAGTTTTAATGCTACATATGATTTCAAATGGATCCTTTTATCAAGGATTATTTTAACATTTCTAAGGATTGATTTCTGATTGGTATCTTATATTATGTTCATATTCATGCCATATCTAATGATTTATGATATATTTTTAATGGGAATTATTTATATTATTTTATGATCTAGTACATTTATTATTTCATCACATCCTTATGCACAAATTATTCTCATTGGTGAAATTCAACTACTAATTATAATTTATACATGTACATATCATTTGATATCACCCTTATTTTGTTTTCTATATCCACAGATATTAAAATTATATTGAATATAAAGTTTTTATGTATGAATAATGTGATGTAAGATGATGTAGAATTGTTTTTTTATAAGAAAATATGGTTATAATTATAAAAATTCTCACTTATTGGCATGGGAATAGTAATGTAAGGTGTTTTTTATAACACTATAAAACACATCAAATAAAATCTCTTGGTAATATAAGTTATCCTAAATTTCTAGGTCATGGTGTATGTTTTGGGTGGATAATATTGGGTCGTGTTTATTGGGATCATGCCAGAAATGTAAATATTATTCTTTTAGAACTAGATTCTAGATTGTGGGTTTATAGTTATTACCCTATATCATAAATACCATGAATTTTAATTAATTATTAAAACCCATTATAATTAGATTGAGATGGAATAAATTACATATCCCATAGTCCCAATGGATAAGTCCATGATATGAATTGAAATACATAAGACCAGACACACATACCAACTCATCCAGTAGCACAAATACATTAATCCCAATTCCCCCTACTACATATTGTTGATATAAAATCACTACCCCTTGATGAATTGTATGGTTTCATTAATAATTGTCCGAATCCAAAACCTCTCATCATTCCAAAACTAACCATCATTGTTGTTGGTTACCTCGATCTCAAAATCACTTCTCTTATTGGGTTTGTACCCTGGATCTCATCTTAATAATAACGTGATAAAGTATCATAAACATACATGGACAAGCCATGAATAGAACCTCCACAATTCACACACCCATACATTGAACTATGCTTCCTGCCACATCCAGAACCCCATAACCGTCCCACCACTGCCAAGGGTTCTATAATTTTGTCCATAAATTGCCTTCACCATCGCCAATGCCCCAAAAATGTATCGATCAATGTTTTATTCCATCTTCTATTGAATATTCCAATGAATGACCTACCTACCCATCATCCCTAGATGCTATGAATCATCTCCATCAAGGTTGTGAGGTTCCAAACCTCTATACGTGACAACAATACACCACACATCACAAGAGATATCATAGATCACCACTCAATGTTCGTAGATCCCCAAATCTTGGGGCTTCTAATTTTTGATACTAGCCTTAAGGTCAGATTATGGATCACATTAACAATAATATTAAACCTCAAATACTTTTTATTTAATTATTAGTTCATTGTTTTTTGGGTTTAGATAACATTCTAAATTAGGATGTTTTTTAAAGTTAAATATATATTATTGATACAATCAATGGATTCTTTCTTTATAGACCATTAAAATTTCATAAAAAATACACTCTTTTTAAGGCATTATGTGAAGATATTTCATGGTGTTCAGTGATAACATAGGAGACATATTTATTGGTTTGATGTATATGTATAATATAGGTTTAACAAGATATATTATTTTAGGAGATTGATATTATATTTCAGGAATACAAGATGAATGGTATGATATAACCATTGAGGTTAAAACATTATTTAATAATGAGGGTATTGAGGTTAATTTTGATTGAGTTTTAAAAATTTATACAATAATATATGTTGAACCATTCATGTTATTTTGGGAAATCATAGAGAGAAATTTATTATTTATTCATATAATGGATTATTAATTTTCATCATTATCTTACCTTGGGATTTTATTGACAGATAAGTAGAATAAATATTCATTCTTTTATAGATTCCATGATCGATAAGAGGATAATATAAATTTTTTATTAATAAAAAATATTCCCCTTGGATATTAATAAATTTGATATGGGGTGAGATAGAGGATAGAAATGATTAGAATAAGAAAATAAGGATGAAATTTATTTTATGGATTTAAAGAAATCAAATAAGATTATTTTATTGCATTATTTATATTAATGGTAAAATGATCCATCATATATACAAAAAATATCTTGAATATGGAAATGGATTCATTTTATACAATCTTTTCTGATGAATTGATCGGATTTTTTAGAAATTATTGATTTATGGTTTTTTGTTCATTGAAATTATTATGATTGTTTTCATTCTTGTAATCAATGTTCTCTATAATTATCCATCATTATAAAGACCTCAAATTTCACCTTCATGATTTTTTTTCACTTCTATAAATCATTATCATTTTTGGAAACCATGTGATGTTTTATTCTAGATAACCTTTACATTTCCATAAAATGTTTACAAAAGGATGTTTTATTATCCCTTTTTCAATGTGGGATTTAAATAACATGTTTTTGAAATATTAAATAATTGAATTGCCATGATCTAGGTATAATAGTTTGGGAAAAATTATTTAATGAGGGAGAGTATAATTCCTAATGATATTAAATGAATACAATATTTGATAAGATATAGGACTGAAATAACAAGCTTTAAGGATAGTAGAATAATATTATTGAGATATGATAATTATATCCTAACTATTGATTTTAAGAGAATGAATAGTAGTAACCGTATTATGCAATTTATTTATATAATTTAATCTTAAACCAGATTTATAGATTAATTCATTAGAAATAATAATTGAATTTCTATTAAAGTTGTATTATGCTTCAAAAATATGTTTTTTCATAAAATATTTCATATTACTTTTTTTGATTGAATATTATCATTAATTTAGGAAAAATATAGAAATTTTATTTGATAAAAAACATATCATTTTTTAATTAGGAGACATAAATTTTCATATGTTGCTGTTTTTTTAAAAAGATCAAATATTTATTTTTTTAGTAAATAGTAAATAATAACGATTTTTATCAAATGTTCATTTATCTTCATTAAATAAAGTAATTTAAAAGAATAATTATATACATAATTTCAATTAAATATAAATAAGAAACTTTTGTATTTTATATAATCAAATTAATTAATTAGAAATAATCATTTTACTAGAATTTTTATATGTTTATTTTATGAATAATAATATCCATTCAAAAAACAATTTATCATTGAATATTACACATTTATATAAAAAATCAATGAAATAAATATAACTAACATGGTTAAATTTATCCCATATTTGGAATCATGAGGATCAAATTTTTTAAATATTTCTATTTTTTCATTATTTATAGTATCCGTTTAAAATATTTTACTCATTGGTAAGTATGAATCGGGTAATTAACATTAAAAATAAAAAGATAAGGAGTTAGAAAGTAGTATAAAAATTATATTATTTTAATTGGATGAGATTATTTCTTTCAATATCATCCAAGATTTATTGATGAAGATATTGGTTTCAATTCTTATTTGATACTTAACATAACATTATGTTATGTAAAGAATAAATACAAAATTTTACTCTCTTTATTACAATTTCTATAACATTTTATGATAGGGATAAAAACAAATAATGACCATTTCGAATAGGGTTATTTTGATTATGGGTATTTTTTTTGGTAAAATATATTAACCCTTCAGAGATGAAATAACCACATTATTGTTTTATGGAACACTCACACTATTCTTGTGAAAGAAGAAAAAAATCAAATAAATTAATATAAGTAAAGTAAAATTAAAAATATATGGAAAATTTATTATTTTAATCTATTTTATTATATACATTCATTATATTAGTTTTGTTTTGTATTTTTATATTTATATTTTATTACCATATTGATATCATTATTGTCATAAATGTGAATAGAATGGAATATGACATTAATGTTATCATGTCTTAATTAATATTTTATTAACATACTTAAAATTCATAAAAATAAATTATTTGTCTAACTGAATGAGATATATTTATTTATTTAAAACATCATTCACTTAAATGTAAATATTTATTTTATTTTAACTTTTTAGATCCATAAATTTTTGACAACATTGATATCACAATTATCAACCAACAGTTATTGAGGTGTTAAAAATTTGAGATAAGGATGAAAACATACTATAAACATGTATAATATTTAATTCATGAGAGTATATGATATCATACTCAGAAAATTATTCAATTAAATATATTTTGAACATCTTTTCCTAAAAATATATATTTATAGTGTTTTAATACATTACGTAAATCATAGGATACCCCTACCCTGACTTATAAAAGTGTACCACACCTCATCTATTTTACCCACATAATGAACCAATTATATGCATAAACCTTGGATTTTTTATCATTATTATCTTATTTAGATAAGTTATATATGTGTTTTAATTCTTAAAAAACCATCTCAAGGGTCCTTATAGGGATATTAAATAGTGGTTATTAGAAGAGGAGTTTTCCATCTCAACTGAGCGTCTTCATTTTACTTTTCCTAATACCTCCTTAGGTTTTATCCTGGCTATTCCAATACAATAAGTTTTCTATAAACCATATAAAAATATGTTACTATGTTAACTTAATGACCATATTCATCATCGTTTACCTCCTATGGGAAACAAAAACATTTTACTTACATATGTGTGGACTACCACCACCATGAAGTGATGTGTTTCATTTTCTATCACTACCTCACAAGGATTGTTATTAAGATGTATTTAATAAATAAAAATTATAATAATCACGTAATTCTGATTTTTGAAATATATTATTTTACATACCTCTATACATTTCACCCTTTATGAGTTGATAAATTTTCATGCCCGTACATATGGTATACCAACTCAATCAAGTCATGTAATTCATTTTTCACATTCACTATTCATGGGTTATTATAAAATTTAAATATATATATAATTATATATCTATATATATATTATAGTCATGATAGATGTAATACCTATTTTGAAAAAATAAACATACCAATGTCATTTTTTAATTATGAAATGAATGTCCCCATAACACCGAACATGAACTTAATTTATTATGTAACTAAACTTGAAATTAAAATAATTGAAATAAACTATTTAATCAGTAAGTAATAAAACATTAAAATTTTATTAAATAATTAAATAAATTATTCATTTATATTATATAGTATTTAATGTATATACATAGCATGTATGGACTTGGGCTTAGGGGTTTCATATCACATTTTTTATTCATTAAGTTATACATCTACATCATTGACTATGTTATTAAAATATTTTTATGGAATGTTTACTATAATAATATTAATTTGGTGTTAAAATTTTTTTAATATTTTTTGAAATTTTGCACAAAATCACTTCATTAACTAATTCTAACATCAATGATACAATCTTTTTAATGAGTATCCATCTCAATATTCATTCGTTGAGGTTTGTATCGTATTATGCACCAATGTTATTTTATATGTTTTATGTGATACATATTGAGATATTATGTCCTAAAATACTATTTGATAAAGGTATTTAATATTCTATATATTTTATCAAGTTCATGAGATTTTTATTAAAATTTTATAAATGTTTCAGTGGTTTTCATATTGACAACATCAATTCTGTGATATATAATTAATTACATACACCATGATTTATTTTATATGTTATAGTTATTAAAAATTAATGTTTTAACATGTTATTTCAATTTTACAGTGTTTTTATATGATCATTTTATGTTCATCCATTTAATATATTTTTTATTCAGGCATTACCCATATTTTAAGGGTTTCATTTCTAAATATTCATTCATCGAGGCATGGTTTGAATGATTCTGCTTTTTAATTTTTATTTTTTTATACATAGACTTTTGATATGAGATAATATATTTGTATTTATATTCATTATATTTTATGATCCTTATTATGATCATACATTCAAATGGTATCTACTGACACATGATAGTAAAGGTGTATGTCAATGAAAATATTATTTTTAATGTTTTTTAAATACTTGAAACCAAAATATTAATCATGTTAATTAGAATATTTTAATAATGTAAATTTATAAACATACTTAATTTTATAAGATTATTTTCTACTCTATTTCTAACTATTTTAAATTTTTTTAAAGTAAATTTCTTAACAATTTCCATATGGATCATTTTTACTCTATTTTCAAAAGATTTCAAAGAATGATTGTTTTTATATTTTATGACAAGAATAAATTTTTCATTCATCATTACTATTCAATTACATGAAACTTATGTTATAATTTTTCAATAATATTTTCAATTAAAATTAATTTCATAATATTTATAATATTTTAATTTTATAGTGGTACAAAAAGAATACTATATTTTACCATATTTGTAATGAAATGGTGTAAATGTTAATTTAAAGGAATTTTTAATCTAAATAAATATATTTTAAGGGATCATATTCCTCAATTGGAATATTATCTAAGCGTGACATTAAATTCTTTCCTCTAAATACATTATATTAAATTTTTAAATGCATTTTCAAGAGACACATTTAATTTTCAAGGGTATGGATAGCTATGAAATCCCTGATTAATAAAAAGAATCTATGAGTTTTTTCAATGAGATAATAATTATAAATAATTGATGAAACCAAAACTACATTGTGAACCAAATGATTAACATGCATTGTCTAACATATGAAGGGAGAGTCCATTAGAGACCACAAACGAATTGTGTAATGTGATAGATTTGACTAGATAAAATTTATGTTTATGGGATGAAAGAGTTATATTACTCCTAAAAGATGAAAAAGATAACTGATTGTTTTTTACTCTATTGTTATGATATAATTTACATGTTCTAACCAACTCTTAAAATATATGGGAATTAATATACTCTATGATTATATGAATAATTTTTTATGTTTCATTACATATAATTTTATTTATTCTTACTTTGTTATTGTAATATATCATTTACCCAAGGATAAAATTTACATGGATCATTGTTATTGAATTATAGGACTCTTATCTCATGTTGAATAATTAATCCTTGTCATTTGATTTATGATCCATATATTTTTGGGTATGAATTCTCTTATTTCATTATAATATAAATGGATTATTTCATCGTACCCTTGTGATCATTCGATTATCCCAAATGAAATTTAATTATAAATGTTTATGTGTACACTTAATGATAATTTCAACTCACACTTAGCGTGCTTTAGATTTTCGGATGTTATTAAGAACTATGATAAATGAGTAATGATTATAGAGTACAAATGTTTAAATTATTTCATGGGAGATTATTAATATATACCATTGAACTGAAAATGGTTTGAATAATAGGAAAATAGTCACATAAATAAATGTGTCATTTTATATAACACTTTTTCTATAAAAACCAACCTCTAGTATCCTAGAAAAAAATGTATAAGTTATTTCATTGTTATAAGATAAATTGAATCTCACCATGCACAATCAATTGTTTTAGATGTCTTGGAATAGTGGATACATTAGTTATTCCAACATTACATTAAAAATATAAAAAATAATAGAATAAGAAAAAGTATTATATCCTTGATATCTTTTATATAATCATTCATCATATCCTTGGGAAATGAAATCAAAAATAAGGTAAACACAAATAGTTAGTAAGGGTTTCATATATGTGTAGATATCATGAGTAAATAATGCAAAAGTAAACTCCACATAGTGGATAATAAAAATACATAAAATTCAATCAAAATAATGAGTTTAATGACTACACATGTGTAATTAAAACATTGAAAAGACATATATATTAAAAATTATAAAATTTATAATGAATATTTATAATTCTAGTTATTCATTTCAATACCTCTTAACCATAATATAATGTATCATACCATCTTGGAATGTCATATAAATTTAATTATTAATATGTGAGTATGGGTAAAATAAATACCAATATAATTTTAAATTTTCACTTTTTTTCTAGAGACATATCGATACATGTAGTGGTTACCTTTAACATATCTCCTCTAGTAACATTCATTTATTATTCATTCCTAAAATTTTAATTGATAATTAAAAAACATTCTCAAATATATATTATAATTAAACAATAATCCATATTGAATCAAGAATATGAAACAATAATATTGCATAAAAAACAACCTAGTATAACAATAATGATGGTGTGATTTTATCACATCCCTAGAAATGACAATTCATGTTATCCTAGAATAAAATAATAATAAAATGACACAATGTCATTTCATTGGGATTTTTTTTTAATTTAGTGAAAATTCATTTAAATATAAACATCTCCATTATGTTGGAAATTATTATCATTGAAAATTATCGTGGAACAATGATTGTAAATCTCAAAGGTAAATATTATTCATGATGGTGGGAAACCCCATTCCTGTAGGGTACTTTAAAAAATGATTATGTTCACATAATTGGTAAAAAGAACCTTATTTGGAAATAGACAAGAAAAACCATTTTATTTTTTAAAAAAAAAAATCAAAAAAAAATTGAATATATATTTTCAGAAAACTAGAATTTTTTATGAATATTTTTTTAAAAAACATGGAAATCGATGAAAAATATTCTCTATTAAATAACCTATATAGTCTATTTTTATTAATGAAATCTTCATGATAATTATAAGTAAAAAATAGAGGAATGTGGTGAAATATCAAAAAGATGACAAAAATAACCATTGGAGAACAGAATTCAATGGTATTTTCAAGTATGTATCATATAATATCCCACATTTTGAAGTCAATTATAAACTATCCTCAAATAAAATGTGATTGTAAAAAAACCCCTTTACTCAAGTTCCACTAGCCATGTTTGTGATTTCAAAAATTAGTATAATAAATGTGTATATAAAAAAATTATATACTAGATCGATAAAAATAATTATAATATCATATATGAACCACTTCTAAATTCCAACAATAATCTATTAATAATTATTTATTAAAATTATCATTTCTACGTGTTTACTATTGCGAATTTTCATGTATGATTTAGTTTTGTAGTTTTGGACATTGCATAATTCACATATATTAATTAAATCATAATTATAATAATGATTTATGTATTATATTTTCCTTAAATAAATATTTCATGTCTTTCATGAAATTAAAAAATGAAAAATGGACCATAACTATTCATGGAGGTGGTAGACCAGCTATATGCACATGTGTCCTTATCATTTTTTAATGACTGTAATGGTATGAATTTAAGAGATGTATAATATTTGAATAATAGTAATTATTCCATAAATATCTTATATATATTTTAATTATCTCTATCATTATAACCATCTATCAAAAATGGTGATGAAAATTGAATCAGACCACTATGTTGATATGATAAGTCTGACATACAGATGAAAGATGTTTTTTACATTTCATATGATGGAAATGTGCTGAATAAATATTAGAAAAATTCATTATAACTCTTTATTATGTTTATGATACATGATTAATCATTTTAGGAAGGGTTATAATATATTAATGAGAAGTATAAGTCGAAACAAATTTGATGGAGTCTTAAAAACAAATACATCTTCTTTAGAAGACCACAATGATATCAATTATTAAGGAGAATCTTAATGGAATTGTTATAATACCATAACCAATAATCTATGATTAAATAATATTATAATTTAATTTTTAAGGGTATTTTTGATCTAGGCATTTCAAACTGGTGTATGGATGAAAGGAGAGTGGTTTCACATTATATATGGATAAAAGGATACTCATGGAATTAATAAAATTATTTAAAGATAAAAAATTCATTTTAAATTTAAAGTGGAACCATGTGTTATGAATTTAAAAGGAAAAATATTATATGGTTAAAATAGCTTAAAAATGTTTTAATTTTTTATATGGTATTTTAAAACATATCGTTTAGTTTAACCCGATTGATAACAAATTATATCCATAATGGTTGTAATGACATTTTTAATATTAATGGGTTTCAATTTTACTAATATGGTTACAATTTTATAAAAAATGAGAAAGTGATTAAATAGATGAAAATTTATTATCCTACATTACTTGTTTAATTAATTTAATGATTTCTAAATATTTTAATAAAATACTCTTTTACATCAAATAATATAAAAGGCATTTTATGAACTATTCAAATATTAGACATTAAAAATATGAATATAGAAAGGAAATTAATATATATTAAATGTAACTGTAACTAATGAATTATTATTTACTATACATTTTTTAATAATAATTCTTCCAAAATAAATTAATTTTTTATTTTTCATATTATTAAATTTTATTTTTTCACACTCTGAAAATGTAAGATGTCAAAATTTATAAACATATAAGATAATTATATAATAATTAAAATTAAAAATCAATTAAAATCATTAAATTATTTAATTATAATAAAAAAATTAATATTCATTTAATACATATTTTTGTCAGAATGTAAACATATATGATAATTCTAAAATCTACAGAGTACCATTTTTTGTTCTTCGTTAAATTAAATATTATATCAGTACTTACCGCTAAAAATGGTTCCAAATAGACTTAAATTAGAACTTTATATGTGTTAGATGAATTAAATTCTAAAATTTGTTGATTTAATGTGTTATGTATATTTTAAATAAAATTCATATTATATTTTACTTTATCTTTCCTAATTTACAATTTTAACATGTGAAATTATTTGACTATTTAAATTATTAATTTTGATGAAATATTAAGAACAAATTTGTAAATAATATTAATTATGATGATTAAAAATATGGAATCCTTTTTACAAGATTCAATCATTAATTTGGAAGAAATTTATTTTAATATACAGTCATAGAATGCAAGGAAAATCCAATCTATTACAAATCCCATTTTAAATCAAATTTTTTTATACAATGATCCAGTATAACATTAATAAAAAGATATATATTGAATTATTATTATAAAATAAATTTAAACAAATTTATATTATTTCCTAAATAATTGGGATTTGAAAATACTAGATAATAAATGTTTTTCCTTTAAAATCAGAATTTAAGAAATTCACCTACAAATCAATTTTTTTCAGATAATTCCCAATAATTCAACCCATGATAATTTTGATAAGATATTTTTTTTATTTTTTTAAAACATTAAATTTATTTAATTTAATAGAATTAACTATACTATACATAAACAAAATGATATTAAAACCATATATGATGAAATTATATTTTTGATGCCTAAAATGTGATTAATAAAAATATAGTGGTTATGTTGAATAAATTAATAAAAAAAATATTAACTAAAACCTAAAATTATATATATTTCATAATGGTATTAATCTGATTCATACACTCAAATCCAACTATATGTTTATAACTATCACATAATTGTATTTCAGTGGTATGAGGATTTTCTTTTAAACTCATGGATGCTTGTATAAAAAACTATTAAGGAATTTTAATTTATTTAAATCTAAGTATTTCATAAAATCAACAGCTAAAACATTTAATCCCCTTATAAGAATTTCTCTATGGAAATTTTGTCAATTCAATACAAAAAATGAGGATACATCTACTGCATTACGCCTTCAGGTTCCCCTGTAGATGTCACAATCTTATGGGTTTCCACAACACGTTCAGCAGATGAGTGGTATTATTTTTTTGCAAATATTCTCTATAATGTGGATTCTTATCCGGGTTTGTTCTCATTATAAACTCATAGTTTTGTACATGTGAAGGATGAGGTATGTAGTTCTTCAGGTTCCCATATAACTTCCATAATCATATGGGTGTCCATAACATTTTTATTAGGTGAGTGGCCTTATTTTGATTCTAATATTCTCGATAATGATGAATCTAATATGGTTGTTTTTTATTATGACCTCAGAGTTTTATTAATGTGAATGATGAGGTTTTAGTTTTTAATTAAAAATTCATTGAATACATTATGAAAAATGAGAGAGATTTGGGGGAAGTTGTAATAATAAATCTACAATATTAATATGACCATGAATTTCAATGGATCAGAACAATCTAGGGATTCACATCCCCATCTTTCTAAGTATAATAATCATATTCTATATAGATATTCATATCAATAACTTATCACCAACATTAAACTATAGATATTAGTGATTTTTGTTAGAATATTATTTTTACCAACATTTTTTCTACTCTTACGTGAATTGGAATTGATCTAACCAAATCTATTTTTTCTCAACTAGAAAAGGTTATAGTTTCTTCATTTGTAGAAAATAATCTTCTCATGGTTAATTTATAATATATTCTAAATATTTATTCATATGGATCCATCTATGAAATATATTTAAATTTGTTTTTTATGAAAATTACACCAGTGGAATGTTTTGATTCCAAAAACAATTTGAAACCATTTATAAATCTCTCAAAAAGAATTATATGTCATGTATTTTATTCTCATAAAGACCATTTGTCATTGGCTGATATATTTTAGTGAAACTCAATATTATATACAAATCATACAGAATAATTTTCTATAACATCAAAGTAAATCAAGGTTCCCAATAAAATATTATTTACTGTAGAACATTATACAATATTACAAATAAATATATATTAAAATAATTTTATCAGTACAAATATATTATCTAATAGAAATGTATGTAACTGATTTAATGAGATGATCACCTAGTGATGAGATAACATTATTCCCTTTATATTCTTTTGGAATTATGATGACAAAATCAATAGTAATGATTCTCCATTTACATTTTTGTATGGGTAATGGTTGTAACATGTCCTTAAAATTCGTCAACCCATACATAAATTACTAACAAACTATAAAAAAGATGTATACTCTACAATATGGTTTTTCCTATTACCCCACCAGAAATACTAATTCATAAATATATTCATATAAAAACATATGGGATGAATATATACTGATTAATTATGTGATTCATAAAATAAATCCTTCATATCTGGTATTGATGGAAAAAAAATACTCGGTTTAGAACCATATCTATATAATAAGACTAAAATTAATCACATGACCATTCCTCACTATATTCTATAATTGAAAATCATCTTTATATGCCTCCCTAATACTCTCATGGATGGATGAGTGACTATCCATCTAGGAAATAAGATATATATCCTATTTCATTAATATTTCATCATTTATATATTAAAATTTTATATGTATTGGATATATTTCTATCCTCATCATGTAAAAAATAAAATGCAATTTGTGACATAGAATACCATATTCTTTGTTCACTTTCTCAAGGTGGTAATGGGTCAATTAATCATAATCATTTATCATCTCGAACTATATTATCTGGAACAATTTTTGTTTTTAAATATATAGATAATTTTTTTACCATTATAAGTATCACAACATTCAATATAATTCTAGTTCCCCCATATCAATAATGAATATGTCATTTTGATCACCTACAAATAATGAGTTAGGCACTTTTGACCATGAATTTTAATTTTAGGACTCATACACTATAACCTTATCATTATTTAAGAAGAAACATTTTGCATCCATGATTATTTTAAATGTATTTTTGATTTAATTTCAATATTTTCATTGTTATTGGGGTTTTCCATAAATTTTGGTTCAAATGGTGGGTTTTTCAAAATTAGGGCAAAACCGTGATCCCATTTCCAAATTTAAAAATAAATTTTGTTTTTTTATAACTCCTTAATTTATCAACATTTTACACCCATTCCACATCCCAATTGACATTCCTTGGTATATTTAAACCACCATATAAAATTTTACCGCATAGATATTCATAATAAGGATGGATTTGGGTTTTTTTGTTAAGGTGTTGGGCAAGCCTGAATGCCCATTTCCAACATTAAATTGTTTTTTATTCTTTTATAACTCAATCAATGTTTAATATTTTTTGGTGATTCCAACTCTCACCCAAGACCACATACCCAAAAAGTGCCCACATTCACTCCTCCCACTATTTTGAGATCATTTTCATTGCTATTGTCGACAAAAATTATCTGGATTTCTCAAATCCCCCATATTTGAAAAGGATAATTGATTCTTTCATAACACTTTCAATGTTTACTCCATTCCCCCCCATTAAAGTTCTCACATAACATTCACAGACTTATTCGATGCACAAAAGTATATATTATGGTTTTTAGATTCATCTAATGGTGTATTTGGGTCATTTTCATCAAGATTTATTCTGGTTAGTGTTTCTCTCTTAATTTCCTTCCTTCTCATTAGGGTTTAATTTCTCTTTCATGAAGGTCTATAGTGTCTATAATTTAGGGTTGAAACTTAAGGTTTTATTTGGGGTCGTTTTGGTGATCTATTATAGATTAAGGTAAATTCTGTAATCTTTGTGGTGTGATGATTGTGCGGTTGAAATTTTGCAGCAATATTTGGGGGTTCGGACAGAAAAGATAGTCGATTATATTTGTAAGAATTTATTGATGATTTAGCATGCCTGATATAATTATTTTTAATGTTCTATAAATACTTTTCATTGTTAAAATACCATTTTTATGGAGTTTTTTAATCTGTTAATTTTATAGTTTCACTTTTGTTTTAAAGTGGGTGTTTTAAATGTGCAACTATTGTGGTAATATTTGGGTTTATTTTATAACATGAGAATATGGTTTACTAAATGTTGATTGGGCTGTCAATTATTTTTTGGTAGGGTATTAGTGTGCTTCTGCATTTAGAAGGGGATTTTTAAATGGGTGCTAGGTGAAAAACCATGTCATGCATATTAAAAGGGTTCTATTAAAATCCCAAATGGTTTAATGAGATTTACAAAGTGTGAAAAGGATGACTATGTACTATTTTTGTGGGTGTATGTTCATAGAATGGTTTTTTTAAAGAGAAGTCACTATTTTATAAATTCAAACATTTTATGAATGTTTAATAATATGTCGAGAAGATTTATTAAATTTTTATGTGGGTGAAAAACATGTTTGTGGACTGTTTCATGTGAGTAAGATGATAAAATGAATTTGAAGGTAAAAGGGGTATTATATGGAATGTGTGTGTGGGATCTTATTTGATGCGTATCACCATGTAATGTTTTATAAAATTGTTTAAAGGATTTTTTTAAGTGTTAAGGAGATGCGAAAAGTGTTTTAGGATATTTTGGTGTGAGTATGATTTCAATACCAATTTGAATGAAAAGAGGGTTTATGTGACTTGTGTGATATACATGTGGGGTTTTCATTGAATTTGTTTTTGGAAGGTTGTATTTTCAAGTGGAAATTATATTTCATGTCTTTTTGAACAAGTTTGATCCAGAGAGGGAAACTCGGGTGTCTAGGTTGGTGGATGTGTAATAGTAATCTTCTGATCCCATAGGGTTTGGCGTCAATTTCATGTAGAAAATTTGACACTGTCAAAAATAACAAAAATATAATGATGATGATTTTGTGGGACCACTAGGTTATGGATATTATCCCTACTAATGGCTCATGTGCACAAGAACAAATATTATGATGGTTACTTTCACTGAGATATTGGGTACCTGGGACCCACAATGAGCTAGTTCCTAGGTGTTATTTCCCATTTCATGTGTTCATTGGATGATTTATGCTTACCGTTAGTATTGAATATAATTATGTGGAAAATTTAGTATCATTGGTATTTTATTTAAAAGTGTTGATTCTGTAAAATATCACACTTAAAAACTATTTTTATTTAATGTTACATATTTTATAAATTGTTACAAGAACTCCATGTTTATGAAAACATTCATGATTTTCATCATTGAATGTTTATCAAATGAAATATCATTGTGATGGTATCCTACTAGTATTTAGATAACACATTAATTAATCTTTTGGGTTTATATATACATGGTTATTTTTGTTGTAGGTTTGGTTACATCATTTTGTGCCAATTGTTCACGTTTTTAGAGGTCCATCGTGAGGTTGTTTTGGGGAGATGGTTTGAGGGTGGTGCTTCATACCATGTAGAGGTTCTTGGGATATTTTTCGTGGTTTTGTACATAAATAACATATTTCCATGTGGAGGTTCTTAGGATGTACTTTTTGGTTTTCTACCTTAGTAATGGTCTTTATACATTTTTTTTAATTTGTGTAATTTAGTTCTGAATTTTAGTAAAATATGTAATGGTTTGAAAAATTCATATTTGTTAATTATAATTTTTTTACTATATGTTTATAAACCCATGTAAATCATTCCCAACATTAATTTTATAATACTCGGTCACTTGTGCCTTCCCAAGAGGATTATGGCCAGCCTTTGGGCCTTATCATAGGCTGGTTCAGGTGTCGGATTTGATGGTGACCAGATTCGATTCGTGATAAAAACAAACCATTATAATATTTGACTCAACACTCTATATCAAAAACCATTCTCCACTATCTGGTAGTGTAGGTATAGGATTAGTAACTAATCTTATCTTTAGTTCTATTATATCCACATAATATTTATTTATCCTCAGGTTTATCAGCACAATATTCAAATGTTCATCAATACATTATTTTATATTTAAAAATATAAGTATACCTTTCATAAAAACTAAAAAATTACCATGGTAACACCCAATGACCCTACTAATTAATTACATTATGATATTAGGAATATTGGTAAGTAAAATTGATATCACTATAAATTAATAATGATCACAAATCACAGTAAATGTTGTAATTGTAATATTATCCTTCTTGACCCATTGTTATTGCTATCCAAATTTAATATACATCCTAGAAAATTATTTAAATACATATAATTTATCAATTGATTTTTTATATATGGTATATGATAATTTTTCATATTTCCAATGATGTTAATTTTCAGATAATGAATGAAAAGAAACATTGAAACATATTTTTTATTATAAAAATCAGGGGATCATGAAATAGTGGAGCACTATGTCTAATGCCTACCATATTGAATTATCATAGTGTTGATTATTCAGTTCCATCAAAAAATTGGGGTAATTCAATATGGGGGATTTAAAATAGGTGTAACATCATATATGAGCCCTATTAAAAAATATTTATTTGGGTGAAGACTATTCAAAAAATCTAGATTGACATAAACAATCTTATATATAATGGGAATATGATCAATGTTTTGTTTTTACCAATACATTTGTGATAAATATAAATTATTAATAGTTAGTAAAATTAATATGTCTAATGTAACATCCATTAGTAGTATAGGATCATCCTATCACTGATAGTCAACAACAGTTTGGTTCAAATTAACATGTTTTACATCCCATCTGTGATAATTGATATAGTTTTTATACTAAGAGAGCCAATCCATTCACAAAAATTAAATCAAACTGACCAAGATGAATGATAAAATGACATGTAAGAGGAATATTCTAAAAAAATTCTAGTGGATATTTTCTATAGAAATTAGATAAGTCATATTTTTTAAGAGTTTTCAATAAACACTAAATATATAATCATTGATGTGGTGATGTTATACACCTAAAAATTTATATAGATATAAATGTTTTTGAAGAACCAGAATAAAATTAATAATATTCACTTTTATAGTTGATGATAACTATAACATTCACTACATCATTATTTACATCAACATTGGTCGTATTAATTTCATAATCCTAGGCTTATACCCATTTATTCTTCTATATATTGTTCCCTTAATTTATGGTACATGAGTTTAAATAATTCCCCATATCATTAGAGATGAATCCCTAGATAAAAATTGTATATTTATTTTACATTCATTCATGATTCTTATGAAACATTTATCTACACTAGAATAAAACTCATGTTTAAATTATGACTGTAAATTGGTGTTTATTTCCTTATATATTATATAATGAAATTCTCATCCTAACTTTATTATTCAATTATATTTATATTTTTAAATTATTCAGAGATAATTTCTTCATTTTATGAGTTTTATTAAAGGTACAAAAAAATTTCTATCTATGTCTTGATGGTACCATATAATATGTAATTGTATATTGAAATAGTTTGAGAAACCTTTGCCCCTTATAGACACTTCAAAATCACATAAATGAAAAAGTAAATCATATATTCTAGATTATAAATATAGTACCCATAATGTAACATCCAAGGTAAATAAATAACATGGAATTTTTTATATTTATTAATATTTGTAAACAAAATATTAATTTTACTTTAAATGGGACTCTATGTTTGATGGCGTACTAGATATACAACAACAGGTTTTCTTTGAAATGTTACGTTACACTCTAATAATATAATATTTTTATTTTAATTAGTAGTTAATGCCTAGACGTTATAATAGAGGTAATAAATATAACTAACTAAAATATGATTATACATGTTTGTTAAATGTTTTTACATTTATACAATAAATTATAGAGGCATAAAACGTGAATGAATCTATCATAAATACTCTAATATTCTTAAAAAGGTCGATTTATCACCTTTTGATAGCGAACCCTTTCTAAATCTAGTTTTGGTCATTTTTATATGTTATATTTGACCAAAATAAATTATTCATTAGATTTGGTACAACGAAATTTAAAATGGGTAATTTTTTGTATTTTTCTGATAAAGTTCATTTTTAATGAATAGTGAAAATTATTGTATTTTAATTCAAAAGTGCCATTTAATCTTATTTATTTATATGGTTGGATTAACTTTTTAATTGATTATAAATTGTAATTAGAATATATTTTTACCAGTTAATCCAATTTTTGACATTATAATTAATTTCCCTTTGAAATTGGACAGAAACAAGTGTCAATATTTTGATAGTTATTATTTCATAAAAACAAGCTTTTTTATTTTGACAGTGGAAATTTATTTTAAATTAATTTTTTCTACTTCTGTGTTTTGAATTTAGAAAAATGGATTCCTTATTTGGAATCAGTATGTTCAAATTGTGTAAATAGGTATCTTTTATATTTATAATTTTTAAATATTTACTTCAGTAAATATTTTATTTACCTTGATTAAAGGGTAAATATAGTAAATAAGGGTAAAATATAATATTATAATAATATTAAATTCCCTTAACATGTTTAATAATCATGTTGGCTGATACATAGACAACCATGTGCATCCTTGGGTCGAATTTTGTACCCCATGATACCACCTGGGAGTAATAATGACACATTATATTAATTAATTTAAATTAAAGACAAAAATGACAAAAACAAATATCTTTTAGTAAATCAATTTTTAAATGGGGTTATATATGTTATCATTTCAACTAAAAATATTATTTGAAAATATAAAAATATTTCCTAAATCATTGAATTTTTTTATAATTTTATGACATCAAATAAATTAAACTATTAATGACACAATAATGATGAAATATTTATCTCATTAATAAATGAGTTTAATAAATAGAATTATAAATATAAAAATAATATCAAAAACATGTCCAATTATTATTGGATGATTTTATTTCGACCATGAGTCATCTTAGCTTCTACACTAATGATTATTTGACCTTCCAAAACCTAATATATGGTTATAATAAAATAATTGTTTCAAACATTATCTAAAGGGCCCCACCTCTCCCTTATAAAAAGCCCTCACTTCCTACCCACTTCTCACTCTTCTCAAGCCATTGGATCCTGAAAACTCTACTCCAAAAAGCACCCAATAACCCTATATTAATCCAAGAATAATTACAATAGGAAGAAAACACTTCAATAAACCCTTTTGTTTCAAACCAAAGGGAGTTACCCGATTTAAAGAATATTAAAGTACGGTCGAGTCAATTTGGACACAATCTAAGAGATTTGTTTTCTCACTTTTAATTATATGAGATTTCAATTGTTCACCACTTATTTATTGCATGTGGTGTATTTTATACTACCATTTGATATATATTATCATGATTCTATGTGTATTTATGTTATTATGTGATTCATTTGGCGTTTATTAATTTTTTTCCCAAATGAATCGATTGATTACAACATGGTAAGGGTTTTTCATCGCACTTTTTATTCCCGTGAGATTCCTGCTATAATGGAAACTATTTTATTTTTTTGGTGGATGTACTACCCATTATTGTATTCCTTGTGTAATATACTTTAATTTATGGATATTTACATATTTATGATATGATCTTTTTTTCATGGGGTGTATATTTCGAATGTTACCAAATCGCTAAGATAACCATTCACACTCCCCTTTTTAAAAAGACATAATTTTTTATGTCATTTAATTTACATATTATTATGTTAGGATATGTTTTTTATATCCTTATTAATGTAAATTTTATGTCCATGTGATGGGATATCCTTTTCTCTCTCATCAACTTGTTTTATGAATTTTAAAGTGACGTCGTTAGGCTATCGAATTTCTGTAAGAAAACATCTTAACCCAATATAAATTTTTGGGTTATACATCAACTTATTGATTATTTAGTGCTATGAATATGTGTTTATAACCTCTGATTGTTTTACACTTAATATCCAATAATATTGGGTGTATTTATATATTTCACACATAATTATATAATTTATTTATCCTTAGTCTTAGGATACCGTCTTTGTAAGGGACTTCAACTCAATCTCCTTTTCTTGAGGCATATTGTGTTATATTACAAGTTTTTTTTATATACATTAAAAACACCATTGAATTTTCATTTTATTAAAAGGAAATCTTTTTTGAAGAAGATTTTTACTAAACGAAAAAAATGTTACTTTTTATCATACGTGGTGACAACGTCCTTTCTGCCACCACAAGTATTATTTGATCTTTGGCTTACTTAACAAAATGTAATGTTTATAAAACGAAAATAAATTCCATATACTCTTTTTGTATTTTGGTATTGAAAATGGTTTTTATAATGGATTTATTATGTCAATATATTTAAATGATATATTATGATTATAATGCGGAAATATTATCTTTCCTTTATGTTTATTTTATGTGTTATGAATATGTTATGGTTCATGGGAACTGTTTATATATATGGATGGTTCCATGATAAACCTTGGCTGGGTGAACCCGAGATAGCTATCCAATGAATTGGGTAATGTGGCAGAGGTAAACATGAATGTTTCTCCTAAGATATATACAGAATATACTATGATGTGTATTCCAAATGTGACTCCCTATCTATCTGTGATAGCTACAATGTAAGTATGATATGGATTCCACATGTTACCATTATTATTTATGATTTTTGTGTGTTATTCATAAATATTATGATTTCATGAGGTATGTTATGATTGAAAAGTATGGTTTAATTGTTTTTTATTTATTGGTGCGATAATGTTTTCATTCATTATTTTATATCCCTTACTAAGGTTTTTATGCTCATCCCATGTTTTTGAAATGTTTTCCACATGAATTAAAGATGAATAACGGTCAAGGATGGGATCAAAGAAAATTCATGTCATCTAAAACATGTAACTAGACATGGTTTTTTTTGTCAAAAGTATTTATTTAATGAAAAAAATTGATAGTGAGTAGACTTTTTACATGTAATATTCATGTTCCTATGTAAATGTTATGACCTAATTCTCTAAAACTCTATACATCAAATTATTCTCAATATTAATTATCCATTTTATACATGATTTTTTAATGATTAAGGTCAATTCCTTACAGTTGGTATCAGATATCGGTTTAGGTAACTTTAGGGGTTATGGCTTTCTCTAAGAATAAGTGTCAATACCATAATGGTTAGGATTTTAGAAAGAGTCATAGTTAATTTAGATAAAGTGAATGAGTTTAAGATAACATGAATAAGTATATCTGTTTATCTACCCTCATTAAAAGAAATTATATGATGATTCCACTGATATACTGCCACATACCTTTTTAGTTTTATTAAATTGATGGATCTAGAAGGCACCAAAGTAACAGTGGATGTGAAGAAAACTGTGATGGATTTCAGAATGAGCAACTGAATGAAATGGGAGCTACAATGAGAACTCTTATGATTATTCTCATCCAACTAACTGGAGTCATGATTGACCACCTGAACTTTTTTGAATTTTATAAGGCATTTTATATGCGAGAAACAAATCCCCACGAATGATCAGATATAATCATAAATGTAAGTATATTCGAAAACCTGTGTGTCAAGGATGTGGAAAGAAACACATAAGAAAATGTTTCAGAGGGACGGGAAGATGCTATAGATGAGCTAGTGAAGGTCATAAAGTAAGGACCTGTCATGGAAAATGGAAGCATCCAGTTGACTCTTGGAAAGGGAAAGAAGTTCTTTATGAGTGATCAATTGAATTTTTTAAATGTGGTGTGCATGGTCATTATGAAAACAGTTGTCCTATGAAGAAGTTTTGGGAATGGGATCTCCAGGATTGTACAAATATATCTTTACCAATACCTAATTCCATTCTAATTGAGGATGGAGAAACTGACAATGACCAATGAAAGGTATGGATTATTTGTTAACATATTTTTTAACAATATTTAATATTATAATATGATTCATCATTTTGTTTATAAAAAATAAGTATTTAAAAATATGTTGTTAAATAATGGTTAATGGATCATGAATAAAGTTGAATGAGTAAGAAGTCACCATATAAGGTATTCAAGAATTATGGTAGATTTTAGGATGGTGAAATGCTCAAAAGTATTAAGGCTCTTTTTGATGATGAGATTACATTGGAAGACTTTTTGTAGTTTGTGTAACCCTACAGATTGATATATGAAACTGTTATTCAAGGAATAACCATCCTTTCTCCTAATTAGTAATGATGTAATTTTATTTTGGGAGAATCTGTGTTTTAATTATGAACATATAGATATTTGGGTTATTTATTGAAATGATTAACCTATCATAGAGAATATGTTATTTGATTAATTATTCTTTAGTATGATACATTAAGAGTAGTCTATGTTTTTGGAGTTACATGTTAGGATTTACTATTTAAGACTATGTGATTAAATCCTTCTATGTTTTGTGTTTCAATTTTAGTTTGGATTATTTTGAAGAATTTTACTGAAATCTGTGTATTGAATCATCATTCATGAACATTGGGTGCTTTTTGTTATAAAGGATTACCCTTTTTTGGGATTATATGAACATGTAATAACCTTTATTGTTTTAGTTGATGTCTAAAGACATTGGAAATATATTTTTCCTCTTATGTGGATGATGTGATCTCTAGAAGTTTATTCTTCTGCTTTTGATTTGACCAAACCTTTTTG